>QANY01011424.1:112749-349154 GCA_003255025.1 Datisca glomerata | reverse complement strand
TTTAAAAAAATCATATATATATATATATATATATTACACTATCACACACGTTTATATACACTATATACAAATGAGTGTTACATATTGTATATAACTTATATATTTTAATTTGTTACACATGCCATATATTTATGTATTATATAGATGCAAGATACTTTATGTCCACATACTATATATAACATAAATGATATATATTTGTATTTATTTATTTTTATTATTTATAAATGTAAGAGAGAAAGATTGATGGGTTTATAAAGTTTTTTAATTTTTATAAAATAATCATTAAATGTTATGTACACTGATAAAATAGGAAAAAAAGTGTTTCTAGTAGGTGATCTCATAAAATATGACTATATTTTATGTTTATAAATCTTGTTGTCTATTTATGTATTAAATTTATATAATGTTGATATTTGTGCATAAAGCCCCAACAAAAATGTTAAAACTTATTGTATCTCAGTCAGCCACAATTTAAATGAATTAAAATGGGGTTTGGTCTCAGTTTTGTCTTGAAATACGCTGGCTGGCCTTCTTTGAATTTGGCTTTCTAATTTCTAACACATGAATTGACAAAATACTGGATGAAACTACCCTTTCATACTCTATGACTACATTTCTCAAATGAATTGTCAAATTTTCCCTTTTATATATTACAAAGAAACCCTATTTCTAGATTACTTTCACACTGTTTCCAATATGTTATACCATCTTGTTCTATTTATACTCGGTGGAAACTTCGGCCCCTAATTTAACTTCAATTTTTTTACTGGTTTAATACTGACTTCAATTCCTTTTATTATGAAGGTGTTTATTGTTTAAGTTAAATAGAATATTTTTGTATTTATATATATATATTTTTTAACAATATAAAATAATATACTATTATCTAATATTATTTTAATGATTATATAATATAATATAACATTCTTCAATTTCTCTAGTCCGGTAATGACATTTTAAACGCACTTTAACCAGTAACGACATTATCCGATTTTGCATTAATTTTATTTTATTACTCACCACTACAAAAATCGGTTTTAATGATGGTGAAAACGCCACTAAAAATCTTTAATGACAGTTTTATCACTGTCAACTATCAGACTGTCATGATCGTCGTCTGTCATTAAAAGTGACGTACAACATCGGTTTTAAATTAACTGTCATCACAACATCTGAAATTGTCTATATAAGTTAATTAATGACAGTTTACAATTAATTGGCCTAAAAAGATTTTATAACAGTTAATATCCGTCACTAAAGGTGTGTTACCTTTTATGACGGAGAGAAATAGGATTTGATTTTAATAAATAAAAACTGTCATGGAAAGTTAAGAAACTGCCTTCCAATGGCAGTTTTTATTTTTTATTTACGTTTTGAGTGTCATAGAAATAATTTTACGATAGTCTTGTGCATCAAAGATTCCACTATTAAAATTATTTTGATGTGCATAGATAAAGGAAAGCAATTTAAGTATGCATCCAGCAAAATTGCATATTTTTTTTGGGTAAATCAAAATTGCATATCACCTAAAACAATACGCAGTATGCATTCCATTATGAACAAAAATTCAAGTTAAGAAATGCTGGAAAATATAAACTTACATTCATAATCATTTGAACTTTACTCAGTAAGACACTATCACAAAAAAAATTGCTGGATACATAAATGATAAATTATAAAGGTCAAATAATACAACATAATAAGAACAAGGCGTACTTCCGAGATAGTATATCAAATAGATTGATCAGGCTCTAGGATGCATATGAACTCAATCAGTGGACATTAGGGGCCATGTTTGCCAAAGTTGCAAGTCAGGTTGTATGGAGATGAACATCCTGCCGCAAATATCGTATCATTAAAACTAAGGAAGTAATTTGAAAGACCCAAAGGAATATCAATGAGAGGCAATGAAAAGAAAAGGCATGATTTGTTTGCATAACCAAACTGGACTTTTTATTAGGAAGCGGCTGTTAGGAAACAACTCCTATAGGTAATCAAGTCTACAAAACAAGTTTGATGTATCCATCAAGTCATACCCACGGCTTCATTTACATATTAACATTATCACCATCAGGGAATCAAGAGAGATTTGATGTAGGAGACGTTCCTTGTATCATGGAACATCATCTTTACCAGCTTGTGGATGCTTGCAGTAAATGAAGAATCCTGACTAAGTATGAGAAGTATAATCAGCAACATGTACATTTGGGAGTAAGATATCCCATGCATAAAAGTCAATGTAAAGGCCGAACATGCTCTGCTAAAAAGGAAACCTTCAATGCATCACATACAATGTATTATAAGACAAGTCATTAATAAAACTAGAAGCATATTAAGTTGAATGTTGCATTCAAATATCAGAAAGTTTACATTAAACAGCGATCAACTACAAAAGGGTGCAAATTTAATTACCAAGTAATAGCCTAAAAATGATAAGATAAAATGTACTGAGATTTCTTTTTACAATCTTATATTCAGCATCCGATGCACTTTTCAAGGTCTTGCAGAATGGGTTGTCAGATAGTGTTAATTGCATGCCATTCCAGTATCCTAAAAAGAAAATTGAAAACTTGTGGAGATTGAAATTTGGATCACAATGAGAACTTTTTTTACTATAACCAACTGAATCACAGAACAACAATGTTCCAAAACCCGCAAAGAAATAGAAATATAAGTGATTCGTACATCTTAGATAGTCTCCTATCTAACTAAAGAGGTAGAGAAAATACCAATTAAACCGATACAACAACACTCTGTACAGACTAGGACGACCAATCCGATAATTAGATGATAGTAACCACGGTGTTGTTCAACCCAGAAAGAAAGGCGTAAAATACGATTTAAATTGGTACTCCCTTCTCTTCAGCCCATCACATAATAAATTGGAATTCCAGGCACACAATCGAAGAAGAGTCTGAAACAACTTTTGAAAGTCCCACTTACACAAAAAGTATATACGATATAAGTTATGTAAGTAAAGATCGTCTTTCCTCGTTTAATTTAAACGAAAATTAGATACTACTTTCATTCTTTCCTCGTTTATTCTTTTTCTTCTTGATTCTTTCTCCTCATCTCTCTTCCTTTTCTTAAGTTGCTCTTCTTGGGTTGCTACTTTTCCTGTTTCTGAAGTTTTTAGTCATAAAAAAGAATAGAATCATGGAGGTTTGATTACCAAACCACTTCCTAATGGTATGTCCTCCATTCATTTCCAGGTAATGGGGCTATATTCTACTTATCTTTTTTCGTAGTTTATAAAATCATGTGTCCTTTAACAACTTACTTCAATTTTAAATCATATTTGTCCTTTAACAACTTACTTCAGTTTTTATTCTATCTCATGCTAGTATACGTATAAAAGCATTTGCTTATTGGGGTCCCTAGGTGGATGAATGCTGATTATCTTATTCATTTTTTTAGTATATGCTTGCTGGTTATTTTAATTACATGATGTCACCTGATTTGTGATCGATTAAACATTTTTTATCTCTCATTCTTCTCATATTATGTTTATTTTTTTAATAAAAAGTTTTCGTTGTTTTCGACAAAATAAAAGAAAGAACATTTACATTTAATAGTTATTGGTAACGTTAATTCTTTTCTATACTATTCTTTATTGGATAAGAGTACTGTAAGATTTGTGGTTATTTTGTACTATACTTTGAAATGTGTTTGGTTACGGCTCTCGCTTAAGGAGGGAAAACGCCTGCAGGCTGCCTTTAGCCTTTTAAAACATAAATTTACATAATAAACACTGTTGAAGATTGTTAAAGTTTTAAAACTTAACTCAACTCAAAAACTAACTTGAGAGTTAAGCATTATTCTAGATTTATACTTTTAGCCCAATACTTCTATTTAACCGATGCGAGATTATTTCCTCAATAAAGATATTAATGGTATCTCTATTTTGGTGGGTTTTGGCACACACAGATAAATTAACCAAATGAGGTTCTACTTCAGAGAGCACACCTGTTTAATAAAGGTGGTGGTTGGATAGTCAGCCAGAGTTCCAGCCAGCTTAACCTTGGAGGTTATATGGTACTTGGAAGAAAATACTGCCATCATGTTTACCTTCATATACTCCACAATCTCAAAAAGTTGGTATTCTAAAACAACAGAAAAAATCTCAGGAACATAAGTATGACCCCATAGAATATAGAGTACACTGAGTAACATTAATTAAAAAAGAAAAACAGTTACATTCTTTTCGTTTTAGTCTTTGATGCCTGCCTCCGCGCATTCTTTATATCTTGTCTATATGACAAACGTGATGAATTTGTATCATTGGGATATATTATACAAGTCTCGCAACAGTCAGTAAGACATAGAATGTTAAAGCCCTGCATGCGCGCATATTATATTAGAGATTTAAATAGCGTTTGGTGATTGACGACTGGCTATTTTTTAATTATAAATCAATAATAACAATTGTAGATGCAAAAAATCTGCTTCCATCTACTATCAAGACGACCGTCATACGTCGCCTGACGATTCGTCCAAGGATCTGCAAAATGAAGAACGATCGTAAAAGTAATAGGCGTGACATTGACGTAGTGCCCCACCTACTACATTCTGACGATCAAGTCAGTAAAATGCTTAAATAATAATAGCAACGAGGAGAATTGTATACCTGAATAAATGGAGGTATCATCTATTTATAAGGATTCCTTATAGTGTTTTGTCCATGCATGTGTGATGTACCTCTCTTCCTTACTCCTATAAGGAATAAAGATAATCATGGAGAATATTCATCAAAGTGGGAGATTCTTGTAATGATTTCATCCCCTTAAATGGCCTTTAGAGTTTGCCTTATAGGGGTGTTGTGCAATCGTTCTTTCTTTGTATGAATGATTATCATATTCATGTTGCGTCAGATGCTGGGCCTCGGCTACCTCGAGTAGCCTCAACCACGGACATGGGAGGACCTTAGCCATCCCCATAACTTCGGTTGTGGGAGTGTAGGTAGGACTAAGACCATCATCGTGGCCTCGGTCATATAGGTTTACAATAGGGACCTCAACCATCATAGTGCCTCAGCTACAAAGGTGATTAGGAGACCTCAACCAGCATGGTGGCCTCGGCCATAGAAGTGGTATACCTCGGCCATTATGGTAGCCTCTACTATTTACATGGTGGACCTCAACTATCATGGTAGCCTCAATCATGGAGATGATGGACCCTCATCCATCATGGTAGCATCAACCACCAATGTATCCTCATCCTCAAACCATAGTTCAACCATGGCCTGGTAAATACCTCATCCTCGGATCATGGTTCAGCCCACAACCTAGGGGATGCCTCATCCTTAGACAATGGTTTAGCCCATGGCCTTGGGACATCTCATCCTCGTACTATGGTTCGGCCCATGGCCTTGGTGACATCTTCATCCTTGAACCATGGTTCAGTTCATCGCCTAAGGGATGCCTCATCCTTGGACCATGGTTCCGCCCATGGCCAGGAGGACGCCCATATATCCTCAGACCATGGTTCGGCCAATGGCTTTGGAGATGCCCCATCCTCGGACCATGGTTCAGCCTATGGTCTGGGGGATGCCCCATCCTCAGACTATGGTTTATGCCATGGCATAGGGGACGCATCATCCTCAAACCATGGTTCAGCCCATGACATGGGGGATGCCTCATCCCCGGACCATGGTTCAACCCATGGCCGGGAGGACGTCTGTTACGATTTTTCTAGAGTGCAAGTGTATATCATCGTTGTCAAGTAATAAATTTATAAGAATATAGTGTATCGTCCATAATATTGATTGATATTAATTACTGAAATCAATTAGACCCTAAATTTAATTGAGAATATCAAAACGTGGGTTTTTTAATGTGAAATTAAACTAAAGTAATTGAGATTATTACGTAAAAGTACAACGAATTTCAATGATTAAAAATTCTAGGGATTCCGATTTCACTAAACCAATCATACTCAAAATTTTAAATCTCAATCAATCTATGTTTATTATAATCATGACAGTGAATTTCTTTAAAATAATTATCAATCTTTCTCAAGCATCGATAATAATGATTCAAATATACAAATCTCACATCTTTGTCAAGATTAAATATATTGAAACTCATTAAGCACAAGAAATTATAATTTCTACACTAGATTCATAATTATCTCTAACTTACAAAATTCTAATGGTATCATAAACAAAGAGCAAATTTAATCATCACTTCTCAGTCTCAGAATTAAATCCCAAATCATGCAATAGTTTGCTAGACAATCACACGTATTAAGAGCAGATCATAACAATCAGCAATAATGAATAAACATCGATTAGATTGAAAACTAAAATTAATGAATAATCATGGTTTAGCTACATCATAGCCCTAGATAGAAAATTAAAACATACAAAACATCCTAATAATATTCATGTACATAGAGAAAATAGAGAAGGAAGACTGGATTTGAAGATGAAATTGAATTTGAAATCCTTTTCCGGGTTGGATCTTCTTGTTCTCCTCTCCAAGAGTTTTTCCCTTTGCCTCTCATGTTAAAAAACTGTTGGAATATGTCCATAAAGTATCGTGTAATAACTATTTATTTGTATTTAGTTATTTCTCAGACATTTGTATTACTGAATTTTTTATGAATAAATTGAAAGATTTATTTTAAATTAAAGCGTGTTTATGAATTTCTCAAGTCCTGAAACTATTGTCAATGAAATAATAGTGAAGACAGAAGCGTCTCTAGATGAACTCTTCTGAAATAGTTCAGAACAATATTCACAGTCTTAGGGTCGACTGGGCAATTGAATTCAATTACAACTGTTAGGTTAAACCGTTAGATGTCAGTCTTGGGGCATAAAAGTGGACACTCAAATGGTTAACCTAGATATGTTATGAACATGTTGAATAGACCGGTAACAAATTAGTTTAGAGCCTAAAATCGTTTACCTAGCTCTAAATCTAATTGTTACACCCTAAGAGTATTTTCACAATTACTTTAATCCTGAGGTGAATATGTAACTTGACTTGGTTAGTTGCAATCTTTGATATGTCAAATGAGTGGTTGAACTGCAAAAGTAATAATAACACCTTATGCTTTATTGATGGGCGTGTGGATAAATTAACTTTACCAAGTATTCGATTAAGTGAGTCATCAAATAAGACTTGTGAATTGTACGAGACAATTCACAATAATATCTTTCTTATTCACAGTCAACAAAGGAGTTAAGAAAATAATAACAATAGGGGTAAAATGGTAATTTTATATCCCGCTCTTGTTATTGATATTCACGATGGATATTATGTTAAAATATTTTGTGGACCGTGAAAATAAATAGAGTTTATTTACATCAATATAAAATGTAGCACGCATGATTCGAGAGTTGATTCAACATCAAACCTATAATGGAGTTGTTCAATGTCAGGATTAAATAGTTCGGGAATTTATGGAGATAAATTCACTGAGTATTTGAATCCTTAGTTTTGTTCATATGGGTCCATTCAGTCTCAGAAATAGCTCAGAGAATTTGAAAAGAGAAATAAAGTAAATTGGATCAAAATGTGTTTTGGTGCTAATGCATATTTCCTACAGATATATGTGATGGATGATGTCACTTAATTAGTTAAGTGTAATTATATGTATTGAAACTAATTAGTTTATTATCTTCTATTTATTGGATAATCAATAAATAAATAAATAAATTGACAATGATCAATTAAATCTATCAATTGGATTGATGAATTTCGATACAACTAAAACTCTAGGAGATGATATAATTTTCCGCAATAATAGATAATTAGGGAAATTTTGGAAATTTTATAATATATGTGTATATTTTTAAATACCAAAATTTACTTTTTGATAAATATCTAATAACAATTTGATTACAAATAGATAACGAGTATTAGATAAAGTTGTTATCAACACACAAAAAGATAGAAAAATGTTTTCTCCTCTCACTATTGTTTCCGTCGAAAATTAATCTGAAGAAGGGAAGATTTGATTTTTTCTTCTTCAATCCTTTTGAGAGCCCATACTCAAATTCCTATGTAAAATTCTTCTGAGATATATTTCTGAAATTAACGAGTGGTTGTTGGGTGAGTAATTTAGAAATCGTTCGTGAAAGATCAAGTTTATGATTTTGATCTTAAAGCTTGAAGAAAATGAAGAACGCTCGAGAGAGTTCCACCAGTTCAGAAATTCTCCGATATAGAGTAAATGTGGTAAATTATTTTCCCTTAATCTATTCATTTTAATATTGTACATGCATGATCAAATTAAAATTAGTTTTAAATTATTTAATATGATGAAATAAGTTATACCGGCGTATTGTTCCCGTGAGGTACTGTTCATCGGTGGTACTGTTCACAACTGTGGTATTGTTCGCCGCTTGCCGCTGTTGCCATGTGTTGTCCCTTACATGGAAGAGTCCTAATCTAATTAGAAAACCTACAAGTTTTTATTTTAGGAAACTTCAGATTTTTGAAGTTCAAATTTTTAAATATGATTTCAAAATCAATATTAGTCTCTTATTTAATTTTAATTTAATTTGGTAAATTTTTTAAGAAATTGTAATTTTTAAGGTAAATTTTATTCACTTGTAAATTTTAATTTTACTCACTTGTATAATTATAATTTTTTTAAATTGTTTTAAAAATAAACAATTTACTTATTACTTGGTAATTTGTTTATCAAAGTAAAATTATGTTTGAAAATTGAAAATTATTTTAAAAAATGGGACTAATATTTTATAAAGTGTTACAAAATGGTCAGACAACATGGAGACGAAGGAGCAAATTGTAGACGTCATAGAGATTAGTTCATAAATTAATTTTTAATTTATTTATTATACTTTTATGGGTTGTAATTATAAATGAGCCAATAGGGAGGTTAAATTTAAATGTATAATTTAATTTTAATCGCGCATCATCATATAACATGTCATATAGATTAGAAATATGCCAATATCAAATTGTCATGTAGCATGTATATGCATCATTGTAGATTAATTGATAATTGTTATTATTTAATTACAATGTGAAATTTATAATGGTTATGATTTTAAATTGGGATTTAAAATTAATAAAGGATTTATAAATTTCATCACTTTTTTAAGTTAATAAAAGTTATATTTTTTGAAAAACAACCAAAAATTCATTTTTTTAAACTAAGTGGGAGAGTCGTTTACGTTGAAACATTCCTAAGGTCTCCAATGCATACTTGATCGTGCCACGAGGAAGGTCTAGGAAGGTCAAGAGGAAAAGGATGCTTATGCTTCTTGCCATCTATGAGCAATGTGTTGCAATAATAACATTAGAAGTTTGAGACTGCCGCTGATATGATATTAAACATCACCGAAATGTTCAGGGATCAGGGTCGTCAAGCTAGACAGACAACTGTCCGTAACTTCATGAACTGCAGGATGAAACATGAAACTCTTGTCAGAGAACATATGATGTTGATCATAAGTTATCTGAACGAGATGGAGATAATGGGTGCTCAGGTCGATGGCGAGACTCAAGTGAATATGTTCCTATAGACTTTACCAAGTACCTTTGAGAACTTCAAACTTAATTATTCGATGAATAAGCTAAACTACTCACTTCTTGAGCTCATGAAGGAGCTGTAAGCTGCTGAGACCCTATTTCTGAAGGACAAGAGGAAATCTGGAGAGGCTAACTTTACTGAAAGTAGGCTTTCCACCACTAGCTCTAAGAAGAAATAGAGAAGGGGTCCAAGGAAAGCGAAGAAGCAGAAGTCGAGAGCTGCCAAAGGCAAGAACACAGCGAGAGTAGACAAGTGTCATCACTGTGGAGCTACTGGTCATTGGAAACGCAACTTCCCAGAGTATCTCAAAGGGTTGAGATCTAAAGGGATAGTAATGGTTACTAAGGCTTGTTATGTAGTCGACTCTACTTTTTCTTGGATTGTAGACTCTGCAGCTACTAACCACATATGTTGCTTCCCGCAAGGGTTCAGGGAAATCAGCTTCTGCTAGGGGAATGAAGCACTAGTATCAGCCACATCATTAGGAACTTTTAAATTTTATTTTGAGAAATATTTTATTATTTTGCGTGATTTTTATTATGTCTTGAGTTTTTGGAAGAATTTGATTTCTATCGGTACATTAATTGAGTAAGGATTTGATCTAAAATTCATTGATAAAATATTGGTATTTTTAGAAATGAATGCTTAATTACTATTGCACGAATGATTAATAAATTGTATCATGTAAAACCTGTAGTACCCATGATTGGTAACACTGAAGTGAATATCGATTCACATAGGGATAGTAAAATGTTGAAGTATGACTCAACCGATCTAACTTATCTATGACATGTACGTCTTGGACATATTATCCTAGACAGGATTAAAAGACTTGTGAAGGATGGTCATTTACAATCTTTCAGTGCGGGTTCACTACCCACATGTGAATACTGTATAGAAGGAAAAATGACCACAAGACATTTTCATCAAAAGGTAAAAGAGTCACTCAATGACTTGAACTCATACATAGTGATGTATATGGCCATTGAATATCCAAGAAAGAAAAGGTTATGAATACTTTGTAACCTTCACTAACGACTACTCACGTTTCGGTCATATTTATCTAATGCATCAAAAGTCTAAAACCTTTGAAAAGTTCAAATAATATAAGGCCTTGGTTGAAAAGCAATTAGAAAAACAAATCAAAACACTACGATCTGATCATGGTGGAGAGTACTTGCTAGGAGAGTTCGAGGACTTTCTGAAAGAAGAATGTATTATTTCTCAGTTTACAGCATTTGGTACGCCACAACAAAATGATTTGTCAGAGAGAAAGAATAAAACTCTGATAGATATGGTTAGATCCGAGATGAGTTACCCATCACTCCCAAATTCGTTCTAGGAATTTACCTTACTAACAGCGGCATATATTCTGAACCAAGTTTCGTCAAAGACGGCACCTGGTACACCATATGAAAGATGGTATGGGCGAAAGTCATC
Source organism: Datisca glomerata (assembly GCA_003255025.1). NCBI lineage: Eukaryota > Viridiplantae > Streptophyta > Magnoliopsida > Cucurbitales > Datiscaceae > Datisca > Datisca glomerata. The sequence goes on along the minus strand of QANY01011424.1, from coordinate 338,207 downwards.
AGTTCACCATTTTAGAATATGGGGTTTCCCAACACATGTTCTAAGATCGGAGACTAGCAAGTTGGCCAATCATTAAGATTTGTGCATGTTTGTAGGATATCCTATGGGAACGAAGGGGTATATCTTCTATAGTACGACTGACAAGAAAACATTCTTTAGCACGAATGATCGTTTTCTCGAAAAATATGATACTAAAAGTGTACAGTCGAGAAGCACAGTTGTGCTAGAGAAATTATTGAGTGGAAGAACACTGAGTCCCCAATCAGAAATTGTTTCTGATTCAATAATGGAAGAATCACGATAGGAGCTAAAGACTATGGAGCCTTGACGTAGTGGGAGAGTTGTGAGACAAACCTAAAGGTACATGTCCTATGGAGAAGCTTTGACAACTGTCTCAGACAAAGACCTAGATGAACTAATCTCTTACTCGGAGGCTATGGCTGGTCTTGAAGCAAACTTATGGCAGAAAGTTGTGAACGTTGGAATACATTTGATGTACTCGAACGGAGTCTGGAAACTTGAAGATCCTCCTGAAGGGATAAAACCTGTAGGATGCAAATGGATCTATAAGAAGAAAAGAGGTACATATGGGAATGTAGAAACATTCAAAGCTAGGCTAGTAGCCAAGGGCTACACCCAAAAGGAAGGTATAGACTACGAGGATACCTTCTCACCGATAGCCATGCTTCAATCCATCTGAATCCTTTTGTTCATTAATGTTTCCCTTGATTATGAAATCTGGCAAATGGACGTCAAGACTACTTTTCTGAATGACAATCTTGAAGAGCGCATTTCTGTGGCTCAACCAAACAGGTTCATGAAGAAAGGCCAAAAGGATAAAGTTTGCGAACTATAAAAGTCCATTTATGGACTTAAGCAAGCATCACGGTCGTGGAATATTAGATTCAATGAAACTGTTAAGAACTATGGTTTTGACAGTTGATTGACGAACCCTATGTATAAATTGATACACGAGGGGAATGTGGTTTTTTTAGTCTTGTACGTAGATGATATTATACTCATTGAGAATGATGTAGGAAAATTATCTGATGTCAAGTTTTGGCTTGCAAAGCAATTTGACATGAAGGATCTTAGAGAAGCTGTATTGTCTTAGGTATTCAGATCTTTCGAGATCGGAAGAATAAACAATTGACGCTTTCTTAATATCTTATATTGATAAGGTGTTGGATCGCTTCAGTATGCAAAACTCCAAGAAGGAATTTCTTCCCTTTAGACATAGAGACAGCCTCTCCAAAGAGCAGTCTCCTAAAACTTTTCAAGAAGAGGAAGACATGAGATGGATACCCTATGCCTCAGCAGTAAGAAGCCTCATGTACGTGATGCTTTGCACTAGACCTGATCTTTGCTATGTGGTGGGCGTAATAAGTCATTTCCAATCTAATCCTGGAATCAAGCACAGCAATGTCGTCAAGCATATCCTTAAGTATCTTAGGAGAATAAGGAATTACATGCTTATGTATTCCGTAGTGACTTGAATATGATGGGGTATATAGATTTTGATTTTCAAGCTGATAAGGACTCTAGGAGGTCCACTTCAGGATCAGTGTTCATCCTGAATGGTGGAGCAGTTGTATGGAGAAGTATCAAGCAATCTTGCATTGCTGATTCTACCATGGAAGCTGAATATGTGGAAGCTTGTGAAGCTGTAAAGGAGGCTGTATGGCATCGGAAGTTCTTGAAAACTCTGGAAGTTGTTCCAGACGCTGACAAACCACGACATTTTATTGTGATAAAAGCGGGAATGTAGCAAATTCAAAGGAACCTAGAAACCATAAGAGATCCAAACACATAAAATGTAAGTATCACCTAATTAGAGAGATTGTTCAACATGGAGACGTTGTGGTTACGCATATTCTGACAGTCAACAACCTGGCAGATCCATTCACGAAGACTTTAAGTAGTAAATTTTTTTATGGTCATTTGGAGGTCTTGAGGATAAGAGATTGTACACACCTACTTTAGTCCAAGTAGGAGATTGTTGGAATATGTCCATGAAGTAGCATGTAGTAACTATTTATTTGTATTTAGTTATTTCTCAGACATTTGTATTACTAGATTTTTTATGAATAAATTAAAAGTTTTATTTTAAATTTAAGCGTGTTTAAAAAATACTCAAGTCTTGGAACTATTGTCAACGAAAGAAGAGTGAAGACAAAAGTGTCTCCAGACGAACTCTTCTGAAATAGTTAATAACGATATTCACAGTCTTAGGATCGACTGGGTAAACCGTTGGATGTTAGGTTAAACTGTTGGATGTCAGTCTTGGGGCATAAGAGTAGAGACTGAAATGGTTAACCTAACATGTTATGAACATGTTGAATAGACTGGTAACAAATTAGTTTAGAGCCCAAAACCGTTTACCCAGCTTTAAATCTAATTGTTACATCTTAAGGTACTTTTGTAATTACTTTAATCCTGAGGTGAATACGTAACTTGACTTGGTTAGTTGCAATCTTTGATATGTCAAATGAGTGAGTTCGAATTGGAGGGCAATAGCTAGGCTGTTGGGATTGTAATTTAATTAAGTAGGAGTTGCGTGATTCACAGATATAGAAATTCATGGTTGAATTGTGAAAGTAACAATATCACATTATACTTTGTTTATGGGTGTGTGAATGAATTAACTTGGCCAACTATTCAATGAAATGAGTCACTAAATAAGACTTGTGAATTATACGAGACAATTCACAATAATGTCTTTCTTATTTATAGTCAAATAAAAGAGTTAAGAAAATAATAACAAGAGGGGTAAAATGGTAATTTTATATTCTGCTCTTGTTACTGATATTCATGATGGTATTATGTTAAAATTGTGGACCATGAAAATAAATAGAGCTTATTTACACCAATAGAAAATGTGGCGCACATGGATTGAGAGTTGATCCGGCATCGAACCTATAGTTGGCCAAAATGTGTATTGGTGCCAAGACATATTTCCTACACCTATATGTGATAGGTGATGTCACTTAAGTTAGTTAAGTGTAATTGTTGTATTGAATTAATTATTTTCTAATTATTAGATAATTAGTTAAATAAAATAATTAGTTAATTGATAATGATCAATTATATTTATCATTGGATTGATGAATTTCGATACAACTAAAACTCTAGGAGATGATATAATTTTCGACAATTACAGATAGTTAGGGGAATTTTTAGAAATTTTATAATATATAGGTATATTTGTAAATACCGAAAATTATCTTATGATAAATATCTAATTGCAATTTGATTGCAAAGAGATAACAAGTATTAGATACAATTGTTGTTATCAACACACAAAAAGAACGAAAATCATTTTCTCCTCTTACTATTGTTGCAGCCGAAAATTAATTTGAAGAGGGGAAAATTTGATTTTTTTTCTTCAATCATTTTGAGAGCCCACACTCAAATTCCTACATAAAATTGTTATGAGATATATTTCTTCAGCTTGAAGAACACGGAGAACGCTAGAGGGATTTCTATTAGTTCAGAAATTTTCTGATACAGAGTAAATGTGAAAAATCATTTTACCTTAATCTATTTATTTTAATATCGTATATGCATGATCAAACTAAAATTGATTTTAAATTAATTAGTATGATTAAATAAGTAAGATCAAAATTTTTTTAATATTCCGCCCACGAATCGTTCCTGGTTCAAATCTATTTTTTTTAATTCTAAAACCGATCGATCCTAGAAAAATCCTCTCAAATAACCCTAATATATTCTATTTATACACTAGGGTCTGTTAAGGATAAACTTGGAGGAAAAATCACTGAAAAAATATATAAATCACCCCGGCGTCGCGGTGCTATCCTTGCTCACTGCTTCTTCATCTGCGTGCTAGCAACTCGACGCTGGCATAGTGCTCGCTCTCTATCATATCAGGGCCACGATGCTGGAAGCCAGCATCGTGACTCTGGCCATACTGCCTAAATCCGTCCTTTTGTCAATTATTATACTATTTTTGCCTTCTCAATATTTCAAAATTACTCCAAGTGTACTTGAAGATCATTCCTACAAAATTAAAAACAAAATCAACATAAATGAAGCAATAACTCTCGAAGAGCCAACAAAATTAAAATTAGGAGTATCTAAAACATGAGTGTGAAACACACTCATCAAATACCCTCAAACTTAACTTTTTTTTAACCCTTGAGCAAAACAAAAATATAAAACACAAAAATAAATCAAACAAGAAATAAACTCTAATTATGAAAAATTAAAGAACACGTGACAAAATGTTTTGACTAACTAAACTTAGCTCAGAGATTTCAAAATACCGATAACGCAAGAAAACTTCAAAATTGTCACCATGTAGAATTTCAACTCACACTTCACCTTGAAAAATCCTGAGTGTGTGTGTGTCACCTTAAGTCGTCCAACTTCTTAGTCTCAAATGAGTTTATGCAACCAAGTCTTATAAAAGAAAATCTATTAATCTATAAATAGATTAGAACTCCATAGGCCAATTTTTCCTGTCACTCTCCACTAATGTAAGAAATCTATAACACTTAGGATCATCAGGACTTTCATAGGCTTGTGATGTATGGCTAGGATTTAGGGTAGGATAAATGATATTATTTCGGCTCAATATTTACCCATAGATAGACAAGTATTCTAGGAATTAATGAGCTTTACCCAACTTTTTTGCCACACCCACAAACTTGTCACTTTCCATCTCTTGAATTATCAACCACACCCAACCATTTTTTTAAAGTTAATTTCCTTAAGCTTCTATTTTTCTTAACGAACTTTCAACCAATAGCTTCCAAACTAGTTGATCTTAGAGTTTTAGGTGTTGAGACACTCATTTGAGCTTAGTCAGTCAAGTTCAAGAGACTACGAAACCAAACTTATTCACATTTTTTGAATAGATACATCAAACTTATCCAAATACCATTAGTAAAAAGGGTTACTTGAGAAATTTTTATGAGGTTAAGAAACTGTCATGGATGATAAAAAATAGCTATTTAGGCTCAATAGTGATGACTAAGGAAATGATTATGCATAGGTTGGCTCAAAAAGCTAAACGATCCAAAGATGGCCTAAATCATGTCCTAAGTATAGTGTAGCCTAGGATTTCACCTCGAGCAACAATCAAATTAGTTCTATAGTTCTTTTGAGATCATAATGATTCCTTAAGTTACATAAACCATCTCTAAGCAAAAAGATAATCAAACGCTCAAAGCTTGGTACCCAAAATGTCAGACTTTCTAGTGAAATGTAAATCGGCAAATAGTTCAAACACACGCAAATAAATAAATTCATCATTTTTTCGAAGTTATCAATAAATCAAAACCAGTCTACTAAAGATCGTCAAATTTTTAATTTTTGATTAATTTAAAAAAACAAATGAAATAATCAAACGAAAAAGGACTAGAGAGAATAAACAATGAAATAAAACTAACAAAATTACAAAATCAAATGCTACCACCCTCAAAGCTAAAACTTTCGTTGTCCTCAATGAAAAATATGTTAAAGAAGTAAATAAAGAGGACTTCCCTAAATTAGGATTAGATTTCCTTATCGTCATTCTCCACATTGTTCATGTTGTCTCCAAATGAAGACAGGAGCAGGAAAAACCAACGCCTGTGGAGAGATGAGAGGAGGAGATAAAATATTTAAGATCTAATGATTGAGATAAAATGGAAGCTTTTAATAATAAATAAATAAAATAAAAATAACATATATAAAATCGGGTTGCCTCCTAGTAGCACTAGCTTTAATCTCTTTAGTCAGGCATAATGTGGATGACCAAAGCAAAACCAACACAATTGTGATCTTTTCTTGATCAATTTGATCATCTAAATACGACTTCACATGTTGTCCATTGACTTTAAAATTCCTTTTATGTCAGAAATTTACCACCCTAGAGCCATTTTGTGCTCTCTCAACACCCTCAAAAGTTTGTCTTCTTGCTCACTACTTAACGAAGCAGAAATAATGACAGGAAGAGTGGAGGCTTCTCCTAGATAAACATACTAAAGTTGGGTTGGCAATTCCTTGAGTTCTAACACCGGTGGTTTTTTAATAGATGATAATTGTCTAGGTTTACCTTCTCCTAACTCTTCAAAATGCCTCTTGATGAATATCGTCGGGATCGTTTTCAACAGATTCACACACTTCAAAATTTCTAGATATTCCTTGTCAAGAGCCCCAACGAGACATGCTTCCAATGGCTCAATCAGATAGCTTTCCTAAATTTCTTCCTTAATACATTTTTATGCACTATCCATGCGCAAGCAACTATCCACATCATTGGGATATTTCGTTGCTCTTAAACATTGAAAGTTACCTGCTCATCTTGCACTCTCAAAATAAGTTGCTCTTTCTGCACATCAATAAGAGTTCTCCCCGTAACTAAGAATGGTCTACCAAGAATAACTAAAATTTTTATGTCTTCCTCTATATCAAGAACAATAAAATCAGCTGGGAAGATAAATTTATACACCTTTACCAAAATATTCTCAATAATCCCCAATGGATATTTAATTGAACGATCAACTAATTGTAAAAGGGCCATTGTGGGTTTAATTTTCTAAGACCTAGCTTCTTATAAACCGAGAAAGGCATCAAATTAATACTAGATCCAAGATCACATATAGCATTTTCAAAATAAGAATTTCCAATGGTGCATGGAATAGAAAACTTTCATGATCCTTTAGCTTTGGGGGTAATTTATTTTGTAAGATAGCACTACACTCCTCAGTAAGTGCAACTGTCCCATACTCCTCTAGCTTTCTCTTGTTCGAAAAATTTTCCTTCATGAATTTGACATAGCTAGACATTTGATCCAAAGCATTGACAAAAGGAATGTTGATATGTAGCTTCTTAAACACACAAGAAACTTGGAAAACTCTTTATTTAATTTCTTCTTCTGGAAACACTGGGGGTATGAAATCGGTGGGACATACGGTGGAGGATTATCGGGAAAGAGCTTTGACATAGGTTTGTCTTCTTTCTTTTCTGAATTTGTTATGTAATCATCACCTACATCCTTAGTTCGTGCTTTAATTGGCTGAGAACTTTCAAATTTTACTTTCTTCAGTGCTGCTAACTCCTTGCCACTACGAAGGGTAACACTGTTTACTTGTTCTTTTGGATTCTTCTAAGTGTTTCTTAGTAGAGAACCTTGTGGTCTCTAAGTGAATAGTTCTGACAGTTGATCCATTTGAAGCTCCAAATTCTGAATAGACGCAGTTTGGCTTTGAATACTAGTTTCTTGCCTCTGAAGTGTAGCATCCGTCCTTGCCATAAATTGATTAGTATTGATTGTGAACTGGGTAAGAGCATCTTGTAAAGAAATTTTAAGCTGTTGAGGCCGAATAGCAACAGGTGGATTAAGCACATTCTGACTATTCTTCCAAGAGAAATTAGGGTGATTTTTCCATCCCTATTTGTAGGTGTTGGAGAATGGGTTATTCTACATTTTGTAATTCTCAACAAAATTAACATGTTCTGACTGAGAAAGAGCAAAGGGATTACCAACTTGGCATTCAATACTAGAATGAGGTCCATTGCGTAAGTGTCAAACTTCATGTGTAGCACGAATAGCACTAGCATTGGTAGTGAAAGAGCTCAATTGCTTGGACAGTGTAGCTACTTAAGTTGTGAGAGTGGTAAGAGCATCAACTTCATGAATTCCATGAATCGTTGTTGGTACTTTGCGCTCAGTTGGCTATTGATAGGCATTAATAGCCATTTCTTCTAGTAAAGCATAGGCCTCCTCGTGTGTTTTACTCATCAAGTAACCTCATGTTGCTGCATCCGCTAGTGTCCTTGTTGAATTCCCCAATCTATTGTAGAAAGTTTAGACCTGTAGCCATTCAAGGAGTCCATGATGTGGGCAACCCCTCAACATCTATTTAAACCTTTCTCAAGCTTCATAAAGAGACTTAATCATGTTGAGCAAATGTGGTGATCTCATTCCTTATCTTGGCTGTTTTAACTGGTGGAAAGAATTTGGCTAAAAATTTCTCAGAGGAGCCATTACAAGTAGTGATTGATCTAGTTGGCAAAGAGTTCAACCAACTCTTAGCCTTATCCCAAAGTGAAAATGAAAATAATCTCAGCCTAATTGCATCATTTGAGACATTGTTTTGCTTGAATGTCCCACAAATTTTGAGGAAAGAACTATGTGAACATTTGAGTCATCATTAGGCAAACCACTGAATAGATTAGCTTGCACCATTTGAATAATAGTCAACTTAATCTCAAAATTACTGGCAATAAAAATGAGGTGTTGAATGGCAGACACAGTCTCATTGACTACCGGCATAGCATAGTCTCACAAATTGCCCAATTATTTCGGTTGTTCACAATTTTAGAATTTTCTCTAATGTCATCCATGGTTTCTTGAGGTTTTCTAGAAGTCTATCTCCTTGCTTTTCTATTTCGACAACAAGTTCGCTCAATTTTCAAATTAAGGGGAGTCAAATTTTCGCTTCTAAAGTTTTTCATACACCTTAGAAAATGCCAGAAAATTCAAAATAGGAAAAAACAGTAAATAAACGCAATTAGAAACTCAAAGTAAAATTTAGGTTATGTAATTTCAATATTAATACACAAAATCAATCCCTGGCAACGTCGCCAAAAAATTGATATGATTTTTTTGGAGCGCAAGTGTATACTATCATTGTCAATTAATAAATTCCTATGAATATAGAGTATCGTCCACGGGGTTGATTGATATTAATTATTGAAATCAACTGGACCCCAATTTTAATTAGAATATCAAAAAGTGTGATTTTTTTATGTAATATTAAACTAAAGTAATTGAGATTATTAAGTAAAAATAAAATGATTTTCAATGATTAAAAATTCTTAGGATTCCGATTTCACCAAACCAATCATACTAAAAAAATCTAAATCTCAATCAATCTATGTTTATTATAATCCTAACAACTAATTTCTCTAAAATAATGATCAATTTTTCTCAAGCATCGATAATAATGGTTCAAATATACAAATCTCACAACTCTGTCAAGATTAAATATATTGAAACTCATTAAGCACAACAAATATAAATGCTACACTAGATTCCTAATTATCTCTAACTTATGAGATTCTAATGGTATCATAAACAAAGGATAAATTTAATCATCATTTCTCAGTCTCAGAATTAAATTCCAAATCATGCAATAGCTGGCCAGACAATTACACGCATTAAGAATAGATCATAACACTCAACAATAATAAATAAACATCAATTAGATTAAAAAATTAAAATTAATGAACAATCCTAATTTGACTACATCGTAGCGCTAGATTAAAAAATTAAAACATAGTAAAATAAGAAAATATTCTAATAATATTCATGAACGTAGAGAAAAGAGAGAAGAAAGATTGGATTTGAGGGTGAAATTGAAGTTGAAATCCGTTTCCCTGTTGGATCTTCTTATTCTCCTCTCCAAGAGCATTTCTTTTTACCTCTCACGTTAAAAAATCTCTCAAATAACCTTAAAATATTATATTTATACACTAGGGTTCATTAAGAATAAAATTAGAGGGAAAATCAATGATATATATNTATATATATATATATATCGTGCCTGCGTCGTGACGCTGGCCTTGCTATTTTCTTGGACGCACGCCAACATTGCGGCGCTGGAAAGCCAGCGTCACGACGCTGGCTCACTACTTCTTCATCCGCGTGACAGCGCTGCGATGCTAGCCATAATGCCTGCTCTCCATCGTGTCAGCATCGTGGCACTAGCCACACTACTCAGATCCGTCGTTTTGTCATTTTTATATCACTCTTTGTGTTCCCATTCTTTCAAAATCACCCCAAGTTCACTGAATATCATTCCAATAAAATTAAAAATAAAATCAACACAAATCAAGCAATAACTCTCAAACAACCAACAAAATTAAAGTTAAGAGTATCTAAAATATGAGTGTAAAACACATTCATCAACGGCTCATCCTTGGACCATGGTTCAGCTCACCACATTCATCTGAGTGTCTCTTCATGTGTCATTCACCCATTGTTATTAGGCCCTTAGTGGGCTCAATGTTGGATCTTGGGTGATGGCCCAAATAACATTTTCTCCTCCACAACAATCAGCAATATTAAAATGTCCATATGTTTCCATTAAGATCAAACAATTCCATCAAATTGAGTATGATTAGATGCGTGATAACATTTACTATATCAAGAATATTAATGAACCCGATTGTTGAAATTGATCATAATACTCTTCTTTAGTTTAGTTTCTTGAATATATTTCTTAGTTCACGATTCCTCTTACTAACTGGAATTAAAATAGCATCGTCCTTTTGTAAGGATCAAGACTACTAAGCTCATTGGTCCACACTTGTGTCCATGTACCAGTAAAAGATTCAACCGCTACAGTGAAACCTGATTCCTCCGGTTTTTTCTATATTCTATGATAAAAAATATCTACATTTATCACTAGTCATGTCTTTATTAGTGTGATGTATCTTAAAAGGTATGTGAGAAGGTAAACTACAAGTAATTCACATGATGAACAATATTGATGAATTTTTAAAATATAATATTATTCCAATAATGTTTTTGTTATTTTATCCGCCATCCACGATTCGATGCGAGGAGACAAATAAGATCTTTATGCATTATAGTATTAAAATTAACCCATTTGTATTTTCTAACAAGTGTGTGCACGCTCATGTGCATTATTTTCAAGTTAACAACTTGATTTACATATTTTCCGTAACTTAATGATAATAGCATCTATTATTTAAAGCAGCGTAAGAGTTAGTGAAATTTAAGATTAATCATGAGTTTTTTACCAAATAAGCTGGAGAATCTTTCATTGACTTTTATCCAGTTATTAATTTTGCAAACCCAAAAATATCAGTCACTTACACACATTACTTTTTACGTATAATGCAAAATAATTTAGTTGTTAAGGGAAATTGAATGGCTTTCGCAATTTCTTATCAAAATTCTATCATCCTGTTCAAGTTCCCTCAAACCTTTTATCCTACCTTAATGATGAGGGTTAAGTAGGGATGTAGATCACTTTTGAAATATAAGTAAGAGAATGACAAAAAAATTTATATTTACCAATATGACTTTTTTAAACTGTAAAAATTTTATGTGCAAGTATATATCTAGATACTATAGTATATTTTTATATACCGTTGTATGTTTTAAATGCCGTCAGTAAATGGTTATATACCATGAATATATTACAGTTTTACATATTTCGTGGAAAATGAGATAGTGTGTGATTCAGGGTAGTGGTTCAGAAATCGCGTGGGCGGAGATTATTGAATAGTGTTGATCGCCTATTCTCATAAAATAAAAGACACCTCTGATCTAATATTTTATAAAGAAATGAGTTTCTCGCAAATGCCTGCTATATGATTCTCATTGTGTGAGTGGCTTGGTTGATGTTAACACATAATATTCGAGATTTAAACATTCTTACACTTTTTCGGTTAATTTCCAAAATGAGTAAAAATTGATTGTTCTCTATAATTTCTCACACATAATATAGATTCAAGTCCAGATGCAGAATCTTTAAGTACCCAGCTCGAACAATGATAGACCAGTGAAGTTATAAACTAAGTTTTAATTGACAATTGATATGTCAATTCATTCATAAATTGATATTTTATCACTCATTAAACGGATTTATCGAATTAACCTATAAATGAATGACATATCAGTTAGTGAATTAAAACTTAGTTTGAATCTTGATCAGTATAGAATTACTCAATAAACCCCCAAATCGAATAAATTATAGCAGCAACTTCCTTCTTCTTTAGATATTAGATACAAATAACGTGTCTTGCACATTCTTTATAACTAACTATGTAGTGACAAATAAAAAATTCAGGAGTGTAAATTTTATCTATTTTGTATCTTATAATTTTATTGCTCGAACATATATTATATGTAAAGTAAGATGTGTTAAATTGAGAATTTTATAATTAAAATTGTATTATAGATATTATTACTATTTGAATAATATAGAATGATTTATATTTCAATAGCTTGTCACATTCTTAAGATTATATCATTTAGAATATTTTTTTATTTAAAAATATATCAATGACGTTTTCTAAACTATTTATAGAATTTTCATGTTGTTAATAACAAAAACATTACAAATTACTAATAAAAAAATTATCGTTCATGGAAAAGAAATATTTTAGGTATAAAAGGGTCCCAATATTAATCTTACGGGTATCCACATTACAAATTCCATAATATTCTAAATTACATAAGTTTATAAACTTAATTTAAGTGGAAAAAACAGAACTTAATTTTTATTATATTTTAATGGATTTAAAGGGTAAAAACAGAAATCAAAATTTTCTCTTCGCATCCCCAATTACATAATTGTTAAGGAATTTTTACAGTAAATGTGAATCATAGATGATAATGAGAGAGAGAATATTGAGGAGTGTAGTTGCTTGTATTCACTTGAGCTTTTTTTGTTACATCAGGCTCTATATATAAGTGAAAATTGAGACTACAAGTTGGTTGCATAAAATCTTATTTACCCTATATATTCACAACATAAATCCAGGATAAAAGAATATTCTATCTTTAACTTAGTCTCCAACCATTACTCTAAACAAATATTGTCCGTTAACTTCATCTAACGGTTAGTTGACCACGTCAACAATCCGCTTTTTACTTTTTATGACGTGGTAGATGATTTATGGACTCCCATACAATAATATCATAACACAACAAGAGAAAAATGCTACGATAGCGGCCAAAAAATGCTATTGTAATGTTTTCATAGTGTTCACAAAACGCAATATTGGTCAACGTTATTAAAAGTCAGAACCTACGATATAATTTTTTTAAACGCTATGGTAGCCGTACCAAAGCATTTTTTAAATGCTATGGTATCCCTACAATTGCATTTTTTAAGTGCTATGGTAACCCTATTACATCATTTTTAAATTCTGTGATAAATTTTTATAGCATTTAAGCTGTAAAAGACCTTTGATAGCATTCTTTTCATGTTATAAATGTTGAGAATAACTAACTAAACGAACCTACTTATTCTTGTAATTGTACAAACTTAAAAAAAATTGACAAAATATCACAAAATAACATAATCACATAATATTTTATTTAATTACTCAAAATTATTACAGATTATTGTCTACTAGAAATCATAATTTCAAATGATAAATACATATTGAATTTTTACATAGAACAAGTAAGACTAATACATCTTAAAAAGAAAGATGAAAATCTAGTAAGACTCCAAATCTAATTATGAAATTTCAGAAACCAGTGTCGTTTGTCGTAGAGGCAAGATGTGGCTTGCTTGCTTCTGTTGACAAAACCATGGGAATGACACTACTTGAGATCTTATAGCAATAAAAGGTCCAACGATAAATAAAATAACAATAACACAATACAACAAAACAGAAAAAATAAGACCAATTTTGGTAGTGAATATGTGAGGTCATATATCCAGCATGAAGCTTCTCTTTACTTTCTTGTTACATTACTCAAAAAGAATAGACCAAAAAACTTATTTTACAGAGATATCCTCATAAAACCAAATCAAGTCTCATCTAAGGATTCTATTACAATTGACATTTTCTCAATCTATTACATAAAAAAAACAAATTATCAAGTCTTTAGTACAATTAAAGCCACATAAAAGATTATAAAGTAAGGCTGGAATTACACTAGCAAAGTAAGAAGCACAATTAACCCATCCTATCCAGCCCATTTGCATGATAACAACCCAGAATCTCTAAAAAGATTTCCATAAACTCAAATCAATCCTGAGATCTTTCAAAAAATAGTTTGCATAGCCTAAGACTATCCATTCTCATCACTATGTGAAACCATGCACCCACCTGAGTTACTAAGTATTTGTTGTGACCTCGATGGACAAAATAATTATTGTAGTTCAATGTCCACTTATAAACCTACTATATATGATTTTTACAGAACACTTTTTAAATATTAAGCTAGTTATAGGATGTTAAACAAAGTTATCTCATGGGCAAGCTCTTTGAGTTGACATTCATTTCATTAACACCAAGTGGTGGCTAGTCAGTAGTTCTATATACAACGCTATCTAGACCACAATTATTAAGTTTCTCTTTGCTGTCCATGAAAATAAAACTGTGTGGATAAATCAATCTTGATTGGGTTATCAAACTTCGTAAATTTTGCAATAGTGAATTTGGGTATATATATGTATAACAATTAGGCAACACATCAGCGTTGATATATTTGTACCGCTTGAATGATGAAAAGCAAAAAACTAGAGTTCTTCAATTCTTACCCAAAACCCAACTGTACATAGAATAGCAAAAGCATGCAGTATGTAAACTAGCTGTGCAAATTGATAATCGCAAGACATGGCCAACCTAAGTAGGTTTGAGCTGAAAAAAGAAGCAACATCATAACCAAGAAACAAATGTGGCTAGTGTTAAAAATGTCCAAGGAATTAGCTTACCCTACAGCACCTGAAACTACAGCGTAGGAAAAAGTAAGCAGTATAAGCCAGTACGACTTAAGTTCTTGTCCAGACTCCAGAGATAGCAAGCAAAATTTCTCCTCTCCTTCATATTCCACAAGTTGATAGTAAAAGGATTGAGGATAGTTCTATTCATCAATCCAAAAATGAAACTCATAAATGCAATAGCATTTATACATGGAATGATGAAAAGTAACAATCAAGAACAAAATCAGACAGTAGAGAAGGAAATCTATGTTTCTATGCCAACTACTCTGGAGTGTAGATTGAAAAAAATAATTACACATGAAATCTCGACTTAAAGGAAAAATTAAACAAAAGAATTTTCTACATAATGTAGCTTCCCCTTTCCTTGCTTTCCCTTTTTGTTTCTCATTTTTCAACACAATTAAGTTGAGTTAACGGGGTTTTTAGTTTGTTTACTTATCTTGAAAACTTACAGCTTACTCTTATTATAAAAGCAAAATTAAGAGATGTGTCTTTTGATACTTGGCAAAACTAAATGAACTTAAAAGTTAGAATGAATTAGAACAAATCACGTACCAGGTGAGTGATGGTTGCCAAAAGGAATGAGAAAAATGTTTTCAAGAACAATAAAAGCAGTGGCAACCATCACCCTGTAAAAAGACATGATACGTGTCAAATTAGAAATGATCACCGATAAGGTTGAAGATAAAATGTGGTACACCTGTTTTGTCACATTGAAGAAATATGTCACTTCACCTCAGTTCAAATTTTCATACTTAATCATGACTAATTTGTTTAGCACGAAGTAAGCGAAGGTAATGTTTGATATAAATTGGAGATATCCTAGTGCTGCAAGAAGAGATTGCATAATATGAAGATAGAAGATGAATTAAACCAGCAAAAATGTGGGCACAATAGAGCATGAACATGGATTCAAAATCGATATTACAACAACATACAAAGGCCATTGAGAAAAGGACATGCACAAAAGCGAGTAACTAATCTTTCGCCAACAAAGAATCCAAATTTTTTAATGACTTAAAGTAACTAAAAGTTTATATCAGAGTTCCAAGATTTGAATACAATGAAATATATCCACTTCACAATTACAATGCCATGCCCCTCGGAAATATGAGATCCATACCAAATGCAATTTTAAATTCACAAGAAAGAGCACAAGTCTAGACAAATTGAGAATTATATTTAGTACTTGTCAATTATCTCATTTAAGCATCTATTGCCAAATAAAAATTTTATGGAGAGATAAAGGGAGAGAGAAACCCCAAAATCCTCATTTCCAGAACATTTAGCTAGAAAACACATGAAAATAAAAAGAATACAAAATTATCATATAGATAATCTCTTTAATTGTTCATTTGATAGAGACATGTACTAAAAGAAAAGTACATAATAGTAAATTATTGACCCATATTCTATACCGATTTTAGTTTGAGATAAAAAATTTTGATGTCAATGAAGAAAGCATGAATAGTAATAAAGGAAGTTAATTTTAATATTAGTTGTCGAGTGACAAAAAGAAAAAGATCAAAACATGAAGTTGGAATCAACTAAGAACTAGAAAAGATCAAACATTGTAGCAGTCTCAGCTACTATGTTCAAGTGCATGCCATAAGCTTTCCATCGATAAAAAATCATGGATAAATATAGTATAACAGACTATCTCGAAAGCCTTCACCTCAGTTTTGTAATAGAATAAACAACGCTTGACAAAATTCAAGTATCACACAGCACAAGACAGAATGAACGCAAGTAAACATGAAAAAAAACTAAATCAAGCATTTGATTACCTTTTATTGAAGAGATTCACTAAAATAGATAAAATGAAAGATTAAAAAAAGATATCAAACCTAAAAATCAAAACCATGGCTTTCGTGGCTTGATTTATCTCACCCATACAAGGCACGACATTCTACACTCGGTAAAATGAATCTTGCTTGGATTGTTCATATGCCGGGAAACAATGCTTATCCAGGGTAGAATGTTGGGCCTTGTATGGGTGAGATAAATCAAGCAACCTACCAGACTTCAGTATATTTGTTGATCAACTTTTTCAGTACCATCTTCTTGCTACAATTTTTCATTTGGAGCCATTGGAGTACCAAAAGGCTTGCATTTTTTCATATGAAACCTTTTCAATAACCTTTTGTATATTTTTGTTAGGAAAGAAAAAAAATTTCGTTCTCTTACTTTACTTGTATACCTAGAAAATATCTCATTAAGCCTAGATCAGTCATCTCAAACTCTATCATCATGTTGCCCTTAAATTCTTTTACCATTCCTGAATTAGTGCCAAAATAAATCCAAGTCATCAACGTATAAACAAACCACGAGAAATTCCGCTCCAGATTTCTTTATATATAAAGATGTTTCACTTGCACTTCTTTTAAAATTATGTTGGCTAAAATAATTATCAATCATGTTGTTCCATGCTCTTGGAGCTTGCTTTAAGAGCTTGCTTCAAACGATATAGAGCTTTTTGGGGTCGATAAACTTTATCTTTCTGCCCAACTACAACAAAACCTTGGGGTTGCTCTACATAAATCTCTTCTTTTATTTCTCCATTTAGAAAAGCTGATTTGACATCAAGTTGAAAAACAAGCAACTCAAGTTGAGCTGCCAAAGTAAGAGCTATCATGATTGTCTCCATTCTTGCCACTGGCGCAAATGTTGTGGTAAAATCAATTCCAGATTGTTGAGAATACACTTTTGCAACCAATCTCGCTTTAGATTTTTTCACTGAACCATCTTCATTGAACTTGATCTTGAAAATCCATTTTACCCTAATAATCTCTTTTCCTTTCGGCAAATCAACAAACTTTCAGGTTTTGTTCCTTTCAATGGTAGTCATTTCTTCAGTCATTGCATTTATCCATGCTTTATCTTTCACAGCTTCTTCAAAATTTAGAGGTTCATAAGAAAATACTGCAATATCACAATTCTCATATATTTCATGCAAAGAACTTACCTTCCTTGGAGGGGTTTCTGAATCTGAATTCTCCATATTGAAAGTTTCAACTGATTGTCTCGCAGGACTTGATTCTAGTAATTGATTTTGTTGAATCATTATATCTTGAGTTGCTGGTGCAGGTAAGCGCTGAGTGTTTTCTTCAAACTCGTAAAACATAGGTGCCTTGGATGAGTCTTCCTTCCAATCCCATGCCCCTATTTCATAAAAAATGACATCTTGAGATACAACAAGCTAATTTTTTATAGGATTCAACAACTTGTATCCTTTTGATTCTTCACTGTAGCCTATGAACAAATACTTCTCACCTTTTTCTTCAATTTTTTTCTCTGTTGTGACGAAACAAGAGCATAAGCAATGCACTCAAACACCTTGAAATGATCAACAAGCGGCTTGCGTTTATGCCATGCTTAAAAAGGAGTTTTATTTCTTACTGCTTTGTAAGAGAACGAATCAAGATGTATATAGCTGTATGAACCGCTTCGGCCCAAAGTTTGTTTGGAATACCTTTTCCTTTCAACATGCTTCTATCTATTTCAACAATAGTATGATTTTTCCGTTCTGCAACACCGTTTTGTTGAGGAGAGTAACGAACTGTGAGTTGCCTCTCCTCAGAATTCCATTTTCCCTACAATAGTTCATGAAATGAGTGTATATGAATTCTCCACCACGATCAGTTCGAAGTGTCTTGATTTGAGAACCACTTTGCTTTTCTACAAGTGCTTTGAATTGTACAAAATTAGAGAAAGATTCTGATTTTTCCTCCAGGAAATAGACCCACATCATTCTTGTGAAATCGTCAACAAATAGAATGAAATATCTCTTGTTTCCAAGAGATGGAGTTTTGGTAGGACCACATAAATCTGTATGGATGAGCTCAAGAGGAGCTCTAGCTCTCCAAGAGATTTTAGGAAACGGAAGTCTGTGCATCTTCCCAAATATACAACCTTCACATACTTTGTCAATCTTCTCAACAATAGGAAGACCGAGCACCATATTTTTTCTGCTTAAAAAGTTGTAGCCCACTTGTGTTCAAATGGCCATATCGCAAATGTTATAAGGAGGACAAGTCTGAGCTTTCACCTTTCAATGCCAATCCGTTCTAAAGTGGTAAAATAAGAGGAAAAACTTTGTTTACCGACATTTCAACTGTTGCCACTGTAATGTTATTCTTTTTATCAAAAATTTTGCATTGACCATTCTTAAAATATACTGAAAAACCTTTTTGTAGGATTTTTCTAACACTGAGGATATTAGATGTTAAGCTAGGAAGATATAAAACATCACTGATGAGTTTTTTGTTACCTCTTTTGTGTGAACAGCAATTGTGCCTTTTCCTTCTGCTTTTGCAGATTTCCATCTCCAAGTTTGAATTCAGAGGAGAAAGATAGATCGAGTTGAACGAAAATTTTCTTGTTTCCGGTCATATGATTTTTACACCCACTATCTAAATACCATAGGCTTTGTGAATCAGACTCAGCATTCATACAAACAAACAATTTCTCTTCATTACTTTCTTTTGTGAAATTTGCTTCATTTTTCTCCTTTTTATTTTGGAACCAGCAATCCCTCTGTGAGTGATTAGGAACCCGACATATTTTACATTTGAATTTGTAATCCTTTGAGGCATGATTATTTTTTCTTACAAACAAAATAGTGAGTATCAGAATTACCGAGTGTTGTTGAGTTCCTCTTGCTTCTTTCTAGTTGTTGCGAATTTCACCTCATTCTTGTCTTTCTTTTGCCAATTTCAACAACTTCCCAAAGATCTTGAGAAATGAAAGAAGTTTGCATTTGACTACTCCAGTATTCATGGTGTAATCCAAAAAAACAGGTTATGTTTGGGTTGGGTTATGTTTGTTGCCATGGTGGACAGACGAAGGAGTGGTGTTTGAAGAAATGATTATGGAAAATGCTCTAATACCAAATTTCTTGGGTTGAAACACAAATGAGGTAAATTTGCAGATGAAGAACAGTATTAAAAAGAACTTTGTTGGATATTTACATATAAAGACAGAATACAACATTTTCTTTATAGTAGAGCTGTTGCTCCTACAAGTACTTCACCGCTTATTTTTTTCTTACTTCTGATTGACTCCAACTAGCAATTTATAATAGGATTACAAGATAATTCTAGAGGAGTACATTAAATTGAAATCCAATTCTCAAAAGTACTATTCATTTAACTAGACTGCCTTTTCATTTTTCTAAGTACTGCTCTCCATGTAGAGAAAAATTACTGCAGCTTTTATTGCCTTTGGAACTTGAGATTACAAATTACACTTTTAACACCCCTTCTTAATTTGTAATCTTCAATTGTGGTCTGAACTTCACACTTGGATCTCTTTTAAGTATGAATGTTTACCCACTGTATATGCCTATTGTGGAGGCCATGACGATCAAACCTGCTCACAGTTACGAACCGATCAGCAACAAAGGAAACTCTTGATGTTTCGATATGGTGAGGAGTTAAAGGCTTTTTTGGGTAGAACTCGTCTAGACTGTGGGCAAAAGGGGAGCTAGTAAATCTAACAAATTTCATCTTTCAGTGGGAGAATACTCAGAGGACTATTCTGATTCAATTTCTTCAGATATCCACTACAAGAAAAATGGATTATGGCGGCGGTTTTCTTCGTCTATTGCGGCCGCCAAAAAACTTTGCGATGGTTCATAAACTGCCGTCCTATCCACCGTATCAAAAGATTTTTAGTGGCAATTTTGTCAACGGCCGGAGGACCGCCGGCAAAGGGGGTCTTTGTCGGTGGTTTTGTTTCTCTTTACCAACAGTTTGTGACCGCCGGTAAATATTATTTAGCGGCAGTTTGAACTGTCGCTAAATGCCCAGAAACTGAAAAGAAAAATTTGGACGGTTTGAAATCGCCTCTATAGACTCCAAAACCGCCACTATAAATTGAAATGTTGGCTAGAATTTTTTCTGTTTTTTAAACATCTCATAATTTTCAGAAATACATGTTTTAAAAAATATTCTATATCACAAATTTCAGAATCTATCAATACAAAAATTTCAACAATTCAGAGTCCATCAATTTAAATATTCACATATTCTTGCATTTTAAACATTCACAAATTCAAACATTCACAAATTTTAAAGATTCATTCCATCAACTGAACATTCACAAATTCTAAACATAAACAATATAAGTTCAAACTTAAGCAAATATAGTATTTTTCATCATCACTAAACTTTATGCGTTCATGAACTTGAGGGAGGATCTCCAGAATCCTATAAACACATAAAAATGAACGAAATTAGTATTAGTGTTGGAATAAACATAATTTATAATTACGTAAAATATATATTCCTTAAAAATCTTACATGGTCACCGCCGGTGAATGAAAACGAAGGATTTTGTGCTTGCACCATTTTCATAAGGTTACACCACTTGGGATTGAAGTTGAACTTGACCATCTTGAAGTTCATGGACCTGTGACTTAACTCTCTCATGTTTTACACGTGGAACGAATGCCTCTTCAGAAAACTGGCGGCTGCTCAAATTCACTGGTGGGAGTTGACCTAGTCCGATTCTACAGATTCGTCCAGGATGCTCTGGACCCATAACTTCAGAAAATGCATATCTAGGAGTGATATTATTCCTATCATGCGTTTGGGTTGTCAGAAGTTCTTGTATTTTCTCATATAACACAGATAAATAATTTGATCGCATATGTGACAAATATAGTTTAAAAAAATTAAAAATATTAACAAATATAGACTTAAAAATAATTCTTACAGCTTTAAAAGCATATTCTCAATCTACCCAATTTCCATCTTTGCGTTTATGCGTTTCTATGAACAGTTCGATCGCATTGGGCTCTCTCCCCAACGCCTCTGTCTATCATTATGTTTAAAAAATTATATTTTGACTGCAATACCAAAAATAAAAATATTATTTATAATAAAAAAGATTTACGTACCATTTCATCTTATTTTTAGCATAGTTTTTCCTTCCTAAAGAATGATGTATACTTTGTTTTGCTTGAACCACAATGTTTGTTTCACTACGAGTCTGTTATTTGAGAAACAAAATTAGTATTTATTCTATGTAATAAAAAAAATTAATGCCAAAAGAAAATATTGTAATACCATTCCTTTAGAAGAGAACCAAAAATGGACAATAACATTCCACTGATCTCGTGGAACTTTCTCAGGTTTATGTCTTCGGTATTCTTCTTCGCTCGGATATTTTATCGTATTCACTGTTCTTAATTTATTTTTGTCTTTCTTCCAACACTTATTAATTAACGACAATGCTAACTTTTGGTTGGCGTCGGTAACTTCTCATTTACTCTGAAAAATTACAAAGGTATAGTAACTAAATACATCATGGAAGAGACAAATACATATTTATACCTTCACAATATCCCATATTGCGTTCTTGTACATTTCAGGCACTTTCTTCCAATTTTCATAGGTGATCAACAATAGATCGTAGGTGCGTCCTAGTGAAGCCAAAAAGCTCACATACATAGATGCTTGATCCTTGATCGGTTGTCATGTTTTATTGAACTCAACTTTCACTTTCTTCCCTTCAGGTAGATTCTATATATGAGCTAATCGTTTCCAACCATGAACCTTTCGCCTAGAGGAGGAGGATTTACCTACGTATAAAACGTTATTTTTGTATGTGATACATTATATGAATAAGAACAATGGTTTGTATGAAATATAAAATAAATGTTATACTTGCTAATTTAGTGGGAGCGTCGCATGGTGGATCTTGATCACCAACGGAGTCACCTCGGTTATGCGCAAACATCTACCACAGACCATGGTTATACTAGCACAAAAAAATAAATAATAACATTATCAAAGAGAGACATAGCTTATCAATACTATCACATAAATAAATACTAAGAACCTTGATAATTATAAAAAATTAAATATTAAATCAACATTCATATGAATTCTATCTTCTATGGTTACACTAACAACATCTCTCCTAACTAAATTGACACATTCTTCATTCTCATGTAAGACTTCTTCTAAATGAGAATGATCATATATCTCACTTTCAACATTCATCACTACTTCATTATCAAGAGTTGTATCATTATTATGGTCACCCAGGTCAAACATGTATCTTGGTTTTATATGTAGCACAACATGCCAATCTTTATCTATCTGATCTTACACGTAATACACAAGACGCGCTTAAGATGCAAAGACGAATGGTTCATCTTTCAAATCCTCACTAGTGTGAACAAAACGTGAAAAATTAACAAATGTAACCCAAATTCATCAACTTTTCTTCTAGCATTCATGGTGTCAGTCTAATCACACTTAAATAACACTACTTTGAACTTATCATAATAGTTCAATTAAATAATCTTCTTCAATATCCCATAATATTTTACTTCTCCTATTGTTTGATTTGTATCCCTCGAACTTGCATAGCTTCTAATCTCAACAGTCACTAAAACCCCACAATTTTGTGTCTGTAGTGCTGCATAATTTTTTTGTGTGAAATACAAATATGTTTACATTAAATCCTACATATTTTTTACCACGATCTAACCACCTTATTTCATCCGACAATACTCCGAATGCATCACGCAACAAGTCATGCTTATTGTCAACACAAGCTTCATACACAGATGTATGGTTCACATTTCTTTCATTAAGCTCTTCTCCATTTGAATTTTGCAATAATGGATTCACCATAGAAAAGCCAACGTGTATAACCAATGCAAAACACATTATACACTAAGTGCACGTGTACACTCTCCCTATTCATCCTCATCGTATTCACACAACGTTTACATGGACACAAAATCTTACCCTCTATAGAAACTCTTTCAAAAGAAAAATCCAGAAAATCCTAAACTCCATTAAGGTCATCTTGACTAACTCGAGATTTTTCAATCCAACTTTTATCCATATTAAAATCAATGTGAACATATTACAATAGATAGTTCAATACAATGAAAATCAAAGTCACAATGAAATTAGAGTGATAAATTGAGGTACTGAATAGAGACAAACAAGTTGCAATGCAACTTTAACGATAGATATTTAATGGATATAAGTATAGAGAGAGAAAAAATACAGATGATTATACGTTTAAATTAAATAATAAAATAGTAAATTAGTAGCTAATTAAATACAGAAAATTATTAAATGTAATTAAATTTGCGAAATTAATATTTCTCATAAAAGTGTTATATTTGAGGTCTTTCAAAATTGTGGACAAAATTGATTTTAAAATTGAAAAGTTGTTTAATAAAAGAATTTAGTTTCAGCCCTAGTGTGTATAATCAAGTGGCCCATGTTTTAGTTCAATATGATATTTGGTCTAAGCACTATAAAAAATGGTCATTTACGACGGTTAAACAGTGACGGTCAAGTAGCCGTTACAATAGGCTGAACTCGGGAATAATATTATGACGGTTCAAGTAATCATTGCAATAGGTTGAGTGAAGTTTTCTATTCTAAAAAAAGATTTTTAAACTAGTGAGTTGACAAAACCTTTTAGGGTTTCGTTTGAATAATTTCATTGTATTGCAGAACCTAACTAAAAATTTTCACCTTCGTCTATGCACATAGCCAAAATAATATCACAAGCTCACACTTACCGTAGGACCACCCTGCCCTGAGGTGATCGAAGTTGTAACAATCATAGTTCTGACCCCTTAGAAAATTGATATTATCAATAGAGGAAGCATAACAAGATTATCAAGTGGAATGAGTTATAACAAATTTTAAATTTGTCTAATTGTTGAAATAGGAAAATTACTGTTAATTAGTATTGTGGAAACACTAAATTGGTACACGAGGATTCATTCTTTGTTCTCAAATTAATCAAAATGATTTCTTTTTATCTTTAATCATCAACAACATGTGTTGTGTTCTATAATATATATATATATATATATATAACATAAATGAGATAGACACACGCAGAGAGAGAGAGAACAGAAAGGAGACAGAGAAATAAAGACTCATCGGCCTCGACAAATGGACTCATCGTCCTCGACAAACGGTGAGGATGACCAGAGATCTATGATGGGGAAGAAACAAGCGACCAGATCTGAGCTTTGTCCATGAATCACTTGAGAATCTCCTAATAAAATGAAAGAAAATGAGAGAGAAACTGAAAGTGAAAGAGTGAGATTTAAGGTACTTTTGCCGATGGTTTTAACCCGCCGCTCAAAGCAAGAAAAAACGTCGATAAAAGTGAGGAAAAAGTGACAAAATGTTTTTTACAAATATTCTACGGCGGTTTAAAAGAATCGTTGTTGTATGTTGATCTATAGCGGTGGTTTTTAAAAATCGTCACCAAAAGTTTGACCGGTTTTTTTTTCGGCGGTTGGAGTAACCGCCATTGTAAAACTGCCAGAAAAAACCATTGTTTCTTGTAGTGATCAGATCTGGTAACAAGGAGGTGTCCCTGAACCCAATGGCCACAGATTTCTCTCGAGCAAGTGTTGACCCTTTTCACAATTACAAATTGTGCCAAATTCCAGCATGGCTTCTGAGGTCAATATACATCCTTCGATAGGTACTCCTATGGACATGCTAGTTTTTGACTTTCCTCATCTACTTCAACCAACTACAAACACTAAAAAAGATAGACAAGTCCCATCCCATTCAGATAAGTTGGGGATACCATTCAAAGGTCAAATGAGTAAAGCTAAAACAAGGAAGCGGTGAAGCAATGAGGCTTTTGAAGCAATTATGTTGGCCGATGTTAGTAACAGTCATGCTACTACAACTTCATCAAACAAAAGAATTTGTGAAGGTAGTTTTGCTGAGAAAGAGGTGGAGGAGACCAACCTAAATGGGTCACCATAACAGCCATGAAACTATTATGTTGGAACTGTCAAGAGGTGGGGAGACCCCTAACAGTTTATAACAAAATGTACCCCCACAAAGTTATAAAATTCGTATTTTCACGGTCTTCAGGAGCCATTTTGATTTGGTTATACCCTTAAAAATCATCCATGAAAGAGAAGGATGAATGTTCTGCAATGTTATCTACTAAGACATCGATATGGGGTGATGAAAAATTATCATTGGGGCTTGCCCGATTTAAATCTCTATAATCGACGCACACCCTTACTTTCCCATTTTTTTTTCAGCACTGGGACTATGTTAGCAACTCATTCAGGTTATATTGCTACTTCTAGAAAACCCGCATCTACTTGCTTTTTAACTTTGCCTTTGATTTGTACTAGCATATCTGGTTTCATTTTCCGTAACTTTTGCTGCACTGGTTTATTTTCGGGCATAAGTGACAAATGATGAACCACGATATCAGTGTCTAGACCTGGTATATCTTGGTAATACCATGCAAAGACATCAATATACTCTTTGAGTAAGTCAATTAATTCTCGCTGGCTTTGGCTTGTCATAGAAGTGCCGATTTTCACTTCTTTCGTCTCTCCATCCAATCCCAAATTTATCACCTCCATTAACTCTTGATATGATTGATTTATTTTATCATCATCTTCTATCATTCTTAACATTTTCAGAGATGGTTCAAAATTATCCTCGTCACTTTTATCTGACTCTACGCTAAGAATGAGATTGTCAAAGTTATTGCTTATGCTCTTGTTTTCAAAATCACCGTTCTCGAAACTGAATCAGATGAATGGATGAAATGAAGGTGAGAAAAGAAAATAAACAATGCATGAGTATGACCAACATTTCATAAATCAAAAATTACATAAAAGGAAGAACAAAAAGAATTGGAATTGTATTTATCATTAGCAAAATGAAACGAAACAAGTTTTTAGATTTTCATTCAAAGAGATGACATGAAACAGACGAGAACATAGGCCCATAATAACGAAATTCCTAAGGCTATAGGTAGAATCATTAGAATTTTGGCATGAACACATTACTCTTGAAAATTCCCGAGAAGCACTGGTAGCTCTGTGACGTCTGAATTGTTAAGTTCATGAACTGAATCGTATCGAGAAACCAAGTCTTATGTACTTGCACTTGATAATTTTCCCAAGATTACGGATATTGAAAGTTGAGCGATATCATCTTCAAGGTCATACTGCTCTACTATAACCAGTTCTTCGAATGAAATTCCCCCACATCTGAAGGATTTAGAAATATGGGGTATGATCGCCATTTCCATATCGAATTCCCTATTTTCGAGCCTAGCAATCCTCTTTTCTTTCTTTTGAGCTTCCACCCTCCCTCTATCAGCATTTTTCAGTCTATATCCAAGCCCAAACCTTTGTTCATTCTTGTCCCACTCGATTAACTTATTTATGCCTTGATGCTTACCCCCGAGTCATTTGCATGGCCTGTATCCCCCTTTTATCATCAACTTTGGCACCATCTGAGATGTTTTTGATAGGCTTGATATTGGAGCGAGTTTCCCACTAGCAACAAATGTGGTGTTCCCAATCTCAAATGATCGAAATGAGCACTTCAATACTTCTTCTGCCGCCTCAACATACGGCATGGTAGTTGGCTTGGATACCAATAAATCTTCTTCCCCATATATACAAATGAGTTTATGATCCATTATAAATTTCAGCTTCTGATGTAAGGAAGACAATATTACCCCGGAAGAGTGAATCCATGGTCGACCTAAAAGAAAACTGTATGTTGGATTTATGTCCATCACTTGGAAAATAATATTGAATAGGCATGACCCGATTCGAATTTGTATCTCTATGTCTCCGACTACTTCTCTTCGCGTACCGTCGAAAGCTCTTACTATCATCATGCTCGGTCGCATATGTGTTGCGTCCACAGGGAGCTTTGCGAGTGTGGATCTTGGCATTACATTTAGAGACGAGCCGTTATCAATTAATACTTTTGCAACAAAATAATCCCTACATTTCACGGATATATGTAGAGCTCTGGTGTGTCCAGTACCATCGATAGAGATTTCATCATCTATGAAAGTGATAAAATTTGGTGCGGTAATATTTCTCACAATTCCACTCAACTTCTCCATTGTAATGTCATGACAGACATATTCTTGATTCAAAACCTTCAATAATGCTTGGCGAAGTGGCTCAAAATTCAGAAAGAGTGACAGTAAAGATATGCGAGCAGGTAAGCGATTTAGTTGTTCTATCACCTTATACGGTTTTCATGATGGGCTTAAAAAATTCACATACTTCTTCTTCAGACACTGCTCTTTCTTTCTTTGTACCTCTTATTATGTCTGGGTCTATCACTTGGCCGCCTTGCAGTTCTCCTTGGAACTCGTGACTGTTGTCACCTTCTTTGGCTTTCCCTTTCCTTTGCCTTTCAAACTCATTGCTTTTATCTGTTTTCAAAACTTATGGCGTGTAACATTTTCCACTCCTCGTCATCCCACATACTCTTGAAATATTGGTTATGGGGAGATCGAGGTCAAACGAATTTAGTGCGTGAATTTTTTCGTTACCCCTTGGAATGACCTCATATACGTACGTCCATGGTCCTGCTCTTGAATCCTTATAAGAAAATGCACCCGGTATTTGGATGGTGATAGGCATCGGAGCATAACTAGTGGTGTGAGTTGACTTTTCCTTATAATGTATTGTGAGAGGTTTTGGGATATAGGACGACAATTCAACATTAACTTCAGATGATTATTTAGTTATCATGAGGACTAAAGAGTCATCTCCCTGGTATTCTCTTTCTTCTTTATGACTTATTGTAAGTATATTTGTATCCAACAACTTTTGCACTTCCATTTTAAAATCAACACATTCCTCAATTGTATGCCCCGTCACATTCTTATGAACCCAACAATCAAATTCATGCATATGCTTCCCAGAAACGCCTTCATCCTCTTAGCGTGTTGGGTAGTTGTACCCTGCTTTAGAAAGAAGATGGAAAAGTATTTTCATTGACGTGCTCACACACCTTCCACGTTTTACTTTCCATATAAAAAATATTCCTCAATAATATTTACAGCAGGATTTCCATTATTTGCTAGAGGGTTGGAATTGATATCTAAGTTCCCATTAACCTTTTTGAAATTCAATCATCCAGCCTTAATTAATGCATGTACTCTACCTTTTAATGCCGTGCAATTCTCAGTCGATTGTCCCACTTCCCCAACAAGATAATCACAGCGAGTAGTCAGATCATACCACTTTGGGTATGCTAGTTGTATAGGTTCATAAGGAATTGGCACCAATTGATTATTCCGTATCAATTATGATAAGAGTTCTGTATATGACATGGGGATTGGATCATATTGGACAAAACGTTGATTATTTCTATTTCCCCTCAGAGGCTGATCAGCCTGACCAACATTTTACTGTGAGTCGGTGGTCTGAAATCGGGTCTCAGTTTCTTTTGAAATGTTGATTGTTGAGAGTGATAATTGTACGGAATTTGTGATGTATTTGCCACATATGATCTCACAGATTTGGGCCCTTCACTATACTTTGGAAATCCCAGCCTCGGGTTTGCAGCTTGTGATGGGTACCCAAAATTGATCGTCTGTACATCCTCTTCTTTTCGCTTTAATGGCGACCCCCTTTTTACGGATGATGTATCAGATATAACTTCCAAAATTCTTCCATTCTTTACCCCATATTCAATCGTTTCACCAATCACTATAATGTCAGAGAAGTTGTTTGAAGCGTTTCCAATCATCCTATCATAGAATGGAGATCCTAAGGTGTTGATAAAACATTGCAACCATCTCTTTTTCTGACAAGGGGGTGTACCTAAACAGCTAATTCCCTCCACCTTTGGGCATGTTGGAGTTACTCTTGGTGTCCTAAAAACAACTCTTCACTTCGGTAGTTCGAGAAATTTCGTGTCCCAAAAATTCAAAAGTCCGTCATCGGATTTTTTTAGTGAAAACTAAATAAAAATTTTAACAAAATTTAAATCAAATTGTTATAGTTTTAATTTATGAACACCAATTATGATGATAAAAGAATGAAGCAATAATCACACACAATCGTGACGATACGGCAATAATACATAAATAAATAAGAAGAGATAACAACCATAAAAAAAAGAATAATGGAAGAAATGTTAGAGATGATAAATATGTATGATAATTTTAAAAAGAATATGTAGAGTAAAAATAATGAAATAATTAAAAAAATATGCAAAAATAACTTAAAACAAACCAATAATATCTGCTAAAAAATCTATAAAATAATAACAAAAAACAATTATTTTAGAGGATGACGTCACCCTCTGTTTTTTTTTTATTTTTTTAAAAGATATATATATATATATATATAATTACTTACTATATAAATTAATAATAAAATTTTTCATGTTTAAATAAATTAATCTATGAAAAAAATACTTAATTTCATACATAATTGGCATGAGCATGCTATTTTTGACTACATAGTCTATTAATTACCATTTTTTATTTATTCCCTCAATGCTAATCAAAATGATAATCATGAATGGTAACTAATTTAAACAAGTGTCACTAAAGCAAAATAAATAATTTTGTTTGAAATATAAATATACAATTTTTTTTTTATTTTGGACCACTTAGTTCACTAATTACCATTTTTTCTTTCTTCCTTCACTGCTAGGAATGATCATGGATGGTAACTAGTTTAAACAAGTGTCACTAAAAAAATCAATAAAACTTTCAAAATAAAATAATTTTTATTTGGGATATAAATATACCATTTTTTTATTTTGGACCACTTACTTTACTAATAATCATTTTTTCTTTCTTCCTTCATTGCTAAGAATGGTCATGGATGGTAACTAGTTCATACAAGTGTCACAAAAATGATGAACAAAAATTAAAAAGAAAATAAGAAAAGATTTGTAAGAACATAAAAAAATCAAAGTTTAAATATTTGCATAATCTTGTATAGAGATTTTACTCTCTTTTTTATGCATTTTTATGTATGAAAAAATATCATAGGAAATCTTTTCA
This sequence comes from Datisca glomerata, assembly GCA_003255025.1. Classification (NCBI taxonomy): domain Eukaryota; kingdom Viridiplantae; phylum Streptophyta; class Magnoliopsida; order Cucurbitales; family Datiscaceae; genus Datisca; species Datisca glomerata. Next base: position 307,935 of record QANY01011424.1, on the reverse strand, counting down.
TCAAATGTAAACTTTTAACCCATTAAAAAGATTGATTCACATTGAGTTAATTTTACACCCCCTCAAAAGCTTTATCATTATCCTCATTGATTGAGTTGATGACAAAAACATCTCATTATCAAACTTATAGAGAAATCAACAATACATGGAAATAAAACTTAAGATTAAGAGTATGATAAATGATAAAGAATGAGCAAACAACTTATATATGGAAAAGAAAATAAAGAAAAATCAATTACATGAGTATAAAGAAAATAGATGATGAATAATAATGAACAAGATATATTGTAAGCTCAAATACAAGAAATTTGAACTACCTTAATAGAAAGAATAGGAGAAGATGAAAGATGAATAGAAATGAAAACTCTCTTTCAGTCCCTTTTTTAAAAAAAAATGTCTCCTATCTTCTCAAGACCTCTCTTTCTATCTCTAAAATCACTTCTCTTCATCACTCTCCAAATCTCTCCTTCAAGTGAAGACCTCTCCTCTATTTATACGCAAACTTAGGGCTTCACTTTTTCTTTTTAGTCCTTTTGTTCCTTTTTTTTATTTTTTAGTCCTTGGACAAATTTTCTTATTTTTAGGCATTGGGCTATTTTCAAGTCATACACATAGTTTTAAACTAGTATATGTGCCAAAAAAATAAAATTTATATTTTTAAAGTGTTAGACCGGACAAAATACGATATCTACAGATGTCATGAGTTAAGGGAAAGGAGAATTCAGTTTGATATTCTAATCCAGAAAGTTTTGTCATCGACGTTGCCCATTCTCATAGCTGGAGATTTTAATGAGTTCTACATACATGGGAAAAGAATGGGGCAATTCCGTTGAGCTTAGAAATGGTACGCGTCTTCGGAATTTAATTCGTTCTTATAATCTTTTGGATTTAGGTTTTATTGGGTCACCTTTTGCAAGGACCAGTTAGTTTCAAAATTAATTAAAAACAAGTTTAATCCGTGAACGGTTCGTGGGTGGAATATCAAAATAATTTCCAATTAACTTATTTAATCAAATTAAATCACTTAAAAAAACAACGTGCCATTATACATATACAACATTAAACGAGAAGATAAGGTTAGAAACAATTTTTTCACCTATACCTTGTATCGGAGAATTTCTGAACTTGTAGAATTCCTTCAAGCGTTCTTCGTGTTCTTCAAGCTTCGAAATATATCTCACAAGAATTTTGTGTAGAAATTTAAGTGTGGGCTCTCAAAACGATTGAAGAAGAAAAATAAAAAATTTTCTCCTTCAATATTATTTCCAGCGGCAACAGGGAGGGAGAGGAAAACGTTTTTTTCTCTTGCTTTATTAACAAGTAACTGTATCTAATACGTGATCTATCAACAATCAGATTGCTATTAGATATTGATAAATGTGATTTTTTTATATTTACAAGTATACCCATAAATTTTTAATTTTTAAATCTAATACGTGATCTACCAATAATTGCCAAAAATTATAATATTCCCTAGAGTTTGAGTTGTATCGAGAATCATCAACCCAATTGATAGATTTAATTGATCATTATCAATTAATTAATTAATTAATTTTTATTTACTAATTATCCAATAATTAAAAAATAATAAACTAATTAATTTCAATACATATAATCACATTTAGCTAATTAAGTGACATAACTCATCACAGATGGGTGTAGGAAATATGCTTTGACACCAAAATATATTTTGATCTAATTTACTTCATTTCTCTATTCCTGTTCTCATGAGTTATTTCTGAGACCGAATAGACCCACACGAACAAATCTAAGGATTCAAATACTCGTTGAGTTAATCTCCATAAATTTCTGACCTATTTAATCATGATATCGTAGGACTCCACTATAGGTTTGATGTTGAATCAACTCTCGATTCATGCGCGCTATGTATTCAGTTGGTGTAAATAAACTCTTTTTATTTTCATGGTCCACAGAATATTTTAACATAATACTCATCGTGAATATCAGTAACAAGAGTGGATTGTAAAATTATCATTTTGCCCCTCTTGTTATTATTTTTTAACTCATTTATTGACTGTGAATGAGAAAGATATAATAATGAATTGTCTCGTACAACACAAGTCTTAATCAATGACTCAATTTATTGAATACATGACCAAGTTAATTTATTCACACACCCATCAATAAATCATAAGGTGATATTGTTGCTTTCATAATCCAACCACGAATGTTCATATCTGAGAATCACGTAACTCTAACTTAATTGAATTACAATCTCAACAGCCATGGTATTACCCACCAATTCGAACTCACTCATTTGACATATCAAATATTGCAACTAACTAAGTCAAGCTACATATTCACCTCAAGTTTAAAGTAATTATGAAAATATCATTAAGGTGTAACAATTAGATTTAGAGCTAAGTAAATGGCTTTTGGCTCTAAACTAATTTATTACTGGTATATTCAACATATTCATAACATGTATATGTTAACTGTTTGAGTCTCCATTCCCATGCCCTAAGACTGACATTCATTGGTTCAACCTAACAGTCGTAATCGAATTCGATTGCCCAGTCGATCCTAAGACTGTGAATATCGTTCTGAAGTTTCTCAGAACTGTTCGTTTGGAGACACCCCCTTCTTCACTTTTTATCTGTTGATGAAATTTTTAGGACTTGAGTAATTTATAAACACACTTTAATAAAAAAAATTAATTTATTCATAAGAATTCAATAATACTAATGTCTGAGAAATAATTAAATACAAATAAATAATTATTACACACCACTTTATGGACATATTCCAAAAATATTCCACTTGGACTAAAGTAGGCATGTACAATCTCTTATCCCCAAGCCCTCCATATGGCCATAAAAAACACTATCGCTTAAAGTCTTCGTAAATGGATTTGTCAGGTTGTTGACCGTCAAAAGATGCATAACCAAAACTTCTCCACGATGAACAATTTCTCTAATCAAGTGATATTTACGTTTTATGTATTTGGGCCTCTATTAGCTTCTAGGTTCTTTAAAATTCGCTACAGCCCCACTGCTATCTCAATAAAGTGTCATGGGCTTGTCAGTGTTTAGAATAACTTCCAGAGTCTTCAAGAACTTCCTAAGCCATACAGCTTCATTGGAAGCTTCACAAGCTGCCACATATTCAACTTTCGTGGTAGAATCAGCAATGCAATAATTCCATACAAGTGCTCCACCATTTAGCATGAACACCGTTCTTGAAGTGGACCTCCTAGAATCTTTGTCTACTTGGAAATCAGAATCTGTATACCTCATCATATTCATGTCAGTACCTGAATACACAAGTATGTAATTCCTTATTCTCCTTAGATACTTAAGGACATGCTTGGCGGCATTCCAATGCTCGATTCCAGTATTAGATTGGAAACAACTCACCACACCCACGGTATAGTAAATGTCTGGCCTAGTGCAAAGCATCACATACATGAGACTTCCTACGATTGAGGTATAGGGAATCTTTCTCATGTTTTCCTCTTCTTGAGGGGTCTTGGGAGACTGCTCCTTGGAGAGTCTGAATCCATGTCTAAAAAGAAGAAATCATTTCTTGGAGTGTCGCATACTAAAGCGATCCAACAACTTACTAATATAAGATGATTGAGACAGTGCTACTTTTCTGTTCTTCCTATCTGGAAAAATATGAATACCTAAGACAAATGCAGTTTCTCCAAGATCCTTCATATTAAATTGCTTTGCAAGTCAAATCTTGACATCAAATAATTTTCTTACATCATTCTCAATTAGTAGAATATCATCTATGTACAAGGCTACAAAAGCCACATTCCCTTTATGTACTAGCTTATACACACAAGGCTCGTCTACTAAATAGACTTCTACAGTTCACAAACTTTTCCCTCTTGTCCTTCCTCCATGAACCCGTCCGGTTGAGGCATATAAATGCGCTCATCAAGATCGCCATTCAGAAATGCAGTCTTGACGTCCATTTATCAGATTTCATAATCAAGGGCAATAACAATGGACAATAGGATTCGGATGCATTTAATCATGGCCACAAGCGAGAAGGTATCCTCGTAGTCTATACCTTCCTTTTGGGTGTAGCCCTTGGCTACTGCCTAGCTTTGAATGTCTTTACATTTTCATCCGGACCTATTTTCTTCTTATAGATACATTTGCATCCTACGGGTTTTACCCATTCAGGAGGATCTACAAGCTTCAGACTCTGTTTGAGTACATCAAATGTATCTTAACGTTTATGGCTTCTTTCCATAAGTTTACTTCAGGACCAGCCATGGCCTATGAGTAGGAGACAGGTTCATCAAGGTTCTTATCTGAGACAAATGTCAAAACTTCTCCATGGGACATATACCTCTCAAGTTGTCTCACTACCCCCCCCCCCACTACGTTGAGGCTTCATAGGCTTTGTCTCATGTCAGGATTCTTCCATTATTGAATCAGAAACAATTTCTGATTAGAGAGTCGGTGTCCTCCCACTCAATAATTCCTCCACCACAACTGTGCTTCTAGGTTATACACTGTTAATGTAATCTTCTACAAGAAAATGAGCATTCGTGCTAACGAATGTTTTTTTGCCAGTCATACTGTAGAAGATGTACCCTTTCATTATTTTTAGGATATCCTAAAAACATGCATAATTCTGAACGACTGGCCAACTTGCTTATCTTCGGTTTTAGAACATGTGCTAGGCACCCCCATATTTTAAAATTGTTAATAGACGACATTCATCCATACCATCTTTTATATGGTGTACCAGGTACCATCATCCACGGAACTTGATTCAGAATATATGTCATTATTTTCAGGGCATATCCCCCAAAGGAATCTGGGAGGGATGAGTAACTATCATTAATCTAACCATATCTATCAAAATTTGATACACCATTTTGTTGTGGCTCTCTAGGTGTTGAAAGCTGAGAAAGAATACATTCTTCCTTAAGAAAGTTTTTGAACTCTCTTAGCAAGTACTCTCCACCACAATCGGATCGTAGTGTTTTGACTTATTTTTCTAATAGCTTTTCAACCAAGGCCTTATACTCTTTGAACTTTTCAAAGATTTCAGACTTTTGACGCATCAGATAAACATGACCAAAATGTGAGTAGTCATTAATGAATGTTACGAAGTATTCATAACCTCCTATTGCTTGGATATTCAATGGCCCACATACATCACTATATATGAGTTCAAGGCATTAAGTGGTTCTTTCACATTTTACTAAAAAATGTCTCCTGGTCATTTTACCTTCAATACAAGATTTACATATGGATAGTGATCTCACACTTAAAGTTTGCAGACAACGGTCCTTTATAATTTTTTAATAATGTCCAGGCTTATATGCCCAAGGTGTAAGTGCCACAAATAGGTTAGATTGGTTGAGTCATACTTCAACCTTTTAACTATCCATTTATGAATCATTATTCACTTGAGTGTCACATATCATTGGAACTATTGATTTTACTTGAAACAGTTTATTAAACATGCGTGCAACAGTAGTTAGGCATTCATTTCTAAAAATACCAATATTTTTATCAATGAATTTAAGATCAAATATTTGCTCAATTAATGCTCCAATAGAAATAAGATTCTTCCCAAAAACTAGGATATAATAAACATCACGTAAAATAATAAAATGTTTCTCAAAACATAATTTAAAAGTTCTCACAGATACGTCTGATACTAGTGCTCATTACCCTAGCGGAAGTTGTATTCATCCTCGTTAAGCCTTCTGACTTCCCTGAATCCCTGCAGGGAGCAACAGATATGGTTAGTAGCTGTAGAGTCTACAATCCAAGAAAAAATAGAGTCAGCTACATTACAGGCCTCAGCAACCATTACTATACCTTTAGATGCCAACCCTTTGAGATACTTCGGGCAGTTGTGTTTCCAATGACCAGCAGCTCCACAATGATGACACTTGTCTTTTGACTTCTCTACTCCTGCGGTGCTTTTGCCTTTGGCAGCTCTCAGTTTCTGCTTTTTCGCTTTCCTTGTACTCCTTCTTTGTTTCTTCTTAGATCCAGAGGTGGAAGGCTTTCTTTCAATAAAGTTTGCCTCTCCAAACATCCTCCTATCCTTCAGAAACAGAGTCTAAGCAACTTGCAGCTCCTTCATGAGCCTAGAAAGTGAGAACTTCAGCTTATTAATCAAATAATTAAGCTTGAAGTTCTCAAAGGTATTAGGCAAAGTCTCTAGGATCAAATCCACCTGAGTCTCACCATCAACCTCAGCACCCATGATCTCCATCTCATTCAGATAACTTATGAGAGCATCATATGATCTCTGACAGGGGTTCCAAGTTCCATCTTGTAGTTCATGAAGTTGCATACAGCTATCTGTCTAGCTTGACGACCCTGATCTCCGAACATTTCAGTGATGTTCAACATCATATCAGCGGCGGTCTCAAAGTTCTGATGTTGTTGTTACAACATAGAGCTCATATATACCAATATGTAACATCTGGCGATCTCATCAGATCACAACCAAGAATCATAAGCATCTTGTTCCTCTTGAGTCGATTCAACAATAGGCTCAAGGGACAAGGGGTAGTGAGCACGAACTTGTGCTTCTCTACCGTCAGCACGATATCAAGATTTCATTTCCAATCCACATAATTTTCACCAGTAAATTTGTTCGCATTAAGAATAGTTGAGAGAGGGGATAACGACATGATTACTGAAAAGAATAAATAAAGCAGTGTAAATAAATGCTCAATCATTTAGGAAAGTATGATGCATGATGTAACTACTTAAATATTTAAAAATCCATTAAAAATATTTCCTCCACGATGTTACGATAAAAAAATATAGCTTGTCACATCGAGGGATGAAGTCTAAACTATCTCCTATCATATCGAGACTCTTCTCGTTTGGTTAACACTCAAATGTCTCCACATCTAGTTTAACCAATCACCAATAGTTTTGGTCACCTTGGCCCCATTGACTAACCCTAAGTGAATTCAAAATTCAAAAGATAAAAAGATAAAATAGATAATTATTTTTTATATCAAAATAATTTTTTATACGTTTAAAATTTAAAATTTAATAGATAAAAAAAATATGATAAGGGTTATCGCAAAATTTCACAGGGTTTCCTAAAGTCTAATTATTATCACCTAGGTTTTCACAAACCCTAGTCACCATGCAAGGCACGGCAGCAGACGGTGGTGACGACGCGCGTCGAAACAGTACCGTCGGCCGTCGGAACAGTAACACCGGCATGAATAGTAATTCTTGTGTGAGCAGTAATCCCGGAGACTTCTCGACAGCGGTTTCCAGACGGTTTCGAGGCGACGACGATTTTACATCAAAAGTATAAAATTACAACTTTTGCAACAAAATAAATTATATAAAATCATATGCCTCAAATCTGGCTTACATCGATTCTAAACTGAAATAAAAATGCATAGAGTCAATAGTTAGGGATCCAATCACATAACACATTCAAAACAGTTTTGAATCAACTATACAAAATCATATGCCAATATCCACAAATTCACGGTACATTCGTTTCAAATATTAATATGCATAATCAAGAACATATTACTCTGATACCAATCGTTGGGACTAGTTGGTTTTAAAATTAATTAAAAATAAGTTTGAACCATGAACGGTTTGTGGACGGAATATCAAAAAAAATTATTAAACTTATCTAATCAAATTAAATAACTTAAAATCAAATAACGTGCGATTAGGCATATCCGACATTAAACGAGAAGATAATGTTAGAAACAAATTTTTCACATATGCCTTATATCGGAGAATTTCTAAACTAGCATAATTTCTTTGAGTGTTCTTCGTGTTCTTCAAGTTTCGGGATCCGAATCACGCACTTGAACTCCAAGAACGATTTATGAATTTCATCCACCAACAACCACCCGTTAATTTCAGAAATATATCTCACAAGAATTTTGTGTAGGAATTTGAGTGTGGGCTTTCAAAACGATTGAAGAAGAAAAATCTAAAATTTTCTCCTTCAATATTATTTTCGGCGGCAACAGGGAGGGAGAGGAAAACGTTTTTCTCTCTTGCTTTGTTAACAAGCAACTATATCTAATACATTATCTATCAGCAATCAAATTACTATTAGATATTGATAAGATGTAATTTTTTATATTTACAAATATCCCCATATATTTTTAAATTTCTGAAAATTCACCGCATATATTCATAATTGTCGAAAATGGTAATATTCCCTAGAGTTTGAGTTGTATCGAGATTCATCAATCTAATTGATAGATTTAATTTATCATTAATAATTTATTTATTTATTTATTTTTATTTACTAATTATCCCATAAATAAAAAATAATAAACTAATTGATGTCAATACATATAATCACATTTAACTAATTAAGTGACATCATCCATCATATGTAGGTGTAGGAAATATATCTTGGCACCAAAACACATTTTGATCCAATTTACTTCTTTTCTCTATTTGAGTTCTCATGAGCTATTTCTGAGACCGAATGGACCCACATGAACAAAACTAAGGATTCAAATATTCGGTCAAATTATCTTCAAAAATTCCTGACCTATTTATCCTAACATCGTACGATTCCACTATAAATTCGATATCGAATCAACTCTCGATTCATGCGCACTACATTTTCTGTTGATGTAAATAATCCTTTTTATTTTCACGGTCTACAGAATATTTTAACATAATACCCATCGTGAATATTAGTAACAAGAGCATAATATAAAATTATCATTTTACCCCTATTGTTATTATTTCATTGACTCTTTATTAATTGTGAATAAGAAAGACATACTAGTGAATTGTCTCATACAATTCGCAAGTTTTAATCAATTACTCAATTCATTGAATACCTGACTAGATTAATTTATTCACACACCCATAAATAAAGCATAAGGTGATATTGTTTCTTTCATAATCCAACCACAAATTTATATATCTGTGAATCACGTAACTACAACTTAATTAAATTACAATCCCAACAGCCATGGTATTGCCCACCAATTCATACTCACTCATTTGATATATCAAATATTGTAACTAACTAAATCAAGCTACATATTCACCTCATGATTAAGGTAATTATGAAAATATCCTTAAAGTGTAACAATTAGATTTAGAGCTAAGTAAACGGTTTTTGGGCTCTAAACTAATTTGTTACTGGTATATTCAACATGTTCATAACATGACTAGGTTAACCATTTGAGTCTCTGATTCCATTCCCCAAGACTGACATTCATTGTTTTCACCTAACAGTCATAATCAGATTCGATTGCCCAGTCGATCCTAAGACTACAAATATCATTCTGAACTTTCTCAGAACAGTTCGCCTGGAGACACGTATGTCTTCATTCCTTTATGAAAGTTTCAGAACTTGAGTAATTTATAAACGCACTTTAATAAAACTTTTAATTTATTCATAAGAACTCAATAATACTAATGTCTGAGAAATAACTAAATACAAATAAATAGTTATTACACGCTACTTTATAGACATATTCCAACACCTTTTACTTGGAGTAATCAGCGGGAAGTTGATCATATATGTTGTAGGTTGGATCGTATGTTGTATTCTTGTAGTTGGTTGTTAAAATATGATAAAGCTATTGTTCACCATATCCATTTACCTGGGTTAGACCATTCTTCCTTGCTTTTAAATACAAAGCCTTTTTATCGGGCGGCTCGCATTATACAGAGATTTCACTTTGATGTGTGATGGTTGAGTTACACTAGTTTCTGGTAGGTTATTGTGAAATCTTGGACTGACAACGAGTTGTATTCACGAGGGGAGCTTATGCTCTGTAAATTAGCACGGACAAGGGCTAATCTTATCTAATGGCGAAGAACAAATCAATACAACTCTCAAACTCGCATAAAAGAGCTTACTCTTCAAATTCAAGCTTTGTATGCTACACATAGCTGGGACCAAGCTCGAGTGAAGGAGATGGAGAATGATCTTGAACGGATAATCATTACAAAAGAGAGGCATTGGCAAGACAATGCTCACACGGATTGGTTGAAATTGGGATACCATAATATGGCTTTCTTTCATGCTAAATTTAAATAGAAAAGTATAGGGCTTCATATTCTGGGGTTAGTGGATGCTCAGGGAGGCTGATGCATTCAACAGAAATACATAATGAGGTTAGCTCGACAATATTTTCATCTTTTATATTCTTCCCAAGAACCTCGGGAGGTGGAGAGGGTTGTAGCAGTGTTAACTGCTCAAGTGTCACCCAGCCAGAATGAGAGTCTAGTTGCTCTATTTCAGGGTTCTGAAATTAAAACAGCTTTATTTCAAATGACTGCATCTAAAGCCCATGTACCGGATGGTTTCAACGCTGGATATTTTCAAAATCATTGGAGTTTAGTGGCTAAGGACGTTGAAGCTTTGATGCAATATTTTTATAGCTTTGCTAAGCTTCCCACAGGTCTTAATTCAACATATATTACCCTTATCCCTAAATGTGCTGCACCGCGGTCTTTGAAAGATTATCGACCAATCTCATTATGCAATATACTATACAAAGTTATCTCTAAAGTTCTTTGCAATAGGCTGAAAGCACTTCTATCTGAGTTGATATCTCCAGACCAGGGTGCTCTTATACCATGTAGACGTATTCAGAACAATATTATTATAGTGCATGAGGCGTTTCATTCTCTTCACCAAAGGTCCAAAAGTAAGGTGGGGAATATGATTATAAAAAATTAGATATGGCTAAGGCTTACGATCGATTGGAATGGGCTTTTATTGAGATTGTTTTGGTTAAATTGAATTTTCATCCCAGATGGATGAAATGGATCCTTGAATATGTGAGGACTGTCTCTTACTTCATAATTATGAATAATGAACTCCCATATCTTTTTTATCCTACTCGGGGTCTCCGACAGGGTGATCCGTTGTTGTCGTATCTATTTATTTTGTGTCCTAATGTTCTATCCAGACACCTTACGGCGGTAGCTGAGGCTAACAAACTCCATGGGCTTTCCCCGAGGCGATTGACTCCATCTATTTCACACCTCTTTTTCGCTGATGATGTAGTTCTTTTTTGTCGGGCCAATGAGAAGGAGATAAATGTTATTAAATGCATTCTCCAAGTTACTATGAGGCCTCGGGTCAATTGGTAAATTTTAAAAAAAGTTGTATGTTTTTCTTTTAATATCCCTTTACCTGGTCAATCCTTTTATGTTGTCATGCTAGATATTTCTCATTGTTGTGGGTTTGGGAACTACTTAGGATTAACTTCTGCTTTTGAGGGATCAAAGAGGAGAATTTTTTATGAATTACGAAGGAATCTTGATTCTAGAATCAATGGGTAGATTGAACAAATGCTTTCTCCGGCTGGCAAGGAAACTCTCATAAATGTTGTGGCTTATGTTTTACCAGTTTATACCATGAATTGTTTAAATTATCAGTCTCTACATATAAAGATCTCTATCAATGTTTGAACCAATTTTGGTGGCGTACCTCGACTAGCAAACGTAGACTTCATTGGTCTTCGTGGGGAGTACTTACTAAAGATAAATCTTGTAGGGGTATTGGTTTTAAAGATTTGAATGTTTTAATTAGGCTTTGTTAGCCACTAATTGTTGGTATCTTCTCACGAACTCCTGAAGTTTATTGTGTAAAGTGTTAAAGAATAAGTATTTCTTTCGTGGTGGTTTCCTACAGGTTAAAAAGGTCGTAAGAGCTTCATGGGCGTGGCGCAGTCTACTTTGGGGAAGACTCCTGTTATGTGAGGGTTTTATGTGAAAAATTAGGGATGGCAAATCGATTAATGTATGGCCGAACCCTTGGCTCCCTAGGATTGGTGCTTTTCTTCCTAGATCTTCTCAAGTGGATTCTCTTGGTTGTGTGCAGATCTTATCTCTCCCATGGACCATACTTGGAATCGAGTAACCATTAATCAAAACTTCAACCGAGAGGAAACTGCTCTTATCCTCAGTATTCCTCTTCTCTCAGGGCGATCTTCTGATGCTTGCTGGTGGGTGTTCAATCCAAATGGTTAGTATACGGTATCCTCGAGTTATACGATTGCTCTTTTTTTGAAACAACGACGAACATCAAGTTCTTCAGCCACCAATTATCCTTCTTCTGATTCTAGGATTTGGAAGGGCATTTGGAGAATGGATGTTGCTCCAAAGATTAAGTTATAGGATTTGGCAGCACTTCTTAGACGTAGAGTTAACGTTAGGGATCCTTCCTGCCCTTTTTGTGCGCAGGTTGAAGAAATCTCCTCCCACCTCTTGTTTCGTTGTTCTTTTGTGAAAACTTTCTGATTTGCGTATGATTTTCAGCTAGATTCGGAGAGTTTTTTAGGTCTATCATGCGGAGAGGAGCTTGATCAGGAGGTTGGTGAGTCATCCTCGTTTCATTGATATTGTTCGTGCCCTGACATATGGTTTATGGAGAATTTGACTTACTCAGAATGGTTTCATCTTTAAGGGTGTTCATCCTGATCCTCTTGTAGCTATTCATTTATGGAAAGCTGATATAGAAGCATTTCTGGCAGCTAAAGCCAACATACTTAAAGGTTATTGACAGCTCCCTAAAGTATATCCACTGTCAGACACTGATCTTCTCGGTTATGTAGAGTTTGTGTTTATGTTATGTAGTTTTATTGCTTTTCTGGTTTAAATTTGTATTAGCATGGGTGCTATGCTGATAGCAGCTCATGTGACTCCTTTTTTTCTTTTAGTTGTGTGCTAGGGAGCCCATACCCTTTTTGGAATTTTTATATTTTGTAACATTGACTTTGTTTAATAAATTTCGTTTCTTGTAAAAAAAATGATAGAAAGAAAAATATAAATTATATAGAAAGTGACAATGATTCTAACAAGTCAACGTGTGAATGTGAAGATTTAACACTGTTTGAGCCGTTTTGTCAATTTCTCCTCATAGGAAAAGGTTTAAAAGATAAGAAATTTTACTCTTATCTTGAGCTAGGAATGGATATTTCTTTGTGACGAAGAAGAGAAAGAAAAACAGAAGAAGACAAATGAAAGAGGGAAGTGGGAAGAGGAAGAAGAAAGTATTGGTTACAGGCTGTAAAGATAAAAAGGAAAGACATAAAAAGGTCCCCCCACCCCCTCATATACCTCACAGAAGAAGCACATTACCCAAAGATCCAATTCAAGAGCCAATGTTCCGTTTTTCCTTCTTCCACTTCCTTATTCCAAGGCTTTTTCTGATAAGGTCCGATCTCCAAACCAAACAGTCAAAATTTTCTGCTGTTCAACTACATATCAGACTTGCACTGCAATAGAGGGCGCTTTTAGTTTTTAACTTTTTACCCAACAATTTTCCTACTTGGAATTTTACATAGTGCTATATAGCAATATATATATATATATATATATATCCTTTTAATTTTAGATGTTATGCAAGTAAGGATACATATTACTGACAACTATTTGCGTAAATTTTGTAAAAAAATGAATTATCCAACAGATCGTGAACAGTGAATTTATCAGATTTAGTAAGGCTGCTGTTCATCCACATGCGTGTTTTGCCCCCAAAACACTCTTAACCGACAACACGAAGTCTCTCGCTCTCTCTCTCTACAATGGAACATTTATTGTGAACTCGTTATGAATTGGAAGAAAAATGAGAGAATATTGTTACAGACAGATCTAATAACTACAGCAACAATCTCTGTCTCTATCTTTGTCGGTCCCCTCATATGAAAATATATTTCTCAACTCACCAAGTTGAAGCAAAATAAAAGCAGACAAGAAGCTGGACAAATAATAAAGAAAAAGGCTATTGTATTAAATCACCAAACAAACAGAACAGAGCCCACATGCAATTCATCTAAGTTTGGTGATATTTATTTATATTACAAAAGTCACTTTCATAAAATTCCAATGTAACCCAACATAATCTTCTTCTACCTAAACTACCATGAAAGCAAAAAAGGGCCAAGGTTGGTCATTTTCATAAAAATAAATGTTCTGGGTAGTTATCTGTTTTAAATGAACTCCTTTGACAAGCAAATGACTGTTTATATTAGCATATCCAAATGACAACTCATGGGGTTGGCTTAAATGTAAGAAAATGAGAGTTTTCTAAGTTCAAACCCTCGTATTTCTCTGCTTTGCCCGAACGATTCGACCCAATTTTTTTTTTAAAAAAAAGGGAAAACATATGCAAGTACTAAAGACAGTTTGGTAATTTAAATCACAACCTACAAATTACATATGAACATGGAAATTATAATAAACATCCGTCCGAAAAAGAACAAGAACGGTAAATAAAACATTATCAGCTGCAAGTTTCACAAAGTCCTACTGCCACCTGGACCTTCAGTCCTTCAGATGAAGATCATACATTCATAAAAGAACAAAAAATCCGCCATTAAAAGATAAAAACCCAAACAAGCAGAGCATTTGGTACTAGTTCATCTTGATTATCACTTAGGAAGATGAAAAGGGGAAAAATAGAATGCCATACCAACTCCCAATAGAATCTGCAGATAATACTCTCCTTTTTGCTCATAACATACAGTCAGTCCTGGCTGGCAACCTTCTGAAGAAATTGAGTGGCACAGAAGGAAGCTTATGACGGAACCTAGGATGCCTCAAAACATAAACTCCGGCAAGCAGGGCAACGACTTGAAATGGCGTAACATAAAGTACTATAGCAGCAACCAGACAGAAAATCACAAAAAGGGCAGTAGCTCTCGGGTCTCGCCAGCTCAGCAAAGACTGCAGCCTCTCTCCTTGAGTAGCCAAGTCACCTACCACAGTCTGAATCCTTCCTGCAATACTCCTCAGACGATCATATCTCATCCTTACAATATCCGACGGACGAGAACTAGGGAAAGTATCGAATTCTTCATCGAGTTCATCGGGATGTGAAGAATCCGCGTGAGATAATCGAGTGTCCATGTGAGGAGGATGCCTTGGCCTCCATCTATAGTACCATATTCCAATCAAGAACAGGTAGAGGAAAATAGTAGGCAATATCAACTCTGGATACATGACAAGTATTATAAACAGTATGTGAATCAATACGGTAGTAATTGGGTTTTTCCAGTTGCAGATCTGATCAAACCACTTCCCAACAGCGATTAGACCACTCAAAACTCCCATAATCCGGAAAAAGTTAGCTTTGCTTCTTCTCATACTCCACATATGAGAACCCACATCAAGCATATACTCAACTATTTCTTTCCTTAAAGGCGGCTCAGCCCTGCTCAGCCTCATTGACACAATCTGAGTCGCCTGATGCCTCAAACTATCGAGCTGGCTTACAGTCAATGGATGAATATAGTGCATTTTTGGTAGCAATGGTTGTGAGTACATGTGCATCATGTTTAGTAGAGAAGAGCAAGTGAATCTGACGGCCAAATGAATCTCTCCCATCTTTTTAACCCCATTCGGGTGTAGAACTAGAAGGGGATACGAGTGGGTGTAAACCCGATCCGTCTCAAGAGTTGAAAGCCGAATTCTCACCTTCCCGATCCGCGAATCTTTAGACCCTCCAGACTTATCTCCTCCATGGTGCAAATGACAGTTATCAAAAACTCCAATCGTAACGACTGTACAAGGGTCAAAGACCTCCCAAGTATATTGCTCGTTCCACTTAGGGGTAAAGCTGTCAATAATCGTCCTAGTCCGGACCCATTTCTGCCCGTATTTGGCCACGCAATATGCATCAGTTGTCCCTCGCCCATCTTGTGTCTTCATTGGCATCAGCCCTTGAGCATTTAGAATTCCCAATTCCAAAACCCCAATACTGTGTTTCCACAACTGTTTAGCAGTCGGCCGAAGATCACTACTATAGTGCGTAGATTCGTCTAACACATGATACCCACCTTCCAAACAGATCCTCATATGAATCCTACTAGCAAACTTAATTTCCTTCTTCTTTTCCCCTTCGATCATAACATGTTTCTCAAGATTGTACCACCTGGTGTTCACGGGTTTATGGTCCAACCTCCGGTCTACATACTGTAAAGGGATGGCACATTTCCCCAAAACTTCATCTTTGTTAGGAGCAACTCTGTCTTCCACACTCAAAATCAAGGGCTCTTCGAATGGTTCTGATGCTACAAACATCAGATCCTCGTTCCACATTGGATTTATACTCCGGCTCTGAGAAATTCTAGTTCTCAAAGCCTGATTTCCAAGTATAGCCTTAACAAAAACTTCAGGATACCTTCCTTTATCTCCCGGTTGCAAGTCCTGCGCTTCAATAACATTAACCCTCAAATACCACAGCTTAGGAGAGAGATATACCTTTGATCGGATATTTGCCAGACCGTCTGTTCCACTAACAGCAGCAGCATCTGAATGCCACGCTTCGGGAAAGGCTTCATCAGCTTGAGTTCCCATCCAAACGGCCAACATTAGCTCTCCTTTCACCTTGTCCCCTTTCCTATCCTCCAACCTATACCATTGAGGAGCCAAAGGACTATCAGGAGGCACTCGTTTAGGAACCTCGTTTAAATCGAACAAAACTCGACCGATGAAATCATCCTTCACAAAGTCCTTGTCCTTCACAGTAACCTCAAGAACGGAAGCCTGAATCCGCTCTTTCGAGAAGGCGAACACTTGGCTCCACTCCGGATTCGTCTTCTTCTCGAAATGCCGAGTCGTCCCCTTGTAGTTTCCAAGCTTAACTTCCACATAAGGATCACAGCTCCCAGTAACATCTTTACTGGGTAATTCCTTAGCCTTGACTACACGGACGTAAAGATACTGCATTTGCTCAACGAGGTCATAGGTGCTCGTCAGTTTGTCTCCGGTGATCTTTCCCCCGCCGAGATGGGGTTTTGTCTCCTTCAATAGAAAGTCTTCCGGTGGAGGCCTCTGCATCTTGTCGTGATTTAAAGATGGCAGAAAAGCAATCCCACAATGGAATTTGAGTCCTTAAAGTGAATATGTTAGAGCAACGGTTGGATTTTCCAGAAGGAACCAAAATTTGAATTAATTCAAAACGCTCCCAAATACCTAAACATCGGAAAACAGATAGATTTACCCGTTAGAGTATGTGAGTTTTCCACCTTAAAATTCGGAAACTGAAACAATTTCTTTAAAAGAATAATTTAAAAAGCAACTCCTTTTGAGACATGTTAGGAACTCTAAACGATAAAGAGATAAGAGCAAAACGCAGAATAATCTAATAATAATAATCTCAGGGACATCAAAAGGAAAGAAATCAAATGTGTGGAGGAGTATTTTCGATCTTTCATACAAATAGAACTTAAAGCTTCAGTGTCTGAAAGTTACCTAAAGAAAAAATTCTCAGAAAGCGAAGGTTTCTCTTCGAAAGCTTCAGATCTGAATGGAGGAACCCTAAAGAGACGAAAACAAAGAAACCCAGAAGTTAAAATGCAGAACTTAGATGCTCCAGTGCAAAAAATGTTTAAGATCTAACGAAGAGAAAATCATTTCGGAAACCCAAAATGTGTTTGGTTGCCGAGAAAATGGAGGAAAGCTGGAAAGATAAGTTCTCATCCCCCCTAGATATTTCACTTGTTTTTTCACCCCTAGAAAGCCAAAAATAACACGCAAACTAATTTTACTATGTGTATCTGACGATGTTGCGGTGGGTTCGTCACTTAGTGGAAGCAAAAACAGCCTTAAATGCTACATCCCAAAATACTCCTACTTCACACAACTTACTAGACAGCCAATCAGAAAGCATAGTTCAAAACAAGTGTTTAATTTATATCTTCCGATTTTCACCGGCCACCAAGCGGGAAAAATAGTATTGCACCAAACAGATTATGAACGAAGAAAAAAGATGCGGCTACTTCTAACAGCTTATGCTTAACCCAAATGGAGAACCGAAAAAGAAGTGCAGAAAAATCTAACCACAAACCTAGAAGATGATGGTTCAAGATTATGGGAAAATACCTTGGAAATAATACAAGGAATATTCAGAACAACGTTCCAGAGAAACCCATTACCGTTAGAGCGTGAGAGAATCATGAAACGGAAGGAAATGGAAATGGGTTGGTTCGACTTCAAAGAGATAACTGATAAGATAGGGAATGAAGATCTAGATGAAGAAAGTGGGGAGGGGCTAGAGAGAGAGAGCGTGAAACAACAAAAACAGAGTAGAACAGAGAAGGATAGGAGCGTAAATGCACTGCTGCTTTTGCTTTTGCTTTTTGGGTTGGGATCTGAAGAATCTGTGAGAAATATACGAGAGAGAGAGAGAGAGAGAGAGAGAGAGAGAGAGAGAGAGAGAGAGATTACGCTTTCTTTTTCGCTAATCTCACAGAACAATAAAGCTTTCGTTCACCGTCTGATGTCTGTAAGCGTCTGTAGAAAGCGTAAGGGAGTTGAAGTGGGACCAGGGTCAAGGCATTGTACGAAGACTACGGTCGGACCTCGCAGTTGCAGCCGATTGCTGTGGTGTTGGACAAATATCAAGAACCTGCTGGATCCACATCTCCGTCGCTCATGTGCCCACGGCAAAGTAGCTCTATCCTTTTGAACCGTCGGATTAGATACAATGGTTTAGATTGAGCCGAATTGGGGAAAAATATCTCTATTTCTCTTTGTTTTACTGTTCATTCTTATATGGGCAAAACAAAATAGTAATAATCATAAATAAATAATGTTAAAAAAATTATTAAAAATTGGTCACAGATATAAAAAACATGAAAAATATATAGTATACTTTTTTAAGTATTTGGGTGATTTTTTTTTAGTTATTTTTAATTTTTTTTCTTAAACGTGATAGACTCTTGAAATTCTCCCTATAAAGATATAATCTTTCTTTATTCAGTTAAGATAAATGTATTAAGCAGAGAAAATCAAGTACACAAACAAAGAATAATTTTCAGGTATTGTAGCTCTAGAGAGCAAAAGCTAGAAACTATAAAACGAAGGCAGTATTGTTACCAAGCTTTAAACAAAATTAAGCAAACAATAAGTATCAAAAACAAAGAGGACAAGACTAAGATCACTCTATTTGAAGAGCTGCAAAAGGAGTTTCAAAAACATTCATTCGTTCTTCAACTATGTCAACCTCAACAACTCCCCGACATTAAAAACAACTAGGAAAGTTTCACGACAGTGAAACAAAGAAAAGCATATCAGACCAGCAAGAGAGGAAAAAACCAAATCCTTAACAGTTCAACACAAACAGAAAAGTACCACGAAATTCCCGATGAAGAAGTGCAACACCATCATCTAGACATATCTGACTTCCTTCTACCCAGAAGTAGAGAAACAGAACCAGCGAATGGGAGGTCAATGGTAAGCAAGGCTTGAGCTCTACTTGAAGCACTTCTAAACTAGCCAACAAGGGGAGCAAATTATGGCCAAGGGGCCACAAAAAGAGCTAGAAAAATAGCAATGTCATACAACACTCTTGATAACCTTGATTCTCTCGACATATGGCTAAACCAAAGAGGACAAACAATCATACTAGCAACACAGCGTCCTCAAACTACCAACTTGGAGCAGCACCAAATGTAAGAAGCTACACCAGGAGTTTTGAAGACAATCACTTGTTGTTCATCAATTTTGACAACCTTGGCATCTCCTCCTTCATAACACCGAACATGCGTGCTCTCTAGAGATTAACCCAGCATGCTACAAAAAGACTACAAAATATGGGCGACAACAACTATCCACGAAACCCGTAGAACCAATCAAAAATATATAGAGACAAAGCAACAGAAATCAAAAGGAAATAAGGGCATTATCAGCAAAAGTACACAACTCCCAAACATCTCTGTAAGCATTTCCGAGATCTCGCTACAATATAATCTCAAATCCCTCTCCAATACAAATACATAATTTTAATGTCTTTCTTGTATTCATAATTTTTAGATTTACTTTCAAATTATTTCCAAAAATACATTGCTGGCTGAAACTATGACCGACATCTTCAGCTTTTCCAGCAGTTAGGACCGGTCTGCCATTTGACTTCTATTTCAGTTCAGAAACGGTCACAGTTATTTTCTTCATGCAATCTCCCATCGGAGTGATGCTACTCGAAACTTGTTGATGTCGAAGTCTTCTAACGGTGGTTCATCGTGTGATCTTCCCTCTCGGAGTAGCGTTTCGTTCCTTCTCGATATCTGCAAGGCATAGGCAAAGAACCCAAAGGGTCGGGGGGTCTCCGGCCTAGCGGCCTCTGATGCCTAAGTCAGTATCATCGTCAAATTATAACATAGTTTTCCTTAAGGGAGAGAAGGCATACCTTTTCAGTCGATTCATTGACATATTTATACATGAATCTTTGGGGGAGGGAGAGGCATGTCAAGGAAGCATCTTGGAGGCGTGCTGGAGAGTTTTGTGAAACACAAAACTTGTTTCCATTGTCGTTGATTTTATGGAAAGGAGATGATCTTGACATAAAGTGATGGGCATTTAATGTCGAAATGATCGGGCGGAGGCCATACTAACACTACGTCATGGCGATTGGATCCGTTAGACGTTACTTTTGGCCGGTAATGATGACCTTGCGCTCGGGGATTGTCTGAGCTCTTTTTATTATACCTCGTCCTTGCTCTTATCCTTCTTGTGCTCAGATTCGTGTGTTCCGAGCTCTATAGTGCCCAACCAGACGTGGTCGACTTTTTTCCTTCGAAAGTTCCTAAGTGATAAACTTCTCAATGTGTTATGACACGTGTCGGCGTACTAGTAGTGGTTAGAAAAACACCCATAACAGTTACTCGAGTCTGAATACCTCATTGTCCAAGCTCTGCCTTTGAGTTATTCTATGGCTTCGCTTTAAGTTTGTTCATCGAGGACCGCATCAAACGGGACTTGTTGGCCTGTGTCGTGACTTGTGCACATGTTGCCTCATCTTCTTTGAGATTTAAGGCCATTGATTCCTCGAGAGAGGGTGTATTACTGGCACGTGGTTGTTTGTGGAAGAGAGTGGGGGTCGCCAACCCTCGAGGTGTCACTTTATTTTGTCGTTTGTCCTTCCATAGTTTTCTTATAAGCCCACGTAACGGTCATTCATTGATTGGAGTAGTTCTATTGGTCTCCGATAAGCCATTTTTAATGCCCCATTAAATGAGCGGTTTTCCTTTTGGCCTATAAATAGGCAGTCTTTCCCCTTGTTTCCTTCATCCTAGACAAAGTATAAAACCCTAAATTATCAATCTTCATCTTCGCCTTTGGTTCCTTCTTTTGGGATGTCAATCTTTCCCCCTCCGGGGTTTCTTCTGTTCTCAAGGTTCCCCTTTAAGAACTTCCCTTTTCCTCATGACTGTCATTTTCCTCCTTGTCGCCCTTTAAATGTCGAACCTTGAAGTTATCGATGTTTACTCTGTGGAAATCTTCCTACCATTATTAGCATGTTCGATGATCTTTCTATCTGTGTTGGCTACCTGCCCTCAATTGGAGAGACTTTTCCCTTAATAAGGGCTTATAATGTGGTCAGTAGTCCTATCTTTTGCTTTATAATGAAGCACCTTAACCCACCACAATTTATCTCCACCCTTCTGCGCCGCTTTCCCCATCAGCTTGTCTCAAACTACGGGATAACGGTCCTTCTCCTTCTTCTATTTCTATTGAGCTTGAGAGATTGAGTCCCCAAGATCAGTGCGCTCGGGGTTCCTAGGCGAGTTCAAAGGAGTTGTGGAGATCCCGTGACAGCCGCCCCATCTGGGGGAGATTGTTTTCCTTCTTTCTGAGGGGGGGGGGGGCATTTGGTTAGCCTCGAGGGGGTGTCCCCTTAACCGATGATACTTTTGTACCGTTATTTGTATTTGTAGTCCTTTGTTTATTAATAAAAATAAACTTCCTTTACTGTTGTCTCTTTTATTTATCTACATTTTTGCTTTCACGAGCAAGCCATCTGTAGATATTTCTTGGTAGTCGATCATTAATTCCATCCGGATGAGGCTCCAATCCTGAGCCACGTGACAGCTCTGACTTACTATGTCGAACGTTGTATCTTTCCAAATTTTTATCGACCTGAACCATGGGATTAATTACGATCCCAAGCATGAATGGTATGAGAAGGCCTCGATCCCCCCTTGGTGGATCCGATCAGGTCCATTTGATTGCCATTCTTCATAGGTTGGGGGTCATTTATACCAATTGCGACATTTATGAAGCCTTCCTAAGTGCACTCCCATCCAGGAGGTCTGGTCTAGTAGACCTTCTTCGCATTGAGGGTTTTGACATTTAGCTGAGCACGCTCTTTCCTAGTTGAGCCCATTCCAAGTTCAGCAATTTAGAGAACAAGTTGAGTTCCTCAGGATTTTCGACCAGATGACCGTCCTTTTACCTTTTATCCAGGCGTTCCCAAATTGGTGGTAGACACATTTTCTTGATTTCTAGTCAAGATTTCATGCCCTGGCTAGGTCCCGTCTGCAAGATGAGATGCTCAACAGACATTTCCTTGTCGACATCTAGGCCAGGCTTTTCCTTCCCTGGCTAGATTCCATCTACGAGTCGATATGCTTAACAAACATCTCCTTATAGATATCTAGGTCAGGCTTTTTTTCTCTAGTTAGATCCCGTCTGCGAGCCGAGACGCTCGGCAGACATCTCTTTGTCGTTATCTAGGCCAAGCTTTTCCTTCTTTGGCTAGATCAAGTTAGGCTACAACATAAACACTGGCAATTTGATAATTGTCATATATTTTCTTCCTAAACATTAGTGTTTTCTTTCTTATTCTACCAACCCTTCTTTGTCAATGCTAATGGCTTGGAAACCATTTGCATAAAGTTTATTTTTAATGTGGAAGCTGATCAGAGGGTGAAATAAAAGTTTACACCAACCCTTTAAGCAAACTCATTTATTTCATTGAATGTCAATAACAATGTCATTCTATACAGGGTTAAGATTTTCTAATTAAACGACTCTCTAACAAGATAAATTCTAAATTTGTTGCTAATTAGTCTAGAAATTATCCTGCCACTAACCCCACAATCAGCAAGCTCAAAAAAGAATGTCGTGATCATATAGCTTCAGTTCTCCTTAGTGTGGTTTTCATTATAATGTGGTTTAGGGTTTAAGATTGATTGAGCATTTTGAATTGAACGACTACATCAGAAAACTCATTGTACAAACTCCAAATATGTCGTCAATCTCTCATGTTGATCTCCCATCGTCATCCCTACCATCAACAAGCTCGAAAAAGAATACCACAATTATAATAGCTTTAATCATTGGCGCTACGGTTTTCGCCATAGTTGTAGTTGTTCTTCTACGTCTCTTCATCCTCCAACGATGGAGGAGATTTGAGCCTCGTAGCTCGAATGATAGAGATGAAACTTTTGGTAAGGTTTGCTTTCTTATTCAAACCAAGTCCACTAAGACATGTGATTCGTCTCTCGCTGTTGATGTGTGTCATTCCTTTCCAATGGAAGAGATAAAGGCGACCACTAACAACATTCTCCCCTGACCGTTTGGGTCTTTAATTGTCGACTCAATCAATGTAGAGGCAGCACCGCCTCTAAGTGAAGGAACTAGAAACTTCTAGCATTGGGCTTAAGCCCATGTGCTAGATATTTCTAGAACTTTGGCGAAGTTGGTTACTAACTAGCTTTGAAGCCTATAAATAATACCCTTAGTCCTTTGTATGTGTGCGTGTCCAAGTGTATGACAAAAAATAAGAGTGTGTTTTCAAGTGAGTGTTCAAAGAGTTTCAAAGAAGTAATATAGTGAGCGTAGGTTAGGGTGTGAGTAGTGTAGTGTGTTGTGGTCGTGTAAAGAGAGTCTGTATATCTTTGTTGTTCTAAAACCAATGAGCGCTTGGTGTAATTTCTTTTTGTCATAATAAAAGTAATTACATTACTTTCATCATGTGTCATTCTGTCGAACAAGTGGTATCAGAGCGGGTCAATTTTTTGCCGTGTCTAAATTATGAGTGGTTCATTTTTAGAACCAGTTGTTTGAGCTTCTTGCATATATCGTGTGCGATTTAATACTGCGAAGCTTGTTTCTGGAAATCAAGCTTGCTTGAGTTTAGTCAAGCCGATGGGTGACCTTCAAATGGTCAGTGGAATTAACAAGTTGAACTCACAAAATTACAGCATGTAGTTGATGTATATGGAGCCATATCTCCAAGGCCAAGACTTGTGGGAGAATGTGAGTGGTAATGATACTATACCACCAGAAGATCCTGCAACTCTAAAGGAATGGAAGATAAGAGATGGCAAGGCAATGTTTTCCATCAGGGACACAATCGAGGAAGATATGTTGGAGCATATCAGACAAGAAAACATACCCAAGGACGTGTGGGACACCTTTGTTGCGCTATTCTCGAAGAAGAATGATGCAAGGCTGTAACTTCTAGAGAACAAGCTTATCTCAATAACACAACACGACATGATGATAAGCCAATATTTTACTAAGGTAAAGTCTCTCCGTCGTGAAATCTCTACATTAGAATCTTTGGTTGGCATGTCTGATTCTATCATTAGAAGAATAATCATTCATAGATTGAGGCAAGAGTATAGAAGTTTATTGTTGCTTCACAAGGTTGGTCAACCCAACCATCTCTTGTGGAGTTAGAAAAGTTGTTAGCTGATTAAGAAGCGTTAGCTAAGTGAATTTTTGTAGCCTCATCCAAGAATGAGGATGAAGCACTCTTTAGCAATAATAGAAAAGTTCGGCCCATAAAAAATACTCATAGAAGAATGAAGAAAGACGGTGACCAAGATAGTCAACATAGAAGTCCTCGATAAGGGGGAGCATGGAATACAGGAGTGGTCAACTTCGACAACATAGAATATTTGATGGAAATGCTATAATTGTGGAAAGAATGGCCATATAGCTAAAGACTACTAGTCGAAGAAGAAAACAGTAGAGAGCAATGCGGTCACGTCAAATGTCAGATAGACGAGTGATGGAGAGTAGGGCATTGAAGCCTCTTTCCCTGAAGAAGAAGTAACTCTAACAGCTATTGTTCCTGGCTTGATCGACTACAACAACAATTGGATAGTCAGCTCCAGATGCTCAAATAATATGACATGAGAAAAAAAGAAGTTACAAAACATGATCAAGTATAAAGGCGGTCGCATGGCAGTCACAGCTAACAACTCAAGATTGTCGATCGCCTATATCCCTAAAATAATAATCGTGCCATGATTTAGTTCAGACAAAGTACCACTCGAGGATGTTTATCATGTACCTAGAATGAAGAAAAATATGTTGTCAGTGATGCAACTTACGGATTCAGGTAACCACATTATATTCAATTGATGCTCACTTAAGATGTCCTACACAAGTGCACGTGTCGCAATCAAGTAATAAAGTGATAAGAAAAGTGTCGAACCCACAGGGAGAACAAAGCTTATAGTGTCAAAATGCAACAAGGTTTAAGATGTGAAATAGTGTTGTAGCAAAGTATTGTTGAGCGATGTAATTTTAAATTTAAATTCTAGGAAATACTATTAGACTAAAATACCTACTGACGGAAAATTACAACAAAGCTACCAAGATGTATAAGAATCTCAACAAGATAAATGGGCTAGCATGGGTCATTTCCTTTTTCATTTACCTTATCTTTATCAAACTAAGTTTTCTGTTGTAGCTTTTCAAAAACATTACCTAGGCTCTGTGGCACTATAACTTTTGGTTGTGTGATTATCAAGCATCCATTGGCCAACTTCATAATTAAGTCTTTAGCTAAGTATGCAAGATCCATTTAAGTGCTGGCTTAACAGGTTACAAGGTTGTCCATATTTCTATGCAAAATGCAAAAATACCTAGTCTACACGAAGCAAATACTCATGTATTTTCAGCTTACGTACTCATGTATCGATTACGATTTTCCACTAGATTAATCTCGGTCAAGCATTAATATAACTTGTTTTCTAGAAGCATTGGCCATATACTTAAAAGAAATAGGCATTAACCATGATAATCAAAATGCTAAGATAAGCAAGTAGATAAACTTAGATTAACAAGATAAAGTAAAATCTAAAGTTACATCACCATTAGCCACAAACAGTTTAGCTCACGGTGAGCTTGGTGGCAAACTCACAAATCATGAAATACATTGGTATCGGCATCAAAATGCGTATGATGAAAGATTACACAGATAATGAAAAATGGGAAGAAAGGAGGAGAGAATTAAAATGATATTCTAAATCCCTTATCTACGTCCTTTTTTTCTTTTTCTCTTGTCGTCTTCTTCATCCTTCTTTTTGCGCAGGACTCCTTCATACAAGCTACTATCGTCTACCTCCAAAAATGAATATCCACTTTTTTCGTTCCTTTTCTTTTCTCCGTCCCGCCTCCTAAAAAATGGAAGGACAACCTTAAATACCATGATCGAATTTTAGGGTTTCTTCTAGCTCGAAGGGCACGTGTTGAGCGCTAAGCAAGGAAGGGGACCACGAATGTCGGACGTCACGACACCTGGATAACTAACTCTGACGCAATGATTATTCCTTATAACAGATTTTTGCACGCACTCAAACCACACTGGATAGCCTACCATGCTACCATTAAACGACTAGGGACTCAGCTGAACAAGCTGCATTCCTCAAAAGCTCCAGCAAACAAGAAGTCCTACACCAAGAAATCCTAAGGCATCAATTTGACTCTAAAAATCTCAAAATTACTAGTAGGCAAGTACAAATAAACCCAAAGAAATAACTAAGCAAACTAACCTAAATATAATCTAAATAAACTCTAACATCTCCCATATAAGCAATGAAACAGTTCTAAAAGAGCTAACTTTCATAGAGTTATCACACCCTCAAACTTAGATCAACACTAGTCCTAAGGGATGCAACCTAAATTACTGAAACCTAACTGCTCAACTACTTAATATAAAAGTAAAACTTAAATTTAACTGGCCAATCTGCTAAAGCTACAAAAATTTAAACCATGCTACTTTGGATATAGCTACTAATCCCCACCAGTGAATGTGTGTTAGGAACCAAGTTACTTTTATTGAGGGACAAAGGATATTTCAAGCCTAAGAATATTGACTCTATAATTCTAACCTAATGCTAAGCATCAACCAGAACAGCAAACATACAGTGCACAAACAAGAGCATAACTTAACAATTTAGCTTAGCAAGGGGGCTTAGGACATTGCAAACTAAGAAGGCTTGGCTAATCAATCAACATTACAAATATTATATATTTTTCTCTTTCTTTTCTTTTTTTTTTCTTTTTTGTTAAGATAAACAGATAGAATCCCTAGTAGTTATTACTGCCTTTTTATGCGAATGACAACATTGGTGATGAAGGCACTCAGTTACTCAGTAGCATAGCCGACTAGGTTGCCACTTAACTTTTATGCACCAAGGTGTTATAGCTAGTTCATATCTTTGGGCACCTTTTGACGTGAATGCCAATTTGGTGATGAAGACACCCAATTACTCAGCACCTTAAGACAGTGGCATTCTTCTTTCATTATTATTACTATAATCTTTATTTATTTAGCATTTAACCATAAAAAACTTAGTAGCAACGCAAAGACCCCCAAACCTATCTCGTAAACACTAGCATATTGCTCTAGCTGACAGAGAAGCACAAAGTTAGAGCTAAGAATCTCATATAAATTTAAATTATCCTAAGCTCCTCCTAATAGCAGGCTAAACTCTTAAGTGCTCAAAAGATAAGGGGATCTAACTTTATCATCCTACGCTCAGCAAGTTTTAAACAGCAGCTACTACAAGATTCAGCCAGTTAAAAACAAAAATTACTACTTATGCGAGAAGACAAAATAAGAGAAGTACTTGAAAACAAGAATTAAAAGCATAAAGATAAACATGAGAAGGGCTAATCCATCCCCCAACTAAAACCAGGCAGTGTCCTCACTGCCAATAATTATCCAAAAAATTTACCAACAGTTTAGAAAATGTTTTAATATTAAGAAGTTAAGGGAAAGAAACTCTCCTCTCTGTTGCATCGAAGAGTGTTGCAGCGCTCAACCATCTTTCAACTTTTAGAAGTGCTACGCAAGCCACTTCTCTTCTTTGAAGCCTCCTTTAACTCTGATGGGCGCTTTTCCACGGACTTAATTTCTTCTTGAATTTTCTCAACATAACTTGGTTCTCTCTCAACCACTTTTTGCTTTTTCTTTGATTTCTTTTCAGCAGGGGAACTTGTATCTGAAGCTAACACTACCTTCTCTTTTCACTTGCTTACTACCTCAGCATGCTTTGGCTCAGGGCTTGGCATTTTCAGCTTCATCTTACCTTTGTCTATTGCACTTCGCTTGGATGGTTGCGTTAGCTTGATTATTTCCTTAGATTTAGATTCCACAACTTCTTCTTCTTGTACTTTCTCTTCCTGCTCAGCTTCAGAATGCTCCTCTAAATCTTCATCTCTCGCAGGCTCTTCTTCCTCTTTGTTATCAGCTTCTTTTTCTCTTGAGCCACTTTTTTTCTTCATCTTCCTGGTTTCTCCACGATTGAAGAAGGACTTCAGGAAAAGAAGGATGGCAACAATGGGCTTTGAGAAGTTCATTTGCAAGCTTTTCCTCAAAACTTCATCTCTCACCTAGACCTACTCTCAAAACATTTGCTGTTGCAACTCCAAATGTTTTAACCTATTTTCCATAAGCTTGGCAGAGGCTTTAAGAAGCTTTGTCTCATCAGTAAGCTTACACAACATAAGATAGATATCATTGGTATCAAACATGTAATGGGAATGCCAATAGGGGGCTTTGATGAAGAAGGCCCGATAGTAGGGGCTGCTTTTACCTTTTCTTTTTTTAACCTCTTTATTGCTTGCAAATTTAGAGGCGCTCTATTAGGTAAAATTTCCTCATCCTCGTTGAACTTAATTCCATGTGCTCTACATAGCCTAGTTATTAAGCACGGGAAGAACATAAAGCCATGTTTTTTAATAGTTGTAGTTTTTAATTCTTTCAGAATAACTTTTCCTACATAGATGGATTTATTACCTAATAGACAATGGAGTAGAACTATCCTATCCTAGGTTATAGTTTGGATAAGAGAAGTAGGGATTAAAGAGAGTCAAAGGAAGTGATACCAGACTTTTGCAATTGGGGCCAAGAACGGCATTGAGACATAATAGGTTTTCGGGCCTTCAGAGGTATCATTGAACCAAGTGGTGCCAGAAATCGTGGACACCTTTAGGATATTCTCCATCTCCTCATCAGATACTCTAACATCAATTTCAAAATGCTCATCAACAGCAACACTAAGACTGAAAATATTGTTAATGGACTCAAACGTGACATGCACTTCTTTCTCTCTGATAATCACCTTTTTCTCCCACGTATTAAAATTTGCATAGAACTCTCAAAATAGAGGAACCGCAATGGTGTCAAAGTGCTCGTAGAACTTTTCCCATCCTCTATTGAGGATAACCTCTGCAATATAAGCTGGTTTCCCTAAGGTTGGTCCATGTTTGATGAGGAAGCCCTTCTCCTCATGAAATTTCCTCAGACGGATGCCCTCCTCAAATTTTGTGGCACCAGCATCATTGACAAATTTTCAATGAAACGGAGTAGCTTACCTGGGGGATTTTTTGGAGTGGATTTCAAATGCCTAAAAGGACCCTTAGGGTTTGGTGCCTTTTTTGAAACAGGTGAAGGAGAAGACATTTTTCATACGCTGAAGCTTTTGGCATTGAGAAGAAGGCTTTTTGAAAAACGTACTACATGGGAGAAAACAAAAGACTGTTCATGCCTTATCTCTGATCACTTCCAACCTGTCGCGTGCCTCTTTTAACCGTATGATTGTGCGCACGAAAAATGGGGCAACGATTCAGATTCTAAAAAAAATCAAATATTTTAGGGATCAGTTAGATTTTATCCTCTTTTCAAAATTGATTAATTCTCTTTTTTTTCAAAATATCTAGTAGTGCACTTCACAATCGACAACCACTCTCTCACGATGCCTTTTTCGCACCCATAGCTTCCTTTTCTATTGCTAGCTGGATTATTTTATGGATCCCACTTCATCGATTTTGTCTAATAAAGAAAAAATTTCCTTTTTATTTATGGTTAGGAATTCCATAAAATCTTTTGCACAGTTGGCATATTCCGCAGCACCATACCTTAAAAGGTAAAAATACAAAACTTTAGCCAGGGAATCAATTTTTAACCTAATGTATAATATATTACTCTATTTAAAACAGAAAATCTTACTATATTAATAGAATCAAACCAAATACTATTCCAAAAAATAATAATTAATAAACAAAAATTAAAACTTCCTCATTGGGTTGTCTTCTACAAGCGCTTGATTTTAAGTCCGCGGCCTGACTTTCCTTAAAGCTCAAGGATCTTGAAGATGAATTGAGGATTCCATCATGCATTCTTCATACTCTCAATACCGTTTGATTCTCTGGCCATTTACCTTGAATTCCTTCCCTGATTTTTCATCATACAGATCTACAGCTCCGTGTGGATAGATTTTATTAATCTGAAAGGCCTAGACCATCTTGATTTCAACTTTCCGGGAAACAACTTAAGCCTTTAATTATAAAGCAAGACATTATCTCCCAACCTTAGCTCTTTGATAACTATCCTTTTATCATGCCACCTTTTTGTTTATTCCTTGTATAGTTTGGCATTGTCATAGGAAAAAGCTCTATATTCCTCTAATTCATTTAGCTGTAGCTTTCTTCGAACCCAGTTGCTTGAAAATCTAGATTTAGTTTCTTTACAGCCCAGAAAGATTTATGCTGAACTCTAATGGCAATTGCCAAACTTTTTCAAACACCAATCTATAAGGAGACATCCCTAAGGGTG
This sequence comes from Datisca glomerata, assembly GCA_003255025.1. NCBI lineage: Eukaryota > Viridiplantae > Streptophyta > Magnoliopsida > Cucurbitales > Datiscaceae > Datisca > Datisca glomerata. The sequence continues at coordinate 277,356 of QANY01011424.1, read as the reverse complement.
TTTTATAAGCTGTTCGATATGCCCATAGAGCATCATCTAGCTTAAGAGACCAATCCTTCCTATTTGGGTTTACCATTTTCTCTAGAATCCTTTTTATTTCCTTGTTTGACAGCTCTGCCTAGCCACTTGTTTGTGGATGATAAGTTGTTGCAACTTTATGCCTAACTCCATATTTAACCAGCACTCCTATCATTTTATTACAAAAGTTAGATCATTAATCACTAATGATGGCTCTTCGAGTTCCAAACCTTAGAAAGATATTTTTCTAAAGAAACTTGACAACTATTTTTACATCATTAGTTGACAAAGTTGCAGATTCCACACATTTAGAGACATAGTCTACTACCACTAATATGTACATATGGGGGAAAGAGACCCATGGAGTCTATTCTCCAGACATCAAAAAGCTCTACTTCCAAGATGTTTGTCAAATGCATTTCATTTCTCTTCGAGATGTTTCCAACCCTTTGACATTTATGACAAGTTCTTGCTATCTCATGTGCATCCTTGAACAAGGTTGGCCAATAGTAACGTGATTGCAAGACTTTAGTAGCAGTTCTGGATCCTCCCAAGTGTCTTCCATAAGGGGAAGAGTGACACTAATTTAGGATCCTTTGCATCTCTTCTTCTAGGACACATCTCCTGAATAATGGGTCATCCAAAAAAATAAGATTTAACTTGCTGGAAAAACCTTTTTCTCTCATGATGAGTGTAATCAGGGGGCACAATCCATGCTGCAAGGAAATTTGCTATATTTGCAAACCATGGAGCTTTTAATGCAGTCACTGCTAGAAGCAGTTCATATGGGAATATTTCTGCTATGGTAAATTTTGCTTTAGTTTTTGCTTCTGTTTCCAATCTAGATAAATGATCGGCAACTTGATTCTCTTATTCTATTTCTACCCTTTATCTCAAGATCGAATTCTTGCAAAAGTAAAATCCATCTGATCAATCGTTGCTTAGCATCCTTCTTTGATATTAAGTACTTTATTTTTTAGTGATCTGTAAAGATTGTGACTTTGGTTCCAACGAGGTATGCCATGAACTTATCAAAAGCAAAGACTACTGCAAGCAACTCTTGTTCAGTAGTTGCATAATTCAATTAGGCATCAGAGAGAGTTCTACTTGCATAATAAATTAAATAAAAAATTTTAACTCTGTTGTGTCCTAATACTACTCTCATTGCAAAGTCACTTGCATCACACATTAGCTCAAAAAACAGCTCCCAATTAGGAGCTATGATTATAGGTGAAGTAATTAAAGCTTTCGTTAGTGCAATGTAGGTATTCATGCAATCATCATTAAAATCAAAAGGCCTATTTTGTTCTAATAACATGCAAAGAGGTTTTGAGATTTATGAAAAATCTTTTTATGAACCTTCTGTAAAATCCAGCATGACCTAAAAAACTTATAAGCCTTTGACTGATGATGGAGGGGGTAATATTTCTATGACTTCAATTTTTACTTTGTCAACCTCTATCCCCTTTAAAAAGACTTTATGGCCTAACATTATCCCTTCCTGAACCATAAAATGATAGTTTTCCTAATTCAGGACTAGGTTAGTTTCTTGACATCTTTCTAAAACCTTTTCTAAGTTAGATAAGCATGCAACATATGACTCATCAAACACAGAAAAATCATCCATGAATACCTCTAATGTGTGTTCCACCATGTTTGTGAATATGGCTATCACGCATCTTTGAAAGGTAGTAGGAGCATTGCATAAACCAAAAGGCAGCCTTCTAAAGAAAAATGTTCCAAAAGTCAGACGTCTCGACACTTAGATAACTAACTCTGACGCAATGATTATTCCTCTCAACAGATTTTTGCACGTGTTCAAAACACACTGGACCACCTGCCACGCTAGCATTAAATGGTCAGGACTTAGCTGAACAAGCTACATTCCTCAAAAGCTCTAGAAAATAAGAAGTCATATACCAAGATATCCTAAGGCATCAATTTGACTCTAAAAACCTCAAAATTACTAGCAGGCAAGTACAACTAAACCTAAACTGCTAACTAAGCAAACTAGCCTAAATATAATCTAAATAAACTCTAATACCTCTCATCTAAGCAATGAAACAGGTCTAAAAGTGCTAATGTAACTCTACTTTCATAGAGTTATCACCGGTCCCCACAATGTTAAGGTATGTAGAGACCTTAAGATCCTTGGAACACAAACGATGGAGGGATGAATTTTAAATGTGTCTATGTAATGTCAGCCAAATCAATTTATCTGAACAAGACCCAGAAGAACGAAACAACAGATTTGTGGCATGCAAGGTTAGGACATGTGAGTTATCATAAACTCAAGGTAATGATGAAGAAGTCTATGTTGAAAGGTCTTCCTCAACTCGATGTTAGAGTAGAAACTATATGTGCCGGTTGTCAATATGGTGAAGCGCATCAATTATTGTATGAAGACTCAAAGTTTAGAGCCAATGCACCATTGGAGCTTGTCCATTCTAACATATTTGGGTGAGTTAAACAACCATTAATCAGTGGGATGTGGTACATGGTTACATTCATTGACGAGTTCTCACGATACGTGTGGGTCTTCTTTATGAAATAAAATTCTGAAATGTTCTCAAAGTTTATGGAATTTAAAGAAATGGTAGAAAAAGAAGTCGGTAAAAAGATTCAATGCCTGTAAACAGACAATGGTGGTGAATACACATCAGATGAATTTTCACAGTACTTGAGAATGTCTCATATGCCACCAATATACATGCGTAAATACACCACAACAGAATGGAGTAGCTGAGAGAAAGAATCGTCAGCACAAAAGAATGGACTTGCCGAAGCATGCTACATGCAAAGAATGTGCTAGGAAGATTTTGGGTAGACTGTATGAGGAAAACTACTCATGTGATAAACAGACTTCCCTAACCAAAGTTAGGGTGTGCTTCACCTTTTGAGAAAATGTGGGGTTGTAAGCCTATAGTTAGCAAATTTTACGTATTTGGCTGTGTGTGCTACATGTTCATGCCAAGTCATATGTGCAACAACTTTGATAAAAAGGAAATACAGTGTATCTATGTAGGATATGATAGCTAAAGGGAATGGTGGAAATGTTATGGCCCTACAAGTGGAAAGTGTTATACGTCAAGGAATGTAGTGTTCGATGAAGCTTCCTCATGGTGGTCATTGCAAAAGGAAGAGTTACCAAATTCGAAGGAAAAGAAGACAACTTGTAAAAGAAGATGAGGGAGCTAGTTGTTGAGGTACATTTGACTTTAGAAATGGATGAAGAAGAACAAAGCAAAGAAGATGATATTGAGAATGAGACAACGCAGAGTCCCTGACAAACATGAGTGCATCAAAAAGCAGCAAACGATGAGAGTGATAGGCAACTAGAAACAGTAAATCCAGAGCTTTAGAGATCAACAAGAATACGAAAACAGAATCTCAAGTATGCAAATGCCACGGTAACTGAAGAAGAAAGCTTTAGAGAACCAGATATATATGAAGAGGCATCTCAGAGCACCAAGTGGTTAGAAGCCATGAAAGAAGATATAAGAGTTCTAGAGAATAATCAAACTTGGGAGTTGGTGCCAAAGTCAAGGGGAGTGAAACCCATATCGTGCAAATGGGTTTACAAGCTGAAAACTTGTCCCTATGGAACGATTGAGAGATATAGGGCTCGACTAGTTACTCGAGGATTCTCTTAAGAGTATGGGCTAGATTATGATGAGACATTTAGCCTAGTTGCCAAGATCATAAAATTTTGGGTCTTACTAGCACTCGTAACAAGCAAAGACTAGAGACTATGGCAGATGGATATGAAGAATTTCTTTCTACATGGAGAACTAAATTGAGAAATGGTCCAACCAAGGGGTTTCAAGGATAAAACTTATCCTAACTATGTATATAAACTGAGAAAGGTGCTCTATGGATTAAAGCAGGCCCCCAAGAGCATGGATGGTAAGATTACTTAGTTCTTAATGGAGAATGGACATGTCATGGTGCATGCAGATTCAAGCTTATTCGTCAAGGTAAAGAAGCAAAAATCACAGTTGTACTGGTATATGTGTATGATCTCATCATCACATGCGATAATGAATTAGAAATTTGTCAAACAAAGGAAAACCTTTAAGTCCACTTTCCAATGAAGGAGCTTGGATAATTGAAACACTTCCTTAGATTAGAAATTTATCGAACTAAGGAAGGCTTATTTCTCTGCCAGCAAAAGTACGCAAAAGACTTGTTGCAAAGGTTCAGAATGGTTCTACCAGTGCAAGCCCATCTCAACACCTATGGAAGTCAATGGCAAGCTATGTGTTCATGAAGGAAAGGATTTACAAGATGGGGCAATGTATCGACAACTAGTTGGTAGTCTGATTTACCTAACATTAACTCGACCAAATATTTCCTATGTAGTTGGTTAGTGAGTCGATATATGCAACATCCCAAGAAACATCATTTGGAAGCAGTACGGTGAATATTGAGATATGTCAAAGATATTATTGACTATGGTCTCTTATATAAGAAATGTGACGCGTTTAAGATAGTTGGATACTGCAATGCTGCTTATGCTGAAGATCGTGATACCCGTCAATTAACAACTGGATATGTGTTCAAGCTTGGATCTGGAGTTGTACCTTGGTGTAGCAAAAGGCAACCAACGATGTCCTTGTCAACCACGGAAGTAGAGTATAGAGCAGTAGCAATGGCAGCTCAGGAGAGTATGTGGCTAATGCAACTAATGAAGACCTACACCAGTTTACAGACTATTATGTGTCACTTTACTGTGATAATCAGTCTGTTATTCGTTTAGCAGAAAATCCAATTTTCCATACCCGGATAAAGCATGTGGAGGTGCATTATCATTTTCTAAGAGAAAAACAAGAGGAACTGGTGATGCACCAAGTGAAGAGGGAAGACCAAGTAGCAAACTTGTTCATTAAAGGGTTCAATACACAAGGTTTCAGAAGCTAAGAGAACAAATAAGAATGAGAAAGAGGAAAAATGAGTCGGTGCTTATTGGGAGAATTGTAGAGGCAGCATCGCCTCTAAGTGAAGGAGCTAGAAATTTCTAGCATTGGGCTTAAGCCCATGTGCTAGATTTTTCCAGCACTTTGGCAAAGTCAGTTACTAACCGACTTAGAAACCTATAAATAAGACATTTGGTCCTTTGTGTGTCTGTGTCCAAGTGTGTTACCAAAAATAAATGTGTGTTCAAGTGAGTGTTCAAAGAGTTTCAAAAAAGTAATATAGTGAGTGTGGGTTAAGTTGCGAGTAGAGTAGTGTGTTGTGGTCGTGTAAAGAGAATCTGTAAGTCTAGGTTGTTGCAAAACAATGAGTGCTTGGATTCCCCAATATGCTGGTCGGTCAAGAGTTCACCACCATGGGTGTAGCGGATGGTAAGATTTATGTTATGGGTGGGTGCATGGTCTATACGTGCGCAAACATTACGATGGCAGTCTTTGGTTGTAGGTAAAGAGACATGGGTCGAATAACAATAGAGCACTCATGTTAGGAAGAAGAAGTTCACCATTATTAATTTTACGGTGGTGTTAGATTGCAGAGGTGTGATTTGTTAATTGTCAACATTTAAGGGTGTAAAATGCTAAATAACAGTTTAATACTGTGATTTGCATATATGACAAAGTTGGTGTAGTATGCATTTAAACATAATATTAACTCTAGACTGAGCATGTCCTAGGCTAAGTTTCATTTAATCAAGTTATGATTCAATCAATTTTTGATTGATGATTTATACTTGTTAAATAAATTCTGGCATTTATAAGGTAATTATTCTAGGGACAATTACTATTTTGTTTGTCAAAATAAAATTTTGTACCCTAAAAATATTTTTAGGACAAATAAAGTATAAATGACTCAATATTGCAGCAATACCGAGGTTTAGAGTGACTGTTATGATGTGTGATTTGGTACTTTTTAAAGAATGTCCTCGGATTCCCTTTGCAAGGTCATTTGATCTATAAGAATCTTATAGAATTTTGTTAAAGCATCCAACTTCCAGTGGCTGGTAAATAAATCCAAAATTTTCTAACTACCAAGTACGAATGTCGGGTTTTGATAAACGAATCACTTTTATCTTTAGACTAAATTACACTAGCAGAGTTTTATTTTAATTATTCGAGTATCTATTATAGTTTTAAACCTTATATATACAAACACTCTATTCTTACTATTTATCAGCATCTTTTAATTATTTTTGTTGTTCAGTGAGTTCACATGATTCACCTATGCAAAATCACTTCATTTTTTCATTTCAAGAATTGTAAACCCGTGATTTTTTATCTAATTTCTCACATAATTGGTTAAAGGAGTTCAATAAATGGTATTAATTGTTACTGATTTATAAGTTTATAGACTAATTAATAAAATTGAATCTTAAGTGACTGAATTGACACCTACCACAACTGACAATTATCAAAGTATATTTTAAGAAAAATTTCATTGACACCCCCACATGGTTTAAATAAATGACATCCGCATTTCTTCTAAATTTAAAAATCACTTAGACCATTTTTTTAAATGAAATGGAAATGCCCCTCTGTAATTTCTAAAAATAGACAGTCAATGACTAATTATTAGATTTTCTATTAACACAGTCTTTAAAAGATAATTATACGTTTGTTCTATACTAAAACCCACAATAATAAGATAAAATATGTTGGGTATAGGGTCATCAAAGTATGTGTTTGGACATTTTTAATTTAAAATTAATAAAATTACATTTTTCTTCTAATTATTTTTTTGAATTATTATTGAATAATTTATATAAATATATAAAAATTCAATATTCATTAATGATATTATGATATTGTATAAATACGAGAGGATTAAGATAATAGATAATGAATAAAATAGTCCGCAACATATTAAAGTATGAAATCTTTAATGAATGGTTTTTAGTAAGGTTCACTAAGTACTATGAATACATGTGATCTAAATCTAGATCATTGATGTGGATAGACATCTTGGTGAAGATACTTTATATATTTAGATTATATAGGACATGACTGATGTAGATTAATATTTTTATTAACTTACCGTTTATCATCAAGATTTAATACACATCAAAATTGATGATCATATGTAGATCAGTCTGAATCCTGAGTAGTCATGAACTCTCATGCTTGTCGACTAGATCTTTTGATTCACTCATTAAGATTTGTTTGTAAAACAGGCTAGTGACTTCTGTTTTGGAGATTCAGTGACATGAATAATTAGGAACATGATTGTATATTGGTTCAAGCTTGTCTAACGGATCGTATATTGGTTCTCTTAAGTGTTAATTCTAGAACTAAATGGTTATTGGACTCAACTTTATAATACAATTATAAGTTGACCATTCACTAGTTAATTAATGGTATTTAATTATCAAGAGGTAATTAGAAGGATAAAATGGTAATTTTAACCAATAATTGGAGGATAGAACTACATGAAGTGATTATATTAATGGACTACATAAGAATACTCTGAAAATATATTCTGTAATTACTAAGAGTGTAATTTCATATTTATAGTGGAGTAATAATAGAATTAATAAATAAGATTATTTAATTATTAATTAATAATCTGATTTATTGGAGCTTAGAATTATGGGTATATGGTTCTGAAGCCACTTTTGTACTACACAGTCTAGGGTGTGAATATTTTATTATATGAGAAAATGACTAACTTGTGATAGGAATTAAATTTCTGGAGTAAAAAATCACTTGAGCTAGTACATAGTGATGTTTGTGGACCAATCAATGTACAAGCTAGAGGTGGGTATAAGTATTTCGTCACATTTATTGACGATTACTCTAAATATAGTTATACTTACCTAATGCACAGATGTTGGAATTATGTCCATAAAATGGGGTTTAATAACTATTTATGAGTATTAGTTATTTCTCAGACATTTTATATTATTGAATTTAATGAATGAATGAAAGTTTTTCTATTAATTAAAGTGTATTTATAATTTACTCAAGTCCTGAAACTATTATCAACGTAAGAAGAGTAAAGACTGCGGGGTATTCTAGATAAACTCTTCTAGAATAGTTCAAAATGTTATTCGTAGTCTTAGAATCGACTGGGCAATTGAGTCTGATTATTACTAGTAGGTTGAACCAAATGATACCGGTCTTGGAGCATGGGAATGGAGACTCTAACAGTTGACCTACACATGTTGTGAAACATGTTGGATATACCAGTAACAAATTAGTTTGGAGTAAAACCATTTATTTAGCTCTAAATCTAATTGTTACGCCTTAAGGTTATTTTCATAAATACCTTAATCCTTATGTGAATATGAAACTTGACCTAGTTAGTTACGATCTTTGATATGTCAAAAGAGTGAGTTCGAATTGCCGGACAATACATCGGCTGTTGGGATCGTGATTCAACTATGTTGGAGTTAGATATGAAAATCCGTGGTTAGATTGTAAAATGCAACAATATCACCTTATGCTTTATTGATGCGTGTGTGAATAAATTAACCTGGTCAGGCACTCGATCAAATGTATCATTGAATAAGACATGGAGAATTTTACAAGACAATTCACTATTATGTTTTTCTTATTCACAATCAATAAAGGAGTCAAAGAAATAATAATAAGAGAGGTAAATGGTAATTTTACATCACGCTCTTGTTACTGATATTCACGAATGGTGATGTGTTAAAATATTCTGTGGACCGTGAAATAAAATTGTTTATTTGCATCACCAGAAAATGTAGCGCGCATGAATCGAGAATTCATTCGGCATTGAATCTATAGTAGAGTAGTACGATATCAAGATTAAATAGATCGAGAATTTATAGGGATAAATTAACCAGGTATTTGAATCTTATAGCTTTATTCATGTGAGTCCATTCGGTTTTAGGATTAACTCATGAGGACAGAAATAAAAGAAACAACATCAGTTGGACCAAAATGTGTTTTGAGCCAAGATGTATTTTCTGAACCCATATGTGATGGGTGTTGTTACTTAATCAGTGAAGAGCGATTAATTGATGTTCAAATTAATTTATTTATTATTTTCTGATCATTAGATAATTAGTAAATAAGAGAAATTAATTAATTAATCAATGGTGATCGATTTAATTTATCAATTTTAGATTGATGAATATGGACACAATATTAACTTTAATGGAGATTTAATTTTCGACAATTATAAATTATGGAGGTGAATTTCAGAAATTACACATATATGGGGTACGTGTGAAAATTCTAAATTTTTATATTAGGGATGGCATTAGGGTTGCCTCCCAAAGTGTGTTCACACAACCCTAGTCACACATAGCAGAAAAATGTTTCTCTCTCCCCCTCCTACTGTTGCCGTCAAATTCATAGAAAAAAAAAAAAGAAATTTTTCTTCCTCAGTTATTTTGAGAGCCCAGACTCAATTCCTAACAACGTCCTTGTGAGATATACTTCTGAATCTAACGAGTGATTGTTGGTGTGAAGACTAATTGAAGTTCTTGGATTTGAAGATCGAAGAATGCGAAACATTTAATAAGGATTCCACCAATTCGAAAAGTGTCATATACAATGAGAAAAAGTATAAATCCAATTTTCCATGCCCGGATGAAGCATGCGGAGGTGCATTATCATTTTCTAAGAGAAAAACAAGAAGAACTGGAGATGCACTAAATGAAGAGCGAAGATCAAGTACCAGACTTGTTCACTAAAGGGCTCAATACAACAATTCAGAAGCTAAGAGAACAACTAAGAATGAGAAAGAGGAAAAATGAGTCGGTGCTGAATGGGAGAATTGTAGAGACAGCACCGCCTTTAAGTGAAGGAGTTAGAAATTTTTAGCATTGGGCTTAAGCCCATGTGTTAGATTTTTCTCTCACTTTGGCAAAGTCGGTTACTAACCGACTTAGAAGCTTATAAATAGGACATTTGGTCCTTTGTGTGTCTGTGTCCAAGTGTGTTACAAAAAATAAGTGTGTGTCCAAGTGTGTTACAAAAAATAAGTGTGTGTTCAAGTGAGTGATCAAAGAGTTCCAAAGAAGTAATATCGTGAGTGTGGGTTTCATTATTAATTTTACGGTGGTGTCAGATTGCAGAGGTGTGATTTGTTAATTGTCAACGTTCAGGGGTGCAATATGATAAATAGCAGTTTAATACTGTGATTTGCATATATGACAAAGTTGGTGTAGTATGCATTTAAACATAATATAAACTCTAGACTGAGCATGTCCTAGGCTAAGTTTCATTTAATTAAAAGTTATGATTCAATCATTAATTTATTGATACTTTATACTTATTAAATTAATTCTGGGATTTATAAGGTAATTAATCTAGGGATAATTACTGTTTCGTTTGTCAAAATAATTTTTTTTCTAAATCTTTGTACCCTAAAAATATTTTTAGGACAAGTAAAGTATAAATGACTCAATATTGCAGCAATACCAATGTTTAGAGTTACTGTATGATGTGTGATTTGGTACTTTTTAAAGTCTTTGAGTAAGACATGAAGAATTTTACGAGACAATTCATTATTATATTTTTCTTATTCACAGTTAATAAAAGAGTTAAGAAAATAATAACAAGAGGGGTTAAATGGTAATTTTACATCACATTCTTATTACTGATATTCACGAAGGGTGATATGTTAAAAAATTATGTGGACCGTAAAACAAAAGTGTTTATTTACACCAATAGAAAATGTAGCGTGCATGAATTGAGAATTCATTCGGCATCAAACCTATAGTAGAGTCGTACGATGTCAAGATTTAATAGGTCAAGAATTTATAGAGATAAAGTCACTGTGTATTTGAATCCAAGAGCTTTATTCATGTGAGTCCATTTGGTTTTAGGAGTAGCTCATGAGGACAAGAATAAAAAAAACAACATTAGTTGGACCAAAATGTGTTTTAAGCCAAGGTGTATAGTTCTTAAACTCATATGTGATGGTGTTGTCACTTAACCAGTGAAGAGTAATTAATTGATGTTCAAATTAATTAATTTATCATTTTCTAATTATTGAATAATTAGTAAATAAGATAAATTAATTAATTAATTGATGGAGATCAATTTAATTTAATCTTTGATTGATGAATTTGAACACAATATTGACTTTAATGGAAGATGTAATTTTTGGCAATTATAAATTATGGGAGTTAATTTCAGAAATTACACATATATGGGGTATGTGTCAAAATTCTAAATTTTTATATAAGGGATGCCATTAGGGTTGTCTCCTTAAATGTGTTGACACAACTCTAATCACACAGAGCAGAAAAATGTTTCTCTCCCCCTCCTACTGTTGCCACCGAATTCATAGAGAAAAAAAAAAAGAAATTTTTATTCCTCAGTTGTTTTGAGAGCCCTCACTCAGTTCCTAACGACGTCCTTGCAAAATATACTTCTGAATCCAATGAGTGGTTGTTGGTGTGAAGACTAATTGAAGTTCTTGGATTTAAAGATCGAAGAACGTGAAGCATTGAATAAGGTTTCCACCAATTCGAAAATTTTCATATACAACGAAAAGGTATAAATCGTTTCTACCTCATTCTAAACATGAGTAATCTAAATATGCATGATCTTTAGTTTGGTTGTAATTTTTAATACGATTAAAAATATTTTAGAAATTTTTTTGATATTCTGCCCACAAACTGTTCGTGGTTCAAAAATATTTTATTTAAATTTAAAACTCGATCCAACATTTGGTATTAGAGCCTTGGGTTCTAGATTATGTTTATTTAGATCAACACGTATGTATCGATGGATGTTCAGATATTGGCTTATAATTGTGTATGGTAGATTCAAAATTATTTTGAATGTGTATGAATGTATCCCTAACTATTTGCTCTAGGCATTTTATTTTTTTATTGTAGAATTTATGTACGCCAAATTTGAGGCATATGATTTTATGTAATTTATTTTTTCTTGTAAAAGTTGTATTTTTAAATTCCATGTAATCTGTCACCTCCTCGAAAAGTCACCGTAAAAAACCATCGCCGCCACCTTTCTCATCACCAACGAACGTCGCCGCCTGCCCCGCTACTGTGCCACTGCCTCCTGCTGACTACCGCCGTGCCCTGCATAGTCAGTCGCCTAATTGGGTTTCAAAAACCTATGAATTTAGGAAACCGTTTGGGTTTTGAAAACTTTTGGGTTTTGAAAACTTTTGGGTTTTGAAAACTTTTGGGTTCTGAAAACCTAAGGGTTTTGGAAACCTGTGGATTTAAGAAACCTAGAGGTTTTGGAAACCTATGGATTTAGGAATCCATTGGGTTTTGGAAACTTTAGGGCTTGGAAAATTTTGGGATTTTGGAAACTTTTGGGTTTCGGAAATCTTAGAGTTTTTCCCAATCCATTTCCTAAAAATTATTTTTATTTAATTTAGTAATTTTTCAACACTAATTAATTGGAATTTATTTTACATATTGTTTTTAAAAATAAATCAATTGATTTATTTACTTGGTAATTGATTTATCAAAGTAAAAATTGTTGAAAAATTAAATTCTAAATTGAAAATTGATTTTTAAAATGGCACTGAGCTATTGTAAAGAGTTACTAAGTGGTGGGATTTCCTGAAGGAGTAAATTACAGACGCTATGAAGATTAGTCTATAAATTAGTTGTAATTTATTTATTATTTTTTTATGGGTTATAATTAGAAATGAGCCAAAAGGGAGGTTAATTTTGAATGAATAAATTTTTATTAATCCGGTATCATCATATAACATATTATATAGAAATAGAGATATGTCAATATCAAAATGCCATGTAGCATGTACATACATCATTGTAGTTTAATTTATAATGAATTATAATTTAAATACAATGCGATTTTTATAGAAGTTATAAATTCTAAATTGGGATTTAAATTTATAAAATTTTATAATTTTTTTAAACATGTTTTTCAAATTAATAAAGAGTTATATTTTTAAAAACAACCAAAAATCCATTTTTCCAAAAACTAAGTGAGATGGTCGTTTACGTTGAAACATTCCCAAGGTTCCAAACGCAAACTTCGTCGTGACACGAGGAATAGTTTATAGTCGCATTCACAGTCATTTCTTTGTGAGAGAAACATTGAGATCGTGTCACTTTGAGTCATTGAGTTGCTTAAGAAGCTAAGACTTGTAAATGAAATGGTGAGGCAGGACCGTTCCTAGACAAACTATTAGTTTATAACAACCTTTAAAGTCGATGCGTTGCTCAAACACTTAGACCGAAGCACATTGTAATCCCTCATAGGGGCTAGTTAATAGGGCTAAGGTAACCAAAATCATTGGTGATTGGTTAAGCTAGATGTAGTGACATCTTGAGAAGCGTTAACCAAACGAGAGGAGTCTCGAAGTGATAGGAGGTAGCTTGGGCGTTGTCCTTAGATGAGACAAACTATCGTTGTTGATTGTAACATCATGGAATAAATATTTTTTGTTGGATTTTAAATATTTAAGTTATTGCATCATACCTTCTTAAATAATTGAGTATTTATTTACACCGCTTTATTTATTCATTTTAGTAATCATGTCGTTATCCTCACTCACAACTATCTTAAACGCGAACAAACTTATTAGTGAAAATTACATGGCCTGAAAACATAATCTTGATATCGTGCTGACGGTAAAAAAACACAAGTTCGTGCTCACCACCCCTTGAGCCTATTGCTGAATCGACTCAAGAGAAAAAGGATGCTTATGCTACTTGGTTGCATTCTGATGAGATCATCAGACGTTAGATCTTAGCTTCTGTTAGCAATATGTTGCAACAACAGCATCAGAACCTGGAAACTGCCACTGATATGATGTTGAACATCACCGAAATGTTTAGAGATCAGGGTCATCAAGCCAAACAGGTTGTTGTGCGGAACTCCATGAACTGCAGGATAAAACCTGGAACTCCTGTGAGAAAACAATGATGTTGATCATTAGTTATCTGAATGAGATGGAGATCATGGATGCTGAGGTAGATGATTAGACACTAGTTGATATGATCTTTAAGACTATGCCTGACACTATTGTGAACTTCAAACTTAATTATTCGATGAATAAGTTGAGGTACTCACTTCCTCAGCTGATGAAGGAACTGCAATCTGATGAAGGAACTGCAAGCTGTTGAGACCCTATTTCTGAAGGGAAAGAGGAAGACTGGAGAGGAAAACTTTACTGAAAGCAAGGCTTCCATCTCTGGCGCCAAAAAAAAATACAGGAGAGGTCCAAAGAAGGCTAAGAAGCAGAACTCGAAAGTCACAAAAGGTAAGGGCACTGCAAAAATGGATAAGTCGAAAGACAAGTGTCATAATTGTGGAGTCGCTGGCCATTTGAAATGTAACATCCCAGACTATCTCAAGGAGTTGAGATCTAAAAGGGTTCAGAAAAATCAGAAGGCTTGACGAGGGAGAGTTCAGCTTCTATTGGGGAAATAAAGCACTAGTATTGGTTGTATCTATGAGACTTATTAAATTGTCATTTGATAACAGACTTATAGTTTTATGGGATGTTTATCCCAATTTTTTGGAAGATCCTTATTTCAGTAGCTAGTTTAATTGAGCAAAGATTCAATTTAAATTTCATTAATAAAGATATTGGTATTTTTAGAAATGACTGTTTAATTACTTCTGCACCTTTGATAAATAAATTGTTTTAGGTAAAACCGATAGTTCCAATGAGATGTGACATTGAAGTAAATAGTGATTTACAAAGGGATAGTAAAAGGTTGAAGTCTGACTCAACCGATCTAACCTATTTGTAGCACTTACGTCATGGCCACACTAGCCTGGACAGGATTAAAAGACTTGTAAAGGATTGTCCATTGCAAACTTTAAATGTGGGATCACTACCCACATGTGAATCATGTATTGGTAAAATGACCAAGAGACCCTTTTTAGTGAAGGGTGAAAGAGCAACTCAATGCCTCAAACTCATACATAGTGATATATGTGGGCCATTAAATATCCAAGTAAGGGGATGTTATGAATACTTTATAACTTTCACTGAGGACTACTCACGTTTGGACATCTTAATCTAATGCACCAAGAGTCTGAAACCATTGAAAAGTTCAAAGAGTACAAGGCTATGGTCGAAAAACAATTAGAGAAACAAATCAAAACACTACAATCTGATCGTGGTGGAGAGTACTTGTTCAAAAAGTTTGAAGTGTTTCTTAAGGAAGAAGGTGTTCTTTCTTATCTTACAATATCTGGCACTCTAGAACAGAATGGTGTGTCAGAGAGAAGGAATCAAACTTGATATATATAGTTAGATCCATGATGAGTTACTCATCCCTTCCAGACTCTTTCTAGGGATATGTCTTGGAAACAATATCATACATTCTGAACCAAGTTCCATCAAAGACGATGCCTGACACACTATATGAAAGATGGAATGGATGAAAGTAGTTTGTTAACCACTTTAGAATATGGGGGTGCTCAGCATATATTCTGAAATAGAAGACATGCAAGTTGGCTAGTCGATTAGAATTATGCATGTTTGTAGGATATCTCAAAGGAACGAAGGGGTAAGTCTTTTATACTCTAACTGACAAGAAAACATTCGTAAGCGTAAAGGCACATTTTCTTAAAGAAGACTATATAAGAAGTGTGAAGCCGAGAAACACTTTTGTAATAGAGGAATTATTGAGTGGAAGGACACCGACTCCCTAATCAGGAATTATTTTTGATTCAATGATGGAAGAACCACAATTGGGGCGAGAGCCTATGGAGCCTTGACGTAGTGGGTGTGTTGTGAGAAATCCTGACAAGTACATGTCTTATGGAGATGCATTAACAGCAGACTTAGATAAGGATCATGATGAACCTGTCTCCTACTCACAGGCCATTGCTGGTCTTGAAGCAAACCAATGACAAAAAACCATGAACGTTGAGATACATTTGATGTACTTGAACGGAGTCTACAAAATTGTAGATCCTTCTGAAGGGGTAAAACCTATAGGGTGTAAATGGATCTATAAGAAAAAGAGAGGTCTGGATAGAAATGTGGAGACATTCAAAGCTAGGCTAGTAGCCAAGGGTTACAACCAAAAGGAAGGTATAGACTATGAGGATACATTCTCACTGGTAGTCATGCTTAAATCCATCTGAATCCTTATGTCCATTGCTGCTACCCTCAATTATAAAATCTGGCAGATGGACGTCAAGACAGCTTTTCTGAATGACAATGTTGAAGAGCACATTTATATGGCTCAACTAGACGGGTTCATAGAGAAAGCTCAAGAGGGCAAGGTTTGTTAACTGCTGAAGTCCATTTATGGACTTAAGCAAGCGTCCCGATCGTGGATTATTAGATTCGACGAAGTTGTCATGAACTTTGGTTTTGAACAATTAGTGGACTAACCCTGTGTGTATAAGCTGATATACGAAGGGAAAGTAGTTTTTCTAGTCTTGTACGTAAATGATATTCTACTCATTGGGAATGATGTAGGAAAATTATATGATGTCAAGATTTGGCTTGCAAAGTAATTTGATTTGAAGGATCTTGGAGAAGTTGTATTTATTTTAGGTATTCAGATCTTTCGAGATAGGAAGAACAACCAATTGGCACTGTCTCAAGTATTTTATATTGATAGGGTGATGGATTTCTTCAGTATGCAAGACTTCAAGAAGGGGTATCTTCCTTTCAGGCATTGAGTTAGCCTCTCCAAGGATCAGTCTCCCAAGACTCCTCAAGAAGAGGAATGCATGAGAAATATTTCTTATGCCTCAGCCATAGGAAGTCTCATGTATGTGATGCTTTGCACTAGACCAGGCATTTGCTATGTCGTGGGCGTGGTGAATCGTTTCCAATCCAATCCTAGAATCGAGCATTGGAATGCTGCCAAACATATCCTTAAGTATCTTAGGAGAACAATAAACTCCATGCTTGTGTATTCAGGTACTGACCTGAATATGATGAGGTATACTGATTCTGACTTCCAAGAAGACAGGGATTCTAGGAGGTCCACTTCAGGATCGGTGTTCATCCTGAACGGTGGAGCAGTTATATAGAGAAGTATTAATCAATCTTGCATTATTGATTCTACCATCGCAGCTGAATATTTGGCAGCTTGTGAAGCTACTAAGGAGGCTGTATGGTTTAGAAAAATCTTGAACACTCTGAAAGTTTTCGTAGAATCTGACAAGCCCATGACACTTTACTTCGATAACAGGTGGACTGTAGCAAACTCGAAAGAACCAAGGAGTCACAAAAGATACAAGCACATAGAGCGTAAGTATCACATGATTAGAGAGATTGTTCAGTGTGGAGAAGTTGTAGTAACACACATATAGATGGTCAACAACCTGGTAAATCCATTCACGAATACTTTAAGTTGTAAAGTCTTTGATTATCGTTCGGGGGGCATAGGGATACAAGATTGTACACGCCCACTTTAGTACAAGTGGGAAATTGTTGGAATTATGTCCATAAATTAGGGTGTAATAACTATTTATGAGTATTTAGTTATTTCTCAAACATTTTGTATTATTGTAATTTAATGAATGAATGAAAGTTTTTCTATTAATAAAAGTGTGTTTACAATTTACTCAAGTCCTAAAACTACTATCAACGGAAGAAGGGTAAAGACTGAGGGGTCTTCCAGACAAACTCTTCTGATATAGTTCAGAATGTTATTCATAATAATAGGATTCACTCGGTAATCGAGTCTGATTACGACTATTAGGTTGAACCAAAGGATGTCAGTCTTGAGGCATGGGTGTGAAGACTCTAATGGTTGACCTACACATATTGTGGAACATGTTGAATAGACCAGTAACAAATTAGTTTGGTGTAAAACCATTTATCTAGCTCTAAATATAATTGTTACACCTTAAGGGTATTTTCATAATTACCTTAATCTTGAGGTGAATATGGAACTCGACCTAGTTAGTTACGATATTTGATACGTCAAAGGAGTGAGTTCGAATTGTCGGACAATAACTCTGTTGTTCGGATCGTGATTCAACTATGTCGGGGTTACGTTATTCACAGATATGAAATTTCATGGTTAGATTGTATAGGTCAGACATTTATAGAGATAAATTCACCAGGTATTTGAATTCTATAGTTTTATTCATGTGGGTCCATTTCGTCTCAAGAGTAGCTCATGAGGACAGGAATAGAAGAAGCAATATCAGTTTGGCCAAAATGTGTTTTGAGCTAAGATGTATTTCCTGAACCTATATGTCATGGGTGTTGTTACTTAATTAGTGAAGAGCAATTAATTGATGTTCAAATTAATTAATTTATTATTTTCTAATTCTTAGATAATTAGTAAATAAGAGAAATTAATTAATTGATGGAGATCAATTCAATTTATCAATTTTGGATTGATAAATTTGGACACAATATTAACTTTAATGGGAGAAGCAATTTGAATTTCAGAAATTACACATATATGGGGTATATGTGAAAATTTCAAAATTTCATATAAAGGATGGCATTAGGGTTGCCTCCCTTAGTATGTTGACACAACCATAATCACGCAGAGCATAAGAATGTTTCTCTCTCCCCCTCCTACCGTTGCCGTTAAATTCATAGACAAAGAAAAGAAACTTTTCTTCCTCAGTTGTTTTGAGAGCCCAGACTGAGTTCCTAACGATGTCCTTGTGAAATTTACTTCTGAATCCAGCGAGTGGATGTTAGTACGAAAACTAATTGAAGTTCTTAGATTTGAATATCAAAGAACGCAAAGTATTTAATAAGGATTCCACCAATTCAGAAAGTCGATGATACAATGAAAATGTATAAATCGTTTCTACCTCCTTCAAAATACGTCTAATCTAAATATGCATGATCTGTAGTTTGGTTTTAATGTTTAATACGTTTAGATATGTTTTAGAATTTTTTTGATATTCTGTCCACGAATCCTTCGTGGTTCAAAGATATTTTCTTTAAATTTAAAACCCAATCCAACAATAGAAAGTCTAAAACTTTTGAAAAGTTTGAAGACTTCAAAGCTGAAACTGAAAAGCAATTTGGTAATCTTTTAAAAACACTTTTATCAGATCGAGGTGGTGAATACTTAGATTTGAAATTCAAGGATTACCTGCTGGAGTATGGAATTCTATCCCAACCCATGCACCTGGAATGCCACAGTAAAATGGTGTTTCAAAAAGAAGAAACCGAACCCTATTAGATATGGTTAGGTCGATGTTAAGTTACTCATAACTACCACTCACATTCTGGAGATATGCACTTCAAACGACAACCTACATTTTGAATGTAATGTCTTCTAAGTCTGTAAGAACGATACCTTTAGAGTTATGGAATGGCTCCAAACCTAGTTTGCATCATTTCTGTATATGGGGGTGTCCAACTTACGTTCTTAGACCTAAGATTGAAAAGTTAGACTCAAGATCTGAAGTGTGTATGTTTGTTGGATATGCCCCAGAGACAAGAGGTGGGTACTTTTATAGCCACAAGGGTCAAAAGATGTTTGTATCGACAAATACCACTTTCCTTAAACACGACTATATGAAAACTACAAATCTTGGAGAAAAGTAGTTCTCAAAGAATTAGCATCCGATGGGATCAGACCACCTTCATTATTAACTAATAAACAACAAACCACAGAAACTACTATTACTGTTCAGGAAACCCTGATGCAACATCGTAGTGGGAGGGTTATAAGTAACTCTATTCGTTATGAACTAGAGGCACATGTCCTAGTATCTGACACTGATAAGGACGATCCATTAACATTAAAGAGGCGATGAAAGATCCCGAAAATGAGAAATGAAAAGATGTCATGAACCAAGAAATTGAATCAATATATTACAATTCTGTCTGGGTACTTGTAGATTCGCCTGAAGATGTCAGGCTCATTGGATGTAAATGGATCTTCAATAAGAAAAGAGGTGTAGAGGAGAAAGTAGATACTTTCAAGATATGGCTGGTAGCCAAAGGTTATACCCAAAAATATAATTTCATTAAAATTCATTCGTATCATTTTATCCATAGCCGCTTGTTTAGACTATGAAATATGGAAAATGGATGTCAAGACAATTTTTCAGAATGACTCTCTTGAAGAAAGCATATATATATGACGCAACCAAAAGTGTTCATAAAAAGGGGCAAGATCAGAAAGTATGCAAGTTGTTTAAATCCATTTATGGATTGAAGCAAACATCTAGATCTTCAAATCTTACCTTTGATGAAATTATTAAATTGTATATCTTCGAGCAAAATATTAACGAAGCTTGTTTTTATAAATACATCAAAGATAAAATAGTAATTTTCTTCATTCTTTATGTAGACGATATTCTACTCATTAGGAGTAATGTAGAAACTTTGTCGAAAGTAAAGAAGTGGTTAGCTAAGAATTCCAAATGAAACATTTTGGAGGCGAGCTATGTTCTAGGCATCCAAATCCTGAAGGATAAAAAGAACAAGCTCTTGGTACTTTCTCAGGCATCTTATATGATAAGTTGTTGGAGAGATTCTCTATGAAAAATTTCAAAAAAAGTCAATTACTGACTAGACAAGAAATTGTCCTTTCCAAGGAGCAGTGTCCTGAGACAGCTTAGGAGGAGGAAGATATGAGAAAGGTTCCTTATGCTTTAGCTGCTGGTAGTCTCGTGTATGTAATATTGTGTACGAGACCAATGGTTTAGAACATTAGATTGCAGTAAAGCATATTCTCAAGTGTCTCTAGAGGACGAGAAGTTATACGCTTGTTTATTCAGGAGTTCGACGTCTGGATCGTACACTGAGGTGATATGACTGTTATGGAGATAACATTAAATCAAAACCTGACTGGCCCATTTACCAAGACACTTCCTACGAAGTCGTTTGAGGGTCATGTGTGAAATATTGGGTTGAGAGAGATGACACATTTACTTTAGGGCAAGTGAGATATTGTTGGGCATAGTGCCCGTAAATGATGTGTTTAGACATTTTTAATTTAAAATTAATGAAATTATATTTTTCTTATAATAAGTATTTTTAATTATTATTGAATAATTTATATAAATATCTGAAAATTTTATATTCATTAATGAGACTATGATCTTGTATAAGTACGAGAGGATTAAGATTACAGATAATGAATAAAATAGTCCACAATAAATTAAAGTACGAAATCTTTTTGCTAGTACGGTTGACTAAACATGATGAATGCATGTGATCTAGGTCTGGATCATTAATGTGGATAGACATCTTAGTGAAGGTACTTTATAAAACTAGATTATATATGACAGAACTGATATGAATTAGTATCTTTATGTGGATAGACATCTTTCTATTGGATCTTTTGATTCACTCGTTAATGTTTGTTTGTAAAATAAGTTAGGGACTTTTATTTTGGAGATTCAGTGGCATAGATGGCTGGGAACACGATCTTAAAAGATTTAGAATCCAAGATTTCCTAATAGATCATATATTGATTTCCTTAAGTGTTAATTCTGAAACTGAATGGTTATTGAGTTCAAATTTATAATACGATTATTAATTGATCATTCACCAGTGAATTAATGATACTTAAGCATCAATAATTGGAGGACGAACTACATGAAGTGATTATATAAATTGACTACACTAGAATATTCTGTAAATATATGCTATAATTACTAACAGTGTAATTTCATATTTATAGTGTAGTAATAATGTAATTAATCAATAAGAATAATTAATTAAAGAATTTAATTAATAATCTGGTTTATTTGAGCTTAGAATTATGGGTCCATGATCCTCAAGTTAACTCTATACTACACAGTCTTGGGTGTGAATATTTCAGAACATGAGAAAAGGACTAACTTGCCAAACGAATTAAATTTCTAGGGAAATTAATAATTATGAGATAATTATATATGATTAATTAATTAATTCTTGAGAAATTATAATTAAATAATTTTATCGATTAATTTTGTGTTGATCGATAAATGAGACATAATATTTGATTTATGAAATTAAATTTATTAAATAATTATGAGATAATGATTTGATTCGGTTTATCTAATCTGTTAATTAACTGATCAGATAATTAATTGGGAGATCAGATAAGTTAATTTTGAATTAACTGTTATCTAGATATTTATTTAATTAAAATAAATAATAAATTTAGAAAATTACGATGTGGCATATTGGACTGCCACATGTCAATCACTTATTTTAAATCAGAGATTGACATGGACTACTATAGTGCCGCGTGGCCCCATAGTGGACACGTGGCCCAGTGTAGTGCCTCATGGCACTACAGTGGTGCCGTGAGTCATCAGTGATGTGAGGCACTATGGTTCTTCATGGTACACTGCAGTGCCACATGACACTACAGTGTTGCCCAATTGCAGTGGGTCTCACTGTAATTGCACATTTATAATTAATTTATTTTGTGTAAATTCCTAAAAAATATTATGAGTCTTGACCTAGGAGATATATATTGATATTATTCTATTGGTCTCAGAGCTGGAATTGCAATCATTGTGCAACTGTGTGATTAAAGATTAATCAAAAAGCTCTGTGAGTTTTTCAAATTCTCTGAGAGTTTTGTCTCACAATAGCCCTCCAAAATCTCTAGATCTTACGTTTTGAGTACATATAGAGACAAAAAGTATTTTTTGATTTATTCTACGTGCCCACACACGTCCTAGTGTATTTTGAGAGTTGGCTTGGAAGATCTTGGTGTGGATCTAACAGTCTGTTTTTCATGAGATTACAAGTTCATTGTTTGCAAGGATGCTCGATAAACTACAAGAAGTATAATTCATATGATGTATGTCTTAGATTTAATGTATAGATATATAATGGATTCGATTCGAAAAAATATTTTGCAAATAAAACGTTTTCATCTTTGGGATCTGCGACGATATGATCATTTATCGTTTTATAAATTTAAATTTTATAAAACACCACCACGCCTTTCGCAGCGCGCCGCCTCGAAGTCCAACAAAATCTCAACCTGATCTTATTATATAAATACTAATTAGATAACAAAGAAAGTTTTCATCTTTTGCATTACAATTGATCTCTCAATGGCACTAATAAATATGTATATATACAGAAATAATTATAAGAGTTTTGATTAAAGTAGTGGGCTACATGTTAACACCCCAAATTTTTCACAATCCCAAATAAGGGGTTTGAGTGATATTTTTAAAATCATAAGGAATATGCGTGATATTTTTAAATTTAAAAGAATGTGTAAGTATATTTTACTTAAACTCAGGGCGTAAGTAGAGTTTTACTTATAGTTTACCCATTGACACAACATAAAAATGGTTTACCGGCAAATAAAAAGAAGAATTAGTTATAAAGAAAGGGTTTTTTGGATAAATATATCTTTTTCATTTTTTAAGGATTTTTATACCCATTTTTTAAAACAAAGAATTTTATACTCTCACCCACTAATTTCACATCATCAGTTGCAATCTCTCTATTCCCTCATTTTTTCTTTTTCTTTCTCAATACACATGTCAAATCAATTTAATAATATTTTATTATTATTCTTCTTCTTTATTTTCTAACTATGCTTTTTCTTTTACTTGAAGGGTTCAAATAGTTTTTTATGACTACTTAACCCTTCAAGTAATTATTTTTTATCAGTCAACATTATACACTAGGTGACTACTTGAAAGGTTCAAATAATTATTTATGACTACTTGAAAGGTTCAAATAATTATTTATGACTATTTGAATGGTTCAAATAGTTGTTTATGACTACTTGAATCCTTCAAGTAGTTGTTTTGACTACTTGAATCCTTCAAATAGTTGTTTATGACTACTTGAAGGGTTCTAATAGTTGTTTTTTTCCGTCAATTGTCCATTTATCAGGTAACTACTTGAAGGGTTCAAGTAGTTGTTTATGACTACATCAACCATTCATGTAGTTGTTTATGACTACTTGAAGGGTTCAAGTAGGCTTTTTTGTCAGTCAATTACTCATACACCGGGTGAGTACTTGAAGAGTTCAAGTAGTTGTTGACGACTACTTGGGCCCTTTAAGTAGTTGTTTATGACTACTTGAAAGGTTCAAATAATTGTTTTATTTTATCAGTCAATTACTCATACACCAGGTAACTACTTGAGGGTTCAAGTAGTTATTTATGACTACTTGAACCCTTCAAGAAGTTGTTTTTTATTTAATCAGTCAGCAACCCAAACACTAGTGACTGTTTGAAGGTATCAAGTAGTTTTTAGACTACTTGAACCCTTTAAGTAGCTTTTTATGACTATTTTAGCTTTTTTACGTCAAAAAAATAAGAAAAAATGAACGTTCAATACTTGAAGGGTTCAAGTAACTTTTTATAGCTACCTGAACCCTTCAAGTAGTTATTTTTTTCGTTAGTCAGCAACCCAGACATAAGGTAACTACTTGAAGGGTTCAAGTAGTTGTTTATGACTACTTGAACCCTTCAAGTAATTATTTTTTATCTTGTTAGTCAATTACCCATACACCAGGTGACTACTTGAACCCTTCAAGTAGTTATTTTTTATCTTGTCAGTCAATTACCCATACACCAGGTGACTACTTGAATGGTTCAAGTAGTTATTTAAGACTACTTGAACCCTTCAAGTAGTTGTTTTTTGTTTGGCCAATCAACAATCTAAACACCAGGTGACTACTTGAATGGTTCAAGCAGCTTTTTATGACTACTTGAAGGGTTCAAGTAGCTTTTACGACAACTTGAACATTTTTTGCGTCCGAAAAAATAAGAGAAAACGAACACTGAGTACTTGAAGGGTTCAAGTAGCTTTTTATGACTACTTGAATCTTCAAGTACTCAACGTTCATTTTCTCCTATTTTTTGGACGTAAAAAAAAGGCTCAAGTAATCATAAAAATCTACTTGAACTCTTTAAGTAATCATACAAATCTATTTGAACCTTTCAAATAGTCACCTCGTGTTTATGTTACTGACTGACAAAACAAAAAACAATTACTTGAAGGGTTCAAGTAGTCATAAACAACTACTTAAATCCTTCAAGTAGTCACTAAATGTCTGGTTTACTGACTCACAAAAAAAAACTACCTGAAGGGTTCAAGTATTCATAAAAAGCTACTTAAACCTTCAAGTACTCAACGTTCATTTTTTTTCTTATTTTTTTGGACGTAAAAAAATTCTCTAGTCATCATAAAAAACTACTTGAATGGTTCAAATAGTCATAAACTACTTGATACCCTCAACTAGTCACTAGCGTTTGAGTTGCTGACTGATCAAACAAAAACAACTACTTAAACCTTTCAAATAGTCATCTGGTGTATAAGTGTTGAGTGACAAAAAAATAATTACTTGAAGGGTTCATGTAGTCATAAAAAATTACTTGAACCATTCAAGTAGAAGAAAAAGTTTCATTGAAAAATAAAGAAGAAGAATAATAATAAAATATTATTAAATTTAACTCTTCAAGTAGCCGTCCGGTGTATGAGTAATTGACTGACAAAAAATAATTACTTGAAACAAGTAGTCATAAATAATTACTTGAAGGGTGCAAGTAGTCATAAAAACTACTTGAACCCTTCAAGTAGTCATCTAGTGTATGAGTGTTGACTGACAAAAAAAAATAATTACTTAAAGAGTTTAGTAGTCATAAAAAATTATTTGAACCCTTCAAGTAAAAGAAAATGTTTCATTGAAAAATAAAGAAGAATAATAATAATAAAATATTATTAAATTGATTTGACATGTGCATTGAGAAAGAAAAAGAAATGATGAGGGAAGAGAGAAATTACAAGTGATAATATGAAATTGGTGAGTCATGGATATAAAATTACTTATTTCTAAAAAAAATGTATAATTTTTCTTAAATAAGTTAAAAAATATATATTAATCTAAATAACTTAAAAAAAATAAATAAAAATTATACTGCTTGAGTTATAAAATAAGGAAAGCATGTAGTGATAGAGACAAGACTAACTTTTTCAGGGAAAAAACAGAGACAGAAAAATAAAGTGAGGCAGAAATAACTTCAACATCCCTATAAAGTGGTTCTTGTAGAAATGTATTATTGACAACTCAAGTTTTCAAATGTACAATCAGAGAGATTAAAAACAGCAAAACTTCTGATAACTACATGTTGGGTGAAGTGATGCCCCACCGACTTCCCTAGTTTCTGCCCACCCACACAAGATTTGGCAAGCTCAAGGGGTCTCTTGATATTTTTCACAAACTCAAATCAACAAGGATGGAAATGATATTGACCAAAAATATAATTGAGTAAATTACCAAAAATAATTGGTAAACTAATTGATCAAGCTTTTTAATTATTCCAAGTAGTGGTATAGAGGTTTTCATCCTTAACTCGTGAATTTCGATCTTTGTGTAATCCTCATTCTCCTTGAAAAAATTGCGTTTTATAATCTTTGAGTTTGTGTTTAATGTCGATTTTGTTTTCATAATTTTAATTTTATCAAATTTTTCACTCTGACTTACAAATCATTAAAACACAAATTTCACTACAACAAACGGGGTTTCAACAATTTTTCACTACAAGATATAATATTTAACCTTAAAAAATGCTCAACTACAACATTTTACTTGTCGTAGCCAGACACAGTTGCCATTTCTCAGCTGGTGGAAAAGGATAGAAACTGGATCACTCTCTCCCATGAACCTGAGAAAAACTTCTGTAAATATGAATTCACATCATTGAGAGTGACATGTCAAGATTGAACAAATATCATCTGAATACACCCACGTGGTGTCTAAATACACCCACGTGGCGTCTATGTGGTGTTACGATAAGCTTCACAGGATCTATGACTAAATATACTTAAAGTTGACAGTCCCTAAACTTATAAAGATAGCAATTCCCACTATATGAAATTACATATTAAAAGTGTAGTATATATCTTCGGACTTAGTGACCAAAGTTCGAGGACCCTTCCTTGCCTGGGAATAATCTGGGGTGTGGTCTAGTAGGATTAGGATAAGGTTACGATATTCCAAGAGAGAATAAAATTATTCGACGGGTATGGCCTCCTTAGGCACCTTGGATGTGCCCCCTTCTGAAGAAGAATGGTAAAAAAGATGCGACCTTCTCGTAAGAGTTGGGTCGATCCCACGGCGGGTTAAGCTGATGCGAACCGTTTCTTAAGAGTTAGGTCGGTCCCACGGCGGGTTAAGGCAGCTTACCCGCCCCCTTGGTGGGTTGAAAGACATCACCCCACCCCCACAGCGGGTTGAAGGACCTCACCCCGTCCCAATGGTGTGTGCCTCGTGCTCTGCTGCACGTGTCAAGCTGTTTAATCCGCCACCAGGGAAGCTCGACGGCATGAAGTCTCCTTCAGAGTCCCTTATGCAATGTGAGTCCAACGTCCGTAACCCGACTGCTTGATGTAGCTGAGGCATGACCAGTTGAGGGAATGAAGTATGACCACCTTTTAATGTGACATCGCTTTAAGTTCGTGATGCATGTGTGAGACGTGGTCACATTATTATCACGTGATTACCACAAGGGCGCACTACTGGTCCCCACCTGGTCCCATTTATATAAACGATCATTGATATCGTTATTGGGGCAATTAATTCTTACCGATATCGAGACAAAAACCCTCGAGAATATTTCCTCCTCAAAGTTCTCACATACTTTAGATTTTCAAAGGCATTTGTCACCTTTTGGCGGCTGTCTAAGGTTACTTGACATCCACCCTCCGACCACTAACTCCCACGTTCTCAGGCTTACTTGTCGTAGATTAGGTCACTCAAATCACAGTTCACCTTAAACACCCCAAACATTTTGGCGACTCCACTAAGGAGTGACCTATCTAAACTCCATTTGTTCTTAAACATGGCTGCATGTGGAAGAATCACGTGAGCTTCTTCCCATTTGGAAGGAGATAATATCAACCCAACTATAGAGAACCATGACCTGGAAGAGGCTACTTCGAGGGAGAGAACCAATTTCCCCAGCGTTCCTACAACCACAATGACGACGACTGAGCATACTAACACCATCAGAGAGCTCCAGGCCTCTGACGCTGAAATTCGTAACTTGTTGGATATACTGACCTCTCTACTTACAGCTGCTCATAATCCTCCACCGCCACCGCCTATTGTTGATGCTATCCCTCCTCACACGATGAATCAAACTGACACCAATAGATAGATTCCACCTATAAATCACAGGGGCTCGTCCGGGTCCAGAACAACAAACAGTGATCAGAATGTGGGTGACTCGAGTGACCCTGCAAATGTTATCATTTCGTCAATAGCCTTCCTGATAGCCTTCGGATGTCTGACGCTGGGACATGACATCCCGGTAGATGGCACTGACACATGCCCTTTTTTATTAAGGAGACACTACAGAATATGTTGGAGATAGAACGAATCAAAGCCTCCCTGAATGAGACGATAGTGGACTTTCATCCCCCTAACCTATGTGAGCTGGCCATGAAGTCGTATCCATCTGATTATGTAGCTACAAAGTTCCGTAAGTACAGCGGGAAGGAAGAATGTGCTAGAGATCACATCGTACGTTTTATTGATGATTTCGGCCCATACGGATGTGATGAGTCCATAAGGCTGAGGGAGTTCTCTAAGTCACTAACTGAACGAGCGTACACATGGTACACCAACATGGTTCCAGGGTTGGTTTCGAGTTGGCCACACATGGTCTCTACCTTCATGACCAAGTTTTTTGTATCTGAGAAGTAAGAGTCGCAATCGGGTGGCCCGAGCGGCCTGGGGATGAAGTCACGGATCGGGCTCGTGACTGTCCGGGCCGGGCTTGCTTTCCCTCCTTTTAATGTGATTTAATTCTAAAAAATATAGATAGGGAGAGTTGAACCTTGGTAGGGAATAGATGAAGTGTAGGGATTACCACTAAGCTATATGAAAGTCATGTTACTTTCTTATAATTATTTTATTTTATTACTTTAAAATCTCAATAGAAAAACTTGTAATAATAAGTAAAATAATTATTTTATTTATTAAATTCGTAAACTAGTGATATTCATATTCACGTAAAATCAAAAAATATAATAAATAATTAATAACTAATTTATAATTCATGTTCATTAACAAAACAAAAAATATTATGAATATTAAACTAATATTTTTTAAAGTTTTCATAAATCTAATTTTTCATTGAATAAAATATTTATTTAAATGAAAAAAATTATATTTTATTTAATTAAATAAGTTTAACTCAAAAGTATATTATTTGAAGTTTCGATAAAATGTATTAAAAGATAATAAAAATATATTTTAAATAATATATTTAACAAATATTGTCTTGGTCTATTGGTAAAGAGTGTGATTTATAAGGGAGAGGTCAATGGTTCAAACTTCACTACATGCATAATTGTTCAATTTTTTAGACAAAAAGATAGATTCACGGGTCGGACCATGGGCCTTGAAGATAAGGCTCGTGAAAGCCAGGACCTGGCCCTTAAAGACAAGGCCCGTGATGGCCAGGACCTGGCCCACGGGCCTTAACCGGCCCGGTACTATTGAAGACCGGACCGGCCGGGCCGAGCCGAATTGTAACGGGCCGGTTCAGCCAATTTCGTAGGCCAAACCGTCCCAATTGCCAACTCTACTAAGGAGAATGAGTATTCTGGAGTTGGGACACGAGCCACAGAGAAAAGACGAGGATTTGATGACCTATGCTAGACGTTTCAAGGATAAAGCATTCGACTTTCATGAGGAATGGAAGGAGGAGGCACTGGTAAAGATGTGTATCTACCGATGCTAAATGAGTACAAGGCGCACCTGGAGAACCTGAACATCACCACATTCTCCTGGCTCAACGTCCCTGCTCGACGCACCCACACTTCGGTTTCCAAACCAAAAATCACAGAATAGGGCGAAGGCGGACGTGCATGGAAACCCGTGAGATACACACCCTAAGTGGCCTTGGCGTAAACCCAAAGGTGGGGTACTAAGTGAGGAAGGAGTGAAAGTGATGACCCACCATCGTTCCCATGTCCCATAGATAAATTGGAAGCGCTCCTAGGAATTTGAGTGAAGGATAAGGTCGTGCGGAGACCTTAGGTAGAGAGGTTGTCTACAATAGAGGAAAGAAAGTATGCCCAGTATTGCAGTTTCCACCGAGATACCTCCCATGCGATGAAGGTTTGTAGAATATTGAGTCACATTTTTCACGACAAGCTTAAGAAAGGAGAAATTATCACAGAGGACGTTAAAGCAGTGGGGGACCACCCATTTCCACCACACGCTAACGCAAGCATGATTAGTATGGTGGGAGGTCCCTCTTTGTCATGAGGAACCATGATGGATGAGGGGGAAGGAGACTAAGGCGGGCATTTGGAAATAGATGTCGCGTTCATTGAATCACTTTTGAGAACGAGAGTTTGCAAGAACCTTTTTTACATGTTGGAGCTGAACCAAGAGGCCCGACGTCAGGTGACACAGACCTTGGTAAATGTCTCTGAATAGAGTAGGGCCAGAGCACAATGTTACTTCTCCCAACCTCCATTGGGGAGGATAAGAAGGAACGAAGAGGGTGATATCACTTTTACCAATGTGGATCGCATGGTTAGGAGAGTAGGGCACAACCGTCCTTTGTATGTAAATTCATTGGTCAAATGGGATGCCAGTCAGGAGGGCCCTCATTGACAATGGGTGCGGGATCAATATAGTATCACTCACTACATTTTAGGTCACGGGTTTACCTGAGAAGAGACTAGTCAAGTAGAAAATTGTTATCACAGGTTTCTCATTGTCACTCGTTAGAACGTTGGGATATATGAATGGAGAAGTACAAGTAGGTCCGATCTGCACCACAAACTGCCTCCATGTTATTGATTTTGAGGCCATCTACCACATCATGTTGGGAAGGCCTTGGATCCATGATCATGAGTGTGTCCCCTCTACTCTACATCAATGCATTAAATCCAGGTGGAAAGGGAAGGATATTACCATTGCGGCCACAAAGCACTGTTCGACGAAACTGAGGCTTATTTGGTTGAGGCCACACTGTTTGATGAGATTTCTGCAGCTGGGGCGACAGTCCCAAGGAAGATCATTGCTATCACTTTGCCAAAGTGGGAAGACAAACGGGGCAAGGCTGGGATGATAGAGGGTAGCGAAGTAGTCACCAAACGGGGCAAGGCTCAGATGATAGAGGGTAGCGAAGTAGTCACCAGGGTGACGCTGGCGAACAGAAAAAAGGGCGTATCGATTATAATGGTGTGCAGTATTAGGAGAACACCCTGATCCCCATTACGGTGTGACAAAGGAAATAATGTTAGAAAAGGCTTTCCTGAGACAGCAAGGGCTGACTAATGGGACCTACGTAATGAACTGCGAAGTGTCGGAAGAACCTCCGAAACCAATATTGTCTCTGTCACTAGAGGATTTAGAGGAAGTCTTCCTCGACGGGGAAGCAAGGCAGAGACCCATCTTCCTTGTAAAGGGGTTGTCTGAAGATCAAAGAGAGAGCCTTTCAGGACATTTTTGCATTGTCATACACAGAGATGCATGGGTTGGATCCTGCACTGGTGATACATAAGCTGGGGTTTTCCATGTCATGTTAGCTCATCAAGCAACCACCGTGAGACTTTCACCCCGAAGTAGAGTTGCAGATTAAGGCAGAGATTACCAAGCTCATGGAGGCCAAGATCACAAGGCCGATATAATACCCCACCTGGTTGGCCAACAGTGTCCTAGTGAAGAAAAAGAATGATCGAATAAGATGTTAAGTCGACTTCAGGGACCTGAACAAGGAGTGTCTAAAGGATGATTTCCCGCTACCTAATGTGGATGCCCTAGTGGATACCACAGCGGAACACGAGATGTTCTCCTTTATGAATGATTTCAATGGATACAATCAGATAAGGATGGCGCCTAGAGACGCTAAGAAGATCACCTTCAGAACTCCATTCATAAATTCTTACAATGTTGTGATGCCCTACGGATTGAAAATGTCGGGGATACATGTTAGTGGGCAATGACGAAAATTTGTCACGACATGATACATGACTACGTGGAGGATCATGTGGATGATTTGGTTGTAAAATTTAAGGTAGAAGACATGCACTTCAAATATCTTAGGAGCATTTTTAAAAGGTGCAGAAGATACAAGCTCAAGATGAAGCATCTAAAGTGCTTCTTCGGGGTACCCATGACAAGTTCTCAGGTTTCTGTGTACATCAGCGCATAATAGACATTGATCAGTCAAAAGTAAATGCCATCAGAGATATACCGCCACCACGGACAGTTAAGGAATTAAACTCATTTTTGGGTAAAGTCTCATATGTTCGTCGTTTCATCCCCGCCCTAGCAAAGTCAATCAGTACGCTACAACCGTTGTTGAACCAAGGTCATGAGTTTGAGTGGACATCCGAGCAACATAAATGTTTTGAACAGATCAAGGATGTTTTGATTGCGTCTGCCACCATGGTGCCGCCTCAAGGAGATCTTCCACTGATACAATACATCACGCCCACAGCTAGATCTATTGGAGCACTGTTGGCTCAAGAACGTGAAGGTGCCGGTTTATTATTTGAGTAGGGTTTTGCGCGATACACAGGTGAGATACATGCCCTAAGAGAAGCATTGCTTAGCACTTATCTTCGCGACTCAGAAGCTTCGGCACTACCTGCTCAATAATAAAATTCATCTGATGACCAAGTCCAATATGATATGTTTCCTCTTGTCTAGACCCTCCCTGAACAGGAGGCTCACCAGTTGGACAATGCTATTAAGTGAGTTTGGCATCACGCCTATGATGCCGAAAGCACATAAGAGTCAAGCGCTCGCAGATCTACTGACATAATTCCCGAATGGAGAGTCTGAGCCCTCCATGAGTTTAACCTTTATGAAGAGGCTTCAATGGATTGGTGAGCAGGGCTTGTGCTGGAGGACCCTATGGGTAACATTTTCCCGATGGCATACAAGTTAACATTCCTTTGCATAAATAATGAGGCTAAATATAAGGCCTTAGTACTTGGTCTGATGTATGCACAGGAAAAATGGGCAACGTCGCTTAAAGTGAAAGAGGTTCCAGCTTGATAATCAATCAAGTCAATGAGAATTTCACCGTCGAAGAGCCTGCCCTCTCCCAATACAGGCATGAAGTCCAAAGGCTGACTGACGCATTTGAGAAGTTAATCTTTGAACACGAGCCTAGGTCTCAAAATCGGCACGCAAACGCGTTTTCTACGCTTGCTTCTAAACTCCCTGCCTCGGATCCTATTCCTGTCATTGAACTGTTTTTCTATACTAGCCTTACTATTTATGAGGACCCCGAAAGAGCGACACATCCAGACTGGAGAGATAATGTCCGAAGTCAGCTCAGCGAGGGAGGCATAATGGCAAACCAGGACTTAAAGAATGTTTTTCCAATTAAAAGGAGTATTATTCTATCGGGGGACACACGGGGTCCTTCCAAGCTAAGTAGGTGTTGAGGAAGGCTGAAGGCGGCTCTAGCGCCTCCATGAAGACGTTTGCTCCATGGACGGGCCACTGTTACATAGACGTCTACAAAGGATGGTGTACTATTGGCCGAACATGAACGAAGAGGCCCTCACACTCCAGAAAGACTGTCCAAAGTGCCAACTCCTACCAGACCTAAAATAAGTGAACCTCATAGAAGTTTTCACCAATTGGAGGCAGCCCTATATCACCTACCTGTTAGATGGAGTTTTACCAAGGGGCCCCGCGGACACCATTGACATTGAGAGAAGAAGTTCACCCTTCTTTCTTTTAAGGGGAGAATTATTATGAAGATGGATATATGATCGCCCCCTCAAATGTCTTGGGCTCAAGTAACAACGCACGATCACGGAAGACGTGCATGGAGGTGGCTGTGGAGAACACCAAGTTGAAAGACGTTTGTACAAGGAATTGCTGCGAATAGGGTATTACTGGCTGACCATGGAGCCAGATTCGATAGAGTTCGCAAGGAAATGTTATGCGTGTCGAGTGTTGGGGAACGTCATACACGTGCCCTCAGTGCCCTTGCACCCAGTAGAGGTCTCATGGCCGTTTCCCACTTGGGCCATGAATTTCATAGGCTCGATCTCAACCCCCCCCCCCCCAAGGGAAACATATGGATCCTAGCCACCACAGATTGTTTCACAAAGTCGGTGGAGGCAGTTGCATTAAAAAGGGGACAGGGGAACAAGTCTACAACTTCATCAAGGAGAACATAATCTGTAGATTCGGATTTCCTAGGAGGATAATATCAGATAATGACATTGTATTCACAAGCAAGGTAATGTCTTAATTGTTCAGGAATTAAAACATCTTCCACGACAGATCTTCCATCTACTACCATAAGGGAAACGGCCAAGTAGAGCTGACCAACATGACGTTGTTGAAGGTCCTAAGTAGGATGGTTCATGAAGCCCAAAAAAAACTCGCACGAGCTACTACCTTTAGCACTCTAGTAATGTAGAACGTTGAAGTGTAGCCCTACACAGGCAACGCCCTTCGCGTTAGTGTACTGATGTGAAGCAATGGTACCTGCGGAGATAATGGTACCATCTGCTAAAATTTTGTC
The DNA here is from genome assembly GCA_003255025.1 of Datisca glomerata. Classification (NCBI taxonomy): domain Eukaryota; kingdom Viridiplantae; phylum Streptophyta; class Magnoliopsida; order Cucurbitales; family Datiscaceae; genus Datisca; species Datisca glomerata. Next base: position 243,031 of record QANY01011424.1, on the reverse strand, counting down.
ATCCATTAGGGTGGAACAGGCCACACGCCTCAGAGACTTAGATGGTTTGGAGGAAAGAAGAGACAAGGCAAATGAAAGAATCCAGGTGTATCAAAAGCGCATGAGTCAGATGTATGAAGCCATCGTGAAACGTCGGTGCTGTAGGGGACTTAGTGCTGAAAGCGGCTGAGCACGTGATGAAAGAGATGCACGCCAAGAAGTTTGAGCCCAAATGGGAAGGACCCTACAAGATTGCTTTCGTGGCCAATATCGGGTATTGTTGATCAGCTGACCCTCAAACGCACCAAGTCATCCCAATGATTGTGAACTTCAAGTATGTTAAGAAATATTATGCTTAATGTTACAATTCCTTTTAATTTCCTAGCTTGTAATTATGTTGTTCTTGAAATGCACTTAAGAAAGTAAGACATTCTAGCGAAGTTTTGTTCCTAAAACGCAAGTAAGACGTTTCAACGAAAGTAGGTAGGCAAGCAAAGAGATGTATGAATATATATAGACATATATATTCAAATATTAATACAAGTTCCATCTCTGTTCGCTCTATCAAAATTCATATCTAGTGAGGCAGAATGACATTCGAATCACTGAACCCTACTAGCATCAGTCTAGGAGGAACTTAGTCGATGTTACGATCATCCCCCAAACGGAACTTAGTCGTTACATAAGATACACTCCCAAAAAAAGGGAGGGGTTGAGATATACTCTAAAAGCATGTACTTGGTACTCACTTCGTTATGGAGGCTAACATAGTTATAAAGGCAGAACTTGGTTGTCATGATATATTTCTAATGAGCAAATTTTTTGTTGTACTTTGTTATTTACTTAGCGGAATATGGCTGCTATAGCGTGATTAAATTTTATAAGTTAGCTTTGATTGACAAGAGTGAAGCAAAACATAAAGTATAGAGGAACCTATACTTCTAGATGAAATAATAATGCAATCTCTTGTATTAACATGTTACACGGATACAAAAAAGAAATATAAAAAGGACCTACGCTTCACGAAACAAATCAGGAGGGACTTTTCCTGAGTTGTTGGGGTAACGCTCCAGCACGACACGATGCTTACCCATCTCGCTCCTTATGTCATTCATAGCCGCCTCTACTCTAGCTCAGATTGCCTCCTACTTCACAATTTGTGCCTCCAAAGATTCCACCTTATTGATCCTAAGATGATGCCTCTGAAGCCTTCTACTTGTGTATATGTGAGGAAGAAACCATTCTAAGCTCAGCCGTGTAGGGGGAGGTCACGCCAGCAACCCAATAAGAAAGAAAGAGCCCGTGAATCTGCATCCTCATGAGATGAGTGATCGATGATGTAGAGGATCTGAGCAAACATGAAGAGAGATCTCTGATGGATCAAGGACATTCCTCTCATGCTGCTAAAGCCCGTATCGGGGTGTGACCACTCTGCCCTCTGCAGGTTCGAGAGTAGTAGCCTATCACATCATGCCATGAAACTCCCCCATTACCCCGGACAGTGGTAGGGCAAAAGATTCAAGATCAAAAGAATAGTATTAGCCACCATTGGCGATCAAAGTATCTCCATCCGATCTTACTTTGGCAGTAAACACCGGACCAGTACGGCCCTCTGCGGTGCTGTGAGTATCCTGAGAAGATTCCCAATAAACCTCCCTCTCAACCTGTGCCTCCGTCACTATCTTCGGATGCATAAAAGACTTCATCTACTATACAGGCTTAGTTCCATCAGATGACCCAAGGATGCCAAAGAATGTGGACTCAAGAATGAAATCAGCCCCTATGTCATGCAAAGTGTCTAATGGAATTGCAAGCCCGATAGAACCTTCACCGATGGACTCATGCCATGTATTAACAGATGAAAAGGCAAGAATGTTTACGAATGGGTCTGAGAATCTTGTCGAGCGAGAGAAATAAGTCATAAATGACAAAGCACAAACATTAATCATAAGCAAGGAAGACAAATTTACCGTCATGTGAACCCCATGACTCGCAAGTCGCGTCGGCAGGGGAGCGAGGGCATTCAGATCAGGGGTAACTCTAAGGGGAACTATCATATTATCTACTCTTGTGTTCCTACCTGCAGACACTAACCTCAAGGTGGGCGAGGAATGCATGAAAAAATTCTGTAAGAGCGGGATAGCAAGTCTCAGTAAATTAACAAAATGATAGGGAATGACAATGTAGATACCTCATGAGCACCTTTAACCTCTTATCGTATTACCTCATGCAAAGCCTCGCTGACCTATCTTGAAGTATCATCGGCCTCCTGCAAAAAAAATGCATGTACACATGTGTAAGTCAATGTGAGAGGCAGAATAAAGAGAAATATAAGAAAATTTGTTACTTACGGGGAGTCCGTCATCAGAGCAGGTGGCAATAGCCAGAAACCTACATCCAAAAAGGGTGGGAACGTCTGCCAGCCCGTCTACAGTAATGTCCCTCGCCCCTCGTTTGAGGCATCTGAGCCTAAGGAACTCGAAACTCTCAGCAGCAGAGGCCTTTGCTAAATCCTCTGAATCAGACTCAGCTACGGTGAAGGCCTTTCTTCTTCTCTCAAACTTGCTGAGGAGGTACTCTTCATCCCCCTGATCCTCTTCCTGAGTGGGGGGGACCCATTTCTTCTTTTATTAGTAAGGCTAGGAAGGTACTCAACATCCCCATGATCCTCCTCCTAAGTAGAGGATGACTTCTATACCCTAAGCGTGAAGTCTCCATGGTATATCTCATTACAAGGCAGGTCAAAGGGAAGACTCTGTATTAAACTCTACCAGTTGTCAGCCACAGTCCGGCAATACACCTTCATCGGTGAAATGAGCCCACCCAAGCGAGAGAACGATGGTATGCGGATGGATCTCAAGGTCTTGCTAAACTATGCACGTTCGATAACTAATAAGAGAAGGAGTCTGAGGGTTCAAGTCATTTTTACTGCTTGGGAATGACCCCTGGATCATACCTAAACTGATGAGCAACCTGAGTACACTGATAGCGGGTACTCCCGATACAGTTAAGAGAAGAGCCATGTTCACTCTCGAAAAGCACCAAAAGAGTAGACGGTGCAAGAATGGCTAAAATGATCTGATCCTCCAGAGGAACTGTTGAGAGATCATCCCCACTGTGAAGCTCGATCGACCATCCAGTAAAGGGCCATGTCGTGTCTCCAACGTGAGTAGGGTCTCGGTACAAAGTATCCTGACACGTTAATATCATCGATGAAGCTCTATTTTTTTATGGATTTATGACCTGACCATGCCAATGCCAGGGGTGGGTCCGCGAGACCTTTGTAACTCGTCGACTAGGAAGGAGCACACATACAGAATCTTTCCCAAAAGAACATTTGCAGAAATGAATAGTCAAGAAAAGTGTTGATCTTGTACTAGCCCAAGCTACGTTCTAGGTCATCATGAATGAGGTCGAGCATGATGTACAAGGTACAAGGAACATCGGGGCTAAAGCGATTCTTTTGCCTGAAGCCAGCCTCACTGCCATGTTAAAGCGCGAGGGTTGACCCTGTCTGTAGGCCACCCCGCATGGTGTAAAGATGAGGAATAAGTTAGAAATTTCTATTAACTGGTATGCCAATGATTGGGAGAGGAGGTATCTGACGATGGGTTAAAACTAAACCCGCTGTGTTAAACTTGTCCCCACGGCGGGACGATGGACTCACCCGCCCTTACGATGAGTTGAGAGGTCTGACTCGGTATGACTATGGGACACCAAAATTCTTGAAGTTTGTGCACCTGTGAAGCGAATAAATAAATGCATGAGAAAATAATGCACGGACGATGTTAATTTAAATATTTACCTTGAAAGATGCTCCTAGACAACCACATCACTCAAAGGCAGTAAGTTCCATGGTCTGGTTGCCGAAGTGTGGACCCTCCAAAGCTCCATCCCCTTTGAAGAAATAGTTTATCCAATCGCAAAAGTTTTCTCTCTTATGTCTATAGCATTTTGTACCTTCCATCGATAGGTTGAGAATTTCTTGGTCCACATCAGAGGTGACAATCGCAAATGTGAAATGGTCACCAAAAAATGGAAGTCGAGTTAGCATATGAACATCCTCCAAAGTAGGCGTAAACTCACCCCATCAGGTGATAAAGGTATGCATCTGTCGACTCCAACAGAACACCAGGGTTTCAATGGAAACAAGTCGATGTGGATGTTGAGATAAGAACTGATCTCAAGGCTTCATAGATGCCCGCCTCCTTCAAAATTGCAGCATAGTTCGGGAATCTAAATATATAATCGCACCAATCTGTCCAACCCCTAGTAGTCCTTGTACCACAAGAGTGTGAAATCAAATACATCAAAAAATCACCATGCGTCATGCGCGGTTGCAGGATAGAACTTGCTTTCAAATAATTAGAGTTGTCAACAATTTCATCCTCCATCAAGAGAGATGAGTGAGGAGGGACATCGATCCCATGACTTTTTCCCATCCCGCAAATGATATGGTCAGCATCGTTGGTTGCAATATTCCATGGTTTGGGAGGACACTTGGGTTTGGGACCATCTTTGCGAGCTTTGAGAACTCTTTTAGAATTTATGGGAGCCGTAAAAAAAATATAAAAATATTTCAAAAATGGGGGAAGCTGAGAGGAAATGTATTGAGCTATCCCCTCCTCTTAGCGGTTTATGTAGAAGAGAGGAAGGGGGAGAGCCATTCTCCCCAAGGGCACTGACGATGTCAACGTCGACGTCATGATGGCATTGACGACACCATCGTCGTAATGGCACTGACGTGATGTCAGCGCCTGCTAGTATCAGCACCTCGTGGCTGGTCTCGAGGCACTAGTGTCTAGGAGTGGGGAGTCCCCCATGCCATCTTTCAACAAAAGGGGGTCCTAGGGACTCTTATGACTTGTCCCAAATTTTAAGAATTCCTCACACGTATTGTCTTGAAATAGGATATCTTATTACACAGTCATAATAAAATAGTGATATAAATTCTCGTTATTTATTTGAAAATGAATCGTGCGAATGATGCAACGTTCAAATCAGAAGTTATGTTCAAGCTTGATTTCTATGCCTTTAACCTCGAACATGGAGATAATGTAAATATGGATCCACGTCATTGAGAGTGATGTGTCAAGGTTGAACGCGTGGCATCTAAATATACCCATGTGGCGTCTAAATATAGGGGTGTTCAAAACCAAACCGAACTGACCGAACAGAATTGAACTGAATCGAAAATAGTCAGTTTAGTCGATTCTTTATGTATGTTCGATTGAGTTCGGTTCGGGAAAATCACTGAACCGAAGTTTCGGTTTGGTTCGTAAATTTTGGTGATTTTTGAACCGAAACTTTAAATTTATATTATTTTTTATTTTTTATATATAATTTCTTATAAAACTGAACCGAAGCAAAACTTTAATTCTATATTTATTTTCTCAATAATATCATTTAAATTATTGAAAAAAATATTTTTAATTAATAATACAAAACCGAAGAACCGAATCAAACCGAACTGAAACTCACGGTTTGGTTCACTTCAATTGGGTTCATTTAGTATTCACGGTTCAATTTGGTTCGGTTTTATCGTCGAACCGAAGTTTCAGTTCGGTTCAGTTTTTCATCAAAAAACCTACCGAACCTAACCGTGAACACCCATATCTAAATACTCCCATGTGGTGCCTATGTGGCGTAACGATAAGCTTCACAGGATCTATGACTAACCATACTTAAAGTTGACAGTCCCTAAACTTATAAAGGCGGCAATTCCCGCTATGTGAAATTACGTATTAAAAGTATAGTATATGTCTTCGAACTTAGTGACAAAAGTTCAAGGACTCTTTCTTGTCTAGGAACAATCTGGGGACTGTGGTCTGGTAAAATTAGGATAAAGTTACACTATACCAAGAGAGAAGAAAATTACTCGACGGGTATGACCTCCTTAGGTACCTTGGATGTGCCACGTTCTGAAGAAGAAGGGTAAAAAAGACGTGAACCGTATCTTAAGAGTCGGGTCGGTCCCACGGCGGGTTAAGGGACCTCACCTCGTTCCTATGGTATGCGCCATGTGCTTAGCTGCATGTGTCTCGCTATTTAATCCGCCGTCAGGGAAGCTCGATGACAGGAAGTCTCCTTTAGAGTCATTTATGAAACGTGAGTCCAACAGAAATCCGACTGCTCGATGTCACTGAGGCACGACTAGTTGAGAGAATGAAGTATGACCACGTTTATTAATGTGGCATCGTTTTAAGTTCGTGATGCACGTGTTAGATGTGATCACATTGTTATCATATGATTACCACGAGGGCGCACTAGCGGTCCCCACCTGGTCCCATTTATATAAAAGACCATTGGTATCATTATTCAGGCATTCAATTCTCATTGATCCAGAACATCAAGAATATTCCCTTCTTGAAGTTCTCACCTACTTTAGAGTTTCAAAGACATTTGTCACCTTTCGGCGACTGTCTAAAGTTGTTTGTTCTTCACCCTCTGACCACTAACTCCCACGTTCCCAGGTTTACTTGTGATAGATTAGGTCACTCAAATCACACTTCACCCTAAACCCCCAAACAACTTCCAACTTGTATTCTAGCAGTCTAACCCTCCCCTACTCCATTATTTTCATTGAATTCTTCTCTCCACTCTCCTTTTAAGGTGAACTTCAAATGTTTTACTGGAATTTTTACATGTTTGTCTGATTCTGCCCTTATGTTTATTCGAATGGTGGAACATTGATTCTGCCCTTTTTTACATGTTTGATATGTTCTCATGTGTTATGTTAAACTGATTGTCAAACTGAATTTGTTCTCATTCTTTGTAAAGCTTCACATGCCATTTTTCATAAGTGGAAAAATCACAAAGATAAAGAAAACACCTTAAAATTCTAATATAGAATGCTAATCCTGATGATCGTTATGAAATTTCTATGGTGCATGTCTGATCATATCGTGTGTGTGTGTGTGTGTGTATTTAGTATCTAGTCTGACCGCTCGACTATATTCACATTGTACTACATCTTATACTGCATTTTATATCTTGTATTACACACTATTATAAGCCTATAAATAGACTCTCAAATGTATATATTTTTATGTACAGAATATATTGATTTATTTATCATTTATCATCAAGAGTGCATGCATATAGTTGTAGCACCCTCATGCTTTGTGTAGAAGATGTGATCAAATGATGGATATATTTCGATACCAATACCAGACAATTGAGATGATACCATAGTCTTACTATAAGATTACACATTTTATTCCTTAATATAAGAGCATTTTAAAAAATTAAAATTAAAATATTTTCATTTATAGTATTGTGCTACTCCATTTTGCAGGAGAATCCGTACAGCTTTACGCATTTTGGTAGACGAACGACTTGATCGAGGAGAGTCGAGCGAGTTGATTAGTAGAAGCACGTGTCAATTTTTGGATGATGTTGAACCTTTACAATCTCAAAAACTAACTTGAAATGTGAGGTTTTCCCCCACACTTATAAAGTGATTGTCGTCTCTTCCACAATCGATGTAGGATAACCTCAATAATCTCTCATATCACACATCAAATCTTGAGTCGGATAACCATTGACTTTTTATTTGATGACCTATATTTTGGATTATGTTACTGTCTATACATTTTGAACTTGTGATGTCATAGAGAACTTGTTATAAATCAAGTCTATAAGAATATTTTATAAATATTAATTGGGTATATTTTGCAGATGTTTATCGGATACATACTTTTATAGATGGTTATCGGATATGTATTTTTCGGATATGTATTTTGTTAAATTCACGAGAGTATGTAGAAAATAGAAAATCTATATATATTTTTTCAAATATGTATTTTGTTAAATTCACGAGCGTATGTAAATATATATATTTTCAATAATCCCTTTTAAAATTGAAATGTAAAAGTCTCTCTTATTCTCTATCCCTTAAATGGTGTGTGTAATTCGATGATTTTATTAATTATTAATTTTCTATGGATTTATGAATTAGAATAGATGGTTATCGGATATGTATTTTGTTAAATTCACAAGAGAATGTAAAAAATCTATAAATATATACATATATGTGTGTAATATATATATATATATATCACTAAGAATGTATGTAGTTATTTAGTATATGATTATTCATGAATAATAAGCAATACATATCATTATAATTAAAATCCAAATAGAACAAATAATTAATTAAAAAAATAGTACTTATTTTTCTTGAAAGACATTTTAGTAATGTCATATATTTTGATTTTTTTTTCTTGATTTAATGAACACTAGCAATTGTTTTTATCTCCAATAATCTGATTCTTGATTCTGATCTCTAACTTAATAAACGCATTAATTTGATTTCAAATTTTAATTATTGATTGTTCCATTCTTCATCTAATTTTTAGGGAAAGTGATTCTGAACCTCATCTGATTCTAAAACCAAGTAAACGCGCCATAATTTTTATGTGCTTACAGGAATATAAATATTAGATGAAATGAGGAGTTCAAGAAGTATATGGATAAATCTATCTAATTTTCTTGTGCATGTATTGCTCACTCCAATCTCTTAATATATTACTATGAAGATAAATATACTAAAGCTTGTTTCGTGGAAAATTATTTTTTGACAAGATTAGCTAGGGCATATTATGATCATTTTGGGATTTGGTATAGGTTGAGGTTTGTTTAGGGGTTTTGGGTGATATGAAAATGAGTGACATAGTCTAATGACCTCGTTTATTGACAAGTAAGCATGGAAATGTGAGAATAATGTGACTGGAAGGGTGAAGGACCAACACCCTAGGTCTACCTCAAGAATGTGAGAAATGCATGTACTACTCTAAGGTTGGTGAAAACTCCAAGTGTGGAATATTCTATGGTTTCTTGGCCTAGAGAAATGTGAGAGCAATGATGATGATGGTGTCAATCCCTATAATAATCCCAAGGACCCTCTTATATAGATGAGACCAAGTGCGGACCACAAATATATCATTTGTAACAACATAGAGATCATGTAATAAACGTGGTCACACCTAAAATGTGGCCACACTCCTAAAATGTGGCCACACTTACAAAATGTGACCACACTTCACTTCCTCAACTAGTTGTGCCTTCATGACATCGAGTAATTGCATAACCTACTCACAAATCGAAGGCTTGAATTAATGTATAACACACACCTCATAGGGTGGCTCGACCACGCTGCTTGCCTTTGGGCTTCACAAATACTGTAAAACACACCGATCGCCCTCAGACCACTTTGAGGACGGTCACACAAGGCCAACCGCCCTCGGGGAACCATCCGCCCTTGGGCATCCCCAGGGGAGGTTAAATGAGCCAGTTGTCCTCGAGCATCCTTGGGGCGGCTCAATGAGCCAGCTGCCTGCGAGCATCCCCGGGAGTGGCTCAATGAACCAGCTGCCATCGGGCATCCTGGGGGGGGAGGGGGGTTCAATGAACTAGCCGCCCTCGGGCTCCCCCGGGGGCGGCTCTAAAGGGTACTTCACCCGATGGATGCGGGTCGCGCTTTTGACCCTTCTTTATTAATTGGTGGAGGCACTTTCAAGGCTCTAAGGAGACCATACACTTCAAGGATGTTTTCCTCTCTTGGTACATCATAACATTGTCCTAATCCTATTAGGTCACAACTCCTCCCAAATTGTTTCCAGACAAGGAATAGCTTTCGAGCCTTTGCCACTAAGCTGGAAGGTGTGTTACGACACTTAACGTATAATTCATCAATGTGCTCGCCTCCTTTATAAATCTAGGCCGTTCGTTACAAAAATATTTACTATTACTTTAAATCAATCACGTCATGCCACGTAAGCATCACATCGGCCTATCTTTAGTTGCCACATGTAAATCTTGACACATCATTCATGATGAATTTTGCTTACTATTTATAAGGTTAATGGTCAAGAGAGAACTCAAAGATCATTTGTTAAGACAGTTGTTAATTAGTTCTTTATCCAAGGTTAATTAAAACTAAATGTCAACTAAATAGAGGGTTAATATAGTAATGTGAAATTGTATATTTTAGAGGGTGTTAGTTGGAAGCATCTTCATGCTTTTAAAAAAAATCATTTTAACCATCACAATTTTTTAACAAATATTTTTGCTTTTCTTACGTCTAACAAATATTTTTGCTTTTCTTACGTACATTTGAAACACTTCCACATGAAACACGTAATATTTAGGAGGTCATTCTACAGTACAGCCCACGTAATGTACATGGACTATACCGTAAAAAAATTTCAATATTCAATAGTTTCATAAGAGATAGGCTTCCAAAGATAAAAACAAATATGGTACGTTGTATATCAAGTGATCCAAAGAAAATATGATCTAACTAATTGAAGTGTTGTTTTAATGTTTGAAAAGTGTTTCTTGACAGAATCGCTCACGAGGACATCCTACGTTTAATTATTGAATGTTTTCAAATTGAAAGGGTAAAAAGTTTTTTTTAGAAATATTGAAAGGGTAAAGTTTAATGTGCCGAAAGGAGGACAGAAAATTCTAATTAACCTTCAAAAGGTATCTACTATTAATGCTTTATGAATATTTTCCAATAGTTTTGATGCATACAAGTTTTTAACATTTTTCCATTCAATTACTTTTCTATTACTATCAAATAGGAAAAAAAGAAAAAAAATCTCACTCCCTTGGATTGGATCGGATTTTGATGGAGAACTATATTATGAAAAGAAAATATTATTATGCCTATGAAAATATTAGGTAAGGTCGGTTAGCATTAATAACAATCTTTGATCTACCAAAACTCTTTTATCTATTTGAATGGCCTTTCCACAATTTTAAGCAACCATGTTCTTAGTACAATTTTATTTACAAAATAGTGTCTCGTCCACATCACAATTCTACTTTATCAAGACCATACATGTTTTTTCTCTTTGTTTTTTTTAAATGAACTTGGACTGTTCCAGTTATAAAATATAAACGATGTATTTACATTATTGACAATTGTACATTATCTAGATGACACTTGGACTGAAATTGGTTAGACCAACTCTATAAGATTGGCTTTCGGGTCACCATATCCCAGTCTCCATAAAAATTGTAAACATTGTTTGTGCAATGTACATAAGGAATAGACCTTGAAGCTGCTAATCAAAATGGAAAAAGAGTTACTTTTGAAAGATAATAATATGTAATCTAACATGTTACAGCAACAGACCACAGTAGATCAGTAGGTGTTGTTCTTAGAAATAGTTACATCACTTGGGTATCTTTCCTTAACAGATTGACTAACAAAGTCAAGCTTTAGAAAAAGGGACTCGCTAATGAAGTTGCATGTCTTTTGTGTCGATGAAGTTGAATCCTGTGAGCACTTTTTTGTCAGTTGCCCTGTGACTTAACTGATCTGGGCTTATTGTCTCTCCTTATATGGTCTCAATGTTAGATTGCTGAATTGGACACACCTAATTAACTGTATGAATACTCACCCTAGAAGGGCAGATATGAAGCCAAAGATTTTGAAACTAGAAGGGCAGAAATGAAGCCAAAGATATTGAAACTTGCCCTTTAATGCCTTTGTGTATTTGTATGGAGGGAAATGAACCAAAGAATTTTTGTTGGAAAAATCTCTGAGAATATTACTATTTGTAAGCTTGTAACTAGTAATGTTAGAGATAGACTGGAGTTCCAGGAACATCCCTCATTCGTGACCATATTTTTTTGTAGTAGACTAATAGGTAGTTAGTGTCCTTCGGTTCTCTGTGGCTGTTGCCCCCCTCTTTGTTTTGTTTCCTTAGGGATGTCCTTTGAATTACACCCTGAAACTTATAATGTTAACACATAATTCAACCCAAAATGAAAGTCACTTGTAAAAAAACAAAAAGTACAACATACATTGTGACAGTTTGGATTTTGAAAATTAAGATAAACATGCATGAATTATGGCTATACATTAAACTTTGTTTAGAACTACAAAATTTATTCTTTTGTCTAGCAAATTAATAAGTTAAGAAATCAAATTCATTCATCCTCTCAATATCCATAAATTTACAATTTTCTAACCATTACTTAGCTCCTGATTTCCACTAAAATGACCTAATTAGCCCATTCCATGTGTCCATAGAAATTAATGATAAGACAAATTTCTGTACCCTTTAATAATAACGTTAATATTTGATATCATTTGTAGGATCTACTTTTAAGCAAATAAAAAATTAAATAGATTTTTTCAAAAAAAAATTTAACAGATTATAACACAAGCAATATGGTGATTTGGTCACGTGAGGACTCATATTGCACATTTATACTTGAGAATAAGCTTGACCATGATGGTAGTTCCCAATGTAACGCAAAATATTCCAAAAAAGCAATGACTGTCAATTTTATAATCAACATAAAATTGTTTCACAAAAAGAACAAAGTATCATCATTTATTGATGTGATTCATTTAAAGCTGTAAAACTCAACATAAAAGAGTGCAGAAACCAGAACTGAGAACGTTAAGGTTCAACCAGTACAGAGTTCACAAGATCTTCTAATAACATACCAATCTCTCTCCTTTCAACGGATGGCTTGAGAATTGCACTAATCGACGGTGGATCTTTTCTTGGTGGTGTAAGGATAGTACTCCTTCCCGGTGTCAATTCTAGTGGTTTGACCCCCAGCATCGATGAGTGTGGAAGTTACTGCTAATGCTGCTCCAGCCGAAATAGCAGTTGAAATGCTTCTTCCTGTGAAAAAGGAAGATCAGCAATTCTTCTTGTTGAAGAGAACTAGAAAACTCAAGGTGACAACAAACCACAAATTGGAGCAATAGAGTCTTAAATTTTATACCGATTACCCATTAAGGGTCTAGAGGATCACTTTCCAAAAAGCAAAATGATTTGGGAAGATTCATTAGAAATATCAATAAACTCGCGTGACTGGTGAATCAATTAGTCTATAGATTGTTATGAATGTCAAAAAGTGCAACGTAAATCAACATGTAGGTGAAAGCTGTTATCATTCTAAAACAACGTGCCAATGAGCTGAATGCTGTTTAAGTCAGTCAGACATGGGCTCAAACAAATGAAAGTCAATTGTATAATAGCAATAACTTTGTATGTCACAAAAGCATGTCTGTTGTTACACAGCATATCTGATATCATCACTTCATACATGACTAATATGGAAATGTGGGAATTTTTTACAAGTTGGGAACTATGAGCCAATATTTGAATGGAAAAGGAAAACCAGTAAGAGAAGAAAAAATAAATAGCAAAAAACACTATCCACAACATAAAGGAAAATAGTAACAGCAAGGGAACCAAAAAAAATGCAGAGAACACTGTAATTACAAACTAAAACCAAGAGAAACTTGTGCACTCGATTTACAGAAGATCACCAAAACCTTCTTACTTGTCGTCCAGTGCCGAAGGACTTCGTTAATTTGAGAAGAAATATTCAATATGGAATCCAAAAATTAAAGTTTGACAAACAAGGAAGCATCTTTATCAAATATAAGACTTTTGCTTTGTCTTATTTATGACTTTAAAGCCAATATGCTTGATTTTCAGTTTAAAAAGGTTTTGAGAAATGAAAAAAGTTGGAGACTGATAGTTGATAAAGTCAGTACTGGGCAGGCATCATCCCCATACATGGCCTTACAACTTTGCAGAGATAGGAACTTAATCTCCTCCTTATCCTATTGAGAGCTTCTCTTCATTTCTCTTTGCCAAACAAGAAGATCTGATTGAGTTGATGATGGACCGGATCACGAAAGGCAAGAGGCTTTTGGGGATTGCGTCGTTCTTTCTCTACCGCCTGTGCCTTAATTCTTAGACTTCTTGAAATGAAGAGTCTCTGATGATACTTTTCCTTCTGGGAATATGAGTTTTTAGTAGGTTTTTATATCCTTCGTCATATTTTCCTCATCCCTAATAAGTTGTAGGATGTGATTTGATCCCTAAAAATAAAGCCACTTGCGGACCAACGTAATTGAGTTTATTTTGAAAGGACAAGATTGCCTAGGATTTTGTCTTTCTCTGTTTCTGCTAAGTACTAATTCTTGCTTTCTGCTTTGGGCTATGACAGCACACTAGCACAGATAGAATAAAAACTGCACCTGTTCTCTCTATTTTCTCAACTCTATCTCTCCCATGGCTCACCATTTCCCATAGCAAGACAGTCTATACAGTTCAAAGATGTCCAGCATCATGGACTTACAAACATATCAGTAACCACAAAATGATCATCTCACGGTTTAACTACAACGGGCACCATGGCACAAGAATCCACCCTGAATAACAACTTGCTTCACAAGTTTTTTCTGGGTCCACGAAAACCTTTCTTAAAAGGGTCCAAAACTTTTACTCCAGGCACTGCATATATCATTTACGCAAAGAGATGAGAAGGCACGATTGGGAGTAACTATGTTAATGGAAATTTGAAGATCGAGATAGTTTACAGAGGAAAACAGTGATAAAAGAGAAGTGATAAAAGAATTTGAGAACTTCTGGTTTCTATCAATGAGGCCATCATTACATGTTGTAACATAATCAACTGGACACATTTGTAACCAATAAGACATATCCTTAACACAACACACACACGCGCGCACTAAGGGGAGGGGGATAGAAATAAGTTACCCGCACCTTTGTAACCTAGAACAGATGCCCCAGCAACAAAACCACCAACAGCACCGTTGATGAAGTCTCTCTTCATCCAATGTATACTCCTCCAATAATTTTGTAAAAGCTGCTCCACGCCAATGTATACTCCTCCAATAGCAGCAAATGTCAACCCACGATTGCCCATCATCTTTAGCGTTCTTAGCAGCCCAGGCAGAGCCACATTTCTCTCAACTCGGGGAACATCATACCAAGTGGCAACAATGGCTCCGTAGATAGTTCCAGCAACTAAACCTGTTGTGGCACCCTTTATTGTTTTCATCGCCGACGAATCTTCATCCTCCAGATATCTACGCTCTGCAGGGTCAATGTCCATGGCTTTCAACAAACTTGGCAAAACTCTGGAATAGGAAAGAAAAGTCAGGAATTAAATGGCATTAATCCTTTATATGGAAAAGCTGCTGTAAAGTGTTTTACTCAATCAAAATCACCTTTAAACCCCAAACATGCCCAAAGCAAGGCAAACATAAAGGAGGAGTGCCCCTTGCATTTGGTAGACTTTTGTTTTTTCTCATTCATCTAAACCGGAAATAAGATCAAAACTATTTCCAAAATAAATTTGTTTCTTGTCAAAAGAATTTCCAAAACAAAACTCTGCAGCACTTCACATATACAGAAAAACTGGTTCAGATTTCCATGTACCAGAATCTCCATTAACTACTAATTAAACACATAATTTCATCTCCTTGCTGTAAAACCTTCTATTTGCAAACAAACAGAACAGAACAAGCTAAAAAGGCTCGCAGATCACACGAAAGCAAACTTATAAGAGAATTTCAAATTTAAAATACATCAAAAAGCATAAAATCATAATTTTTAAATGTACAACGAATCAACTATTCAATTCAATGCTTAAAGATCCAACCAAATGGCGATTTTTTTTATCAAGCTAACATAGTGACGAAAAGCATTTTTCATAGACAAAAAAAGGCTAAACACCACGCAGATCGAGACGTAATTAGCGAGATATGTTAGGCATTGAGAAACCTAAATATTGCGCAAGATTTACAACATGTCGAATTCAATTACTTTGGCTTCTGTAAGAGACTATTAAGCAAAAAATTACAAGCTAAAAGAAATTGAAGAGAAAAGGGAAAGAAGAAGTACCTTTAGACGAAGCTCCGACAGAGAGAGAAATAACAGTGGAAGAATATGCTTCAGCTAAGTAGAAACCCCCTCTCGAATTCATCTGCTCGTCGTTGAACCTCGTCGCCCAAATTTTTCTTTCATTGACGGTATTACCCTTCGTTTCCTTTTTAGCGTTACAGTTTTTTACCATCATATATTACAAAATTATATTTTAGACCTAAAATCTAAAAATTAGAGAAAAATACATTAAAGTACTCTAAAATTTACTTAAAAGATGCTGACAATAACTATAATTTTTAAAAATTAAATAAATCTAATATATTATAAATAAGTTAATTTTAAAATGAAATAATCCAAATACTTTTAATTTTTTTAATTTTTATCTTTACCCGTGACTTATACCCGATCTAACACGGACCCGAATTTCCCTTCAAACCCGATCATTTGGTCAATCTCCCTTCAAACCCTAAAAATCTAAATTGCCCCAAAAAATTTAATCTCTCAAGTCGAAAGCAAGGTCGAAAGAGGAGGAGCGCGAGTAGCTATGGGAGAGGAGGAGCGCGAGTCGTCATGGGAGCGAGAAGAAGGTTTACGCAGATGGAGGTGTGGATAGTGATGGGACAGATGCAACAGATCAAAGCAAACCCGTGTTCTTCGACAGGAAGAAACAATTGGTGCTCGAGAATTTGCTCCGGGCATCGGCGGAAATGCTCGGCAAAGGAAGCTTAGGAACAATGTATTGACCTCGGCAAAGAAAGCTTGGGAACAGTTTATTAAATTGGTGGGTTTGAAAGTAAATATGGGTGGTTGTTTTTTTTCTCAATCAATTCTCAAATTGATTCTTTATGCGGTATGTACAAAATGGATTGAGAAAATAAATCTGGGTTTGCTATTTATAAACTTGTGCTTTTGTGTTTTGGGAGAAGAAACATTCAATTGGAGAGTGTTAGAGCTCTCATTTTGAAATTGTTCAGAAACCCATTTACATTAGCAACAAAAAGAAATTTCGACTGTAGAAGGAGATGCAATTAATGAGACTAGCATACGTTCAAAACAAAAAGTTGCAGATTTATAGGGCAATGGTCCACTCGGAGGAAGGCGACGGAGGGAGGAGGTGAAGAACACAGTGGAACAAAAATATCCATGTTTGATATAACCCGGAATGGATATGGTAGAGAATGAGAAGAAGAGGTGATGATAGAGAAGGAAGAAGATGAGAAGGAACGGAGGGAAGAAGAAGAAAAAGAAAGAAAAATAAAAAGAAGAAAATATGGTAGAGAAGGAAGAAGAAGAAGAGAAAGAACTGAAGGAAGAAGAAGAGAATGAAGAAAAGGAAGAAGAGAAGGAAGGTAATAAGGAGGAGAAACGTGAAAAGAATGAAGATGAAGAAAAAAGATAAAGGAAAAAAATAGAAAAAAAATGGAAGAGAAAAAAGAAAAAGCAGAAGAAGAAAAAATAAAAGCAGAATAAGAAGAAGAAACAAAAAAGAAGAACAAAAGGTTGCATCGATAATATCTGTATTGATGGATTTAGTCCGGTCAACGGAGCAGTCAAACGATAGAGAAGAAGAAGAGTCCATTTGTCTTGGTGAACTTGGTAAGAAGAAGATAAAAAGATCTTGGGTCCTAGAGTCACCTAATTGAGAAATTGAAAAGGCTGAAAAGAAAACGCTGCGAACGAAAAAAGCTGATGAGAATATCATTACCAAAATGGACTTTAAACATTTTCAAGCATATGGTAATGCATCTTCTGAGGATGAAGCCCGTTTTAAAGCCCGGTTCACCTCCCTGAGGGCAAAGTAAGTTCTGTAATTTTTCTGGTACAGTTCTTCTTTGTATAATATTCATGATGGTTACACTGACATCGTGTAGTAAACAAATCGTATACCTTTGATCTATACTTACGTTGTACAGGAATGAGAAAAGTAGACGTTGGATTTTGCCCCGTTCATGACCATTTTTTATTGACGTTGAGAATTTAAATTTTTTCTCGTTACATTTCAGCAGAATTTGTTTGTCCAAATAACAGAGTTTGAGCAAGACCCTGCGGGCTGGGATATTGACGTTGATGATCAACTCTGGTACCTGGTCCTCAGCTTGCAGACGAATTTTGGAAGGAGCTGGGAACAGTCAGATAAGATTATCTTTCCAATGAATGTGAATCGCAGTCATTGGATTGCGGTTGAGCTTGATTTGATTGGCTAGTATATTCGTATTTATAACTCCATGAACACGCTATATTAACGCTCCTTGTACATTGAAATAATGAAACATTCTATGAAGATTGTCCCTCGGCTAGCCCAAATGATGAATATTTATGAGAGAATACAGAAGGTTCAACCCAAAGATGAATGGAAATATGAGATCATGAGTGTCCACAACAAGAGAATGGACACGTGAAATATACAATTTTTTGAAAGCCCATTTAAAATTTCATACATGTTATTTAATTGTGTTTTTATATTTCATGTGTTTTGTATGTTTGATTGTGCGGTATTTACCCTTAAGTTTGTCGAAGCCTTCGCATATGAGAAAAACCTCTAAGAATAACTCAACAACAAATGCCAAAATATCGAAGACGAATTGTAATTGAGTTATTTGCACGCGGCAATGTTGTACCGAAATAATATATATATATTTTATAGATTTTTATTTTATTAAATTATGAATTATAGAAATATACTTGTGTTTGTTATTTAATAATGTCATAAAGTTTACACGATAACTACACGATTCCCGTGAAGTTCTCGTGTAGTCTACACGATAATTACACGAGATCCATGTAACCATCGTGCAGCCTACACGATGCCCATGAATTTCTAGTTTAGTCTACACGATTCCCGTGAAGTCATCGTGTAGTCTGCACGATGATTAAACGATGTCTGTGAAGTTCTAGTGTAGTCTACACGATTACTACACGATGCCCGTGAAGTTCTAGCTTAGTCTACACGATCACTACACAATACCCGTGAAGTCATCGAGTAGTCGACATGATGCCCGTGAAGTTCTAGTTTAGTCTACACGATTACTACACGATTCTCGTGAAGTCATCATGTAGTCTGCACGATGACTACATGATGCTTGTGAAGCTCTAGTGTAGTCTACACAATTACTACACGAATTTCGTGAAGTTCTCGTGTAAGATTCAGGCAGTTAGTAGATATCTCCAATAATTTGGTCTTCTCATGCAATAAACCCTTTGTAGACTTAATATGTCAACTTTATGACATTATTAAATAACAAACACAAGTATAATTCTATATTAATATTTAATTTAAGTCTATAAAGATCATTATTTAAGTGGCTTGGTCATCCCGTTGAGATAAGGGAATTGGATATCTGTACGTTTATCGGTTGTGGCCAATTTGTCCGCAACGTTTGCACTTCACTACTTCCTTACCTCTAGACGTAATTCTCTGTGTTCTAGGTCTGCCACTTTGCTGCCTCATTATAGGTGGCAATACCATTTTCTCATGAACCTCCTAGTTGATGACCCAATCTACTTGATCCCCAAGATGATGTATTGTCTCCGCAAATGCAATAATTAGAGTCTCATTTTTGTAGAACCTTGAATACATACTGTATGCGGAAATATTACGCTGTCGACATGAAGCCAATGCATGCATGAAATTTGATCAAGATCAAATTCTCTATACGTACAAGTCTTAATATGCAAGTTTACCATTGCTCCTCTGCCCCCACCCGCAACACGAAACTCATGGATGTCAGAAGAAAACAATGATAGTGTACGTGATGCAAGATGCTTCTTATTAAGCTCAGTCTCAACCCAATCTATCATCTGCGAAGTGATTTGACAGGCAGCCGTCCGTCGTTCGTAAAACCACCGTTGTAACATGTCACAGATATGTTCTATAAGGCATGTAATGAGAAGCTTTCTAGCATCCTTCAAAACCCCATTCAAACATTCTGCGATGTTTGTAGTCATTATATTGTATCGCCTTCCATCAAATCGGGAACGTGCCCACCTCTCAACTCCCCCCCCCCCCCNCTCTCAACCCCCCCCCCCCCCACCAACACGTATTGTGAAATATTTGGAAATGAATCTGTAAAATGAATCATTAGCCGATCAAATTCTAATTGACGGTATACCTTTACTACTTTCAAAAACAATGTGACTGCATCTTTCTCTTTTATAAATTGATTTAATATTTTGACTCATATGGAAGATGCAAGCTCCATGAAGCGCATTAGGAAAGATAACATGTACAATATTTAGTATACTTGTATGACTGTCGGATATAAATACCAAGTCTTCCGGATCACCGATTACATCGTTAAGTTTACAGAAGAACCATTCCCATGAATCATTATTTTTTGAGTCTGCAATTCCAAATGTAATGGGACATAGTTGGTTGTTCTCATCCCTTATTGTTGCAACAAACAATACCCCCTTTGTATTTGACTTTTAAGGTCGTTGCATCAACAACAATGACAGGCCGTATACAGCTCAAAAATCCATGAACAGATGGTCCAAGAGCCATGAATAAATATTTAAAATGGCCCTGCTCATCGGTCTCAATATGCATTGTTCTCCCTGAAAAATATTTAATATTGTTGTATTAAAATCGGGAGAGTACTAACATAATGGACATGATGACTACACGAGGTCCACGTAAACATCGTGTATTACTCTTGTAGACATTATGATGGCAAAATAAAAAATAAGTATATGGATTTTTTTCTTCTGACAATATGTTGGGAGCATCCTATAATTGTCTTCAGGAGACCCTCGAATTAATTCCAATGCATCCTTAGCCCTCCATACCTTATGGTAACCTATGTTGACACCGTAATCAAGCTGAACATCTTCAATTATTCCTTTTGGCCTATATATACGGCCGACACCTGTATATTTGGACCGTATAGATTGACCAATCAATAAATATGTAGCATGATGGTGTTCATATCTCAAAACTTCAAATGTGCATGTTTGTGTATCGATGAGCTTTGTAACTTTGAAGTATGGACAATTTTTTAATTTCATGGCCCGCAACCTCCATTGACATATTTTCTCAACACATACAACTACCGATATTGACTGACTTAACTTGAAGATCCGAAACTCAAAATTTCTTTGGATGACCATCATACGAGCAACCTTAAGCAGCTCAGCTTTATCACTGTACAAATCATCCATATTTACTGTGTCTGTTACAAGCTGATTCAAATCAGCTCGTTGCTCGCTGGACCCAGAACGTTGTTCATTCAAATCAGGTTGTGATGACAATTGACAAGTGGTCTCGGGTTCACCACCATTATTCAAGTCTGGAATTGTTGTATGACTGTCTCCACTGATGGCTTCATCGTGGCCATCTCCACGGCTTTGTATCATCATACACCACCTGATCAAAATCATCATCATCATCTCCATAAACATCAGCATCATCATCCTTGAAAACATTATAATCGTCATGACCAAAAACATCATCATCGTGATAGTTCCTTTCAAAATGATCAAAACTCTCAAAGTGAAGAATGCTTTCATGTAGAGGTTGTCATGAGATTTGTGTTTCAGGAACCCAACTTTGATAAAACCTGTAATTTTAGGAACCCAAGGTTGTTGTGACATTGTGGTTTGAGGAACCGAGCTTTGAGATGAAAAAAATTTAGGCTTGGTACTTACAAATAGTGGGTTTCTAAGTGATTCTGATCCATTTTCCTTAATAAAGAACTATAAATCTCTATCCTTTAAAATTTCAGCAAGAGGGCGGGGGACATGACTTCTATAAAATAAATTTGATGGACATATCATAGTTTGAGAGGTCTATTTGGAGTTCTTCGTGTAATATACCTAATAGCTTGTGGTAAGTGCACTTAGTAGATATCTTCAATAATTTGGTCTTCTCTCCCCTAAAAGACCATGTTGTACCATTTTTCACTCAATCTCCATCATGAATTACAAAAATTTGAACTTCAGACATATCTGTATATACATCAATGAAGGAAGTCAGTACAAGAAGAATACATAATGAATAGAATATTACACGAGCTTTCGTGGGCATCGTGAAGTCATCGTGTAGGCCTTGTGTATAGTAATAAGCCCTACACGATGACTACAAGATACTCATGTATTCCATAGTGTACTGTAATAAATCCTACACGACGACTACATGATGATCGTGTAGTTCCATCGTGTAGTGTACACGAGGACTACACGATGATTGTGTAGTTCCATCGTGTAGTGTGCACGAGGACTACACAAGGATCGTATAGCGCACACGATCATCGTGTGGTTATCCTGTACACAACACGATGATCGTGTAGTCCTCGCTTAGTGTAATAGATGTTACACAATACTCGTGAACTGCTGAAGAAGTTCTTGATGCACTAGACGATGATCGGGTAGTGTACATGAGATTTACACAGGGCTCGTATGCCTGCGTGTAGTCTACACGATGACTACACGAGGATCGTGTAGACCTCATTTTACACTACACCATCGTTTATAGTAATACTGTACAATAAATGAACTTCAAACAACATTTCAGAAAGAAGAAAATAAATAAATATTCACAAAAAACTCATAAAAAATGAAAAGCCCATGAAACAAGGAAGAAGACAAATAAATATTTCTAGAAAGAAGAAAACAAAACTTATACCTATTCTAGAGAAAAGAACTAGCAATCCTTTGCTGTTGCATGAAAAAGGAAGAAGACGAAGAAGAAAACCAAAAGGAAACGAAGAAGAAAATAAAGAAGAAGTGGAAAAAATGAAATACGAAGAAAGAGAAATGAGATGGGATGGGATAGAGAGGTTTTGAGTGTTAAGTGAGTAGGCCATGACATTTGCTTGGACAACTTATACGAAGGGCAATGTGAAAAAAAAAGGAAAAAGTGAAGGAAAAATGAATCAGATGTCAAGATAAGTGAAAATGAATGTTAGGCTACATCACGTAGTCATCGTGTAGTGCACACAAGGCTTTCGCAGGCATCGTGAAGTCATCGTGTAGTGTACACTACACGATGATCGGGTAAATCTTATGTACAGTAATAAGCCCTGCACGATGCTCATGTAGTTCCATCGTGTACTGTAATAAGTCCTACACGATGATCGTATATTTCCATCGTGTAGTGTACACGAGGACTACACAAGGATCGTGTAGTGTACAGGATCATCATGTGGTTATCATGTACACAACATGATGATCGTGAAGCCCTCGCTTAGTGTAATAGATGCTACACGATACTCGTGAATTGCTGAAGAAGTTCTTGATGTACTTGACGATGATCGTGTAGTCTACACGAGATCTACACGGGGCTCGTGTACCTACGTGTAGTCTACACGATGACTACATGAGGCTCGTGCATACCTCATTTTACACGACACCATCGTGAAAAACTCATGAAGGAACCAAGAAGACAAATAAATATTTCTAGAAAGAAGAAAATAAAATTTATACCTATTCTAGAGAGAAGAACTAGCAATCATTTGCTGTTGCATGAAAAAGAAAGAAGACGAAGAAGAAAACCAAGTGGAAACGAAGAAGAAAACAAAGAAGAGGTGGAAAAAATGAATACGAAGAAAGAGAAATGAGATGAGGTGGCTAGAGAGGTTTTGAGTGTTAAGTGAGTAGGCCATGACATTTGCTTGGACAACTTATAAGAAGGGCAACGTGAAAAAAAGGAAAAAGTGAAGGAAAAATGAATCAGACGTCAAGATAAGTGAAAATTAATGTTAGGATACATCATGTTGTCATCGTGTAGTGTACACGAGGCTTTCGCTGGCATCGCGAAGTCATCGTGTAGTGTACAGTACACGATGATCGTGTAGACGTTGTGTACAAGAAAAAATGAAGGAAAAAGTGAAGGAAAAATGAATCAGACGTCAAGATAAGTGAAAATTAATGTTAGGATACATCATGTTGTCATCGTGTAGTGTACACGAGGCTTTTGCGGGTATCGCGAAGTCATCGTGTAGACCTTGTGTACAGTAATAAGCCCTACAAGATGCTCATATAGTTCCATCGTGTACTGTAATAAGTCCTACACGATGATCGTGTAGTTTCATCGTGTAGTGTACACGAGAACTACACAAGGATCGTGTAGTGTACACGATCATCCTGTGGTTATCCTGTACACAACACGGTGATCGTGTAGTCCTCACTTAGTGTAATAGATGCTACACGATACTTGTGAACTGCTGAAGAAGTTCTTGATGCACTAGACGATGATCGTGTAGTATACACGAGATCTACACGGGGCTTGCGTATCTGCGTGTAGTCTATACGATGACTACGCTAGGCTCATGTAGACCTCATTTTAGACTACACCATCGTTTGTAGTGAGACTATACAATAAATGAACTTCAAACAACGTTTCAAAAAGAAGAAAACAAATAAATGTTCACTGAAAAGCTCATAAAAAGTGAAAAACTCATGAAATAACCAAAAGACAAATAAATATTTCTAGAAAGAAGAAAATAAAATTTTTACCTATTCTAGAGAGAAGAACTAGCAATCATTTGCTGTTGCATGAAAAAGGAAGAAGACGAAGAAGAAAACCAAGTGGAAACGAAGAAGAAAACAAAGAAGAAGTGGAAAAAATGAAATACGAAGAAAGAGAAATGAGATGAGGTGGGTAGAGAGGTTTTGAGTGTTAAGTGAGTAGGCCATGACATTTGCTTGGACAACCTATAAGAAGGGCAATGTGAAAAAAAGGAAAAAGTGAAGGAAAAAGTGAAGGAAAAATGAATCAGAGGTCAAGATAAGTGAAAATTAATGTTAGGATACATCATGTTGTCATCGTGTGGTGTACACGAGGCTTTCGCGGGTATCGCGAAGTCATCGTGTAGACCTTGTGTACAGTAATAAGCCCTACATGATGCTCATATAGTTTCATCGTGTACTGTAATAAGTCCTACACGATGATCGTGTAGTTCCATCGTGTAGTGTACACGAGGACTAAACAAGGATCGTGTAGTGTACACGATCATCAT
The DNA here is from genome assembly GCA_003255025.1 of Datisca glomerata. NCBI lineage: Eukaryota > Viridiplantae > Streptophyta > Magnoliopsida > Cucurbitales > Datiscaceae > Datisca > Datisca glomerata. The sequence goes on along the minus strand of QANY01011424.1, from coordinate 218,415 downwards.
TTGGTTATCTTGTACACAACACGGTGATCGTGTAGTCCTCTCTTAGTGTAATAGATGCTACACGATACTTGTGAACTGCTGAAGAAGTTCTTGATGCACTAGGCGATGATCGTGTAGTGTACACGAGATCTACGCGGGGCTCGCGCATCTGCGTGTAGTCTATACGATGACTACGCTAGGCTCGTGTAGAGCTCATTTTAGACTACACCATCGTTTATAGTGATATTGTAAAATAAATGAACTTCAAACAACGTTTCAGAAAGAAGAAAACAAATAAATGTTCACTAAAAAGCTCATAAAAAGTGAAAAACTCATGAAAGAACCAAGATGACAAATAAATATTTCTAGAAAGAAGAAAATAAAATTTATACATATTCTAGAGAGAAGAACTAGCAATCATTTGCTGTTGCATGAAAAAGGAAAAAGTGAAGGAAAAATGAATCAGACGTCAAGATAAGTGAAAATTAATGTTAGGATACATCATGTTGTCATCGTGTAGTGTACACGAGGCTTTCGCGGGTATCGCGAAGTCATCGCGTAGACCTTATGTACAGTAATAAGCCCTACACGATGCTCATATAGTTCCATCGTGTACTGTAATAAGTCCTACACGATGATCGTGTAGTTTCATCGTGTAGTGTACACGAGAACTACACAAGGATCGTGTAGTGTACACGATCATCCTGTGGTTATCCTGTACACAACACGGTGATCGTGTAGTCCTCACTTAGTGTAATAGATGCTACACGATACTTGTGAACTGTTGAAGAAGTTCTTGATGCACTAGACGATGATCGTGTAGTGTACACGAGATCTACACGGGGCTTGCGTATCTGCGTGTAGTCTATACGATGACTACGCTAGGCTCATGTAGACCTCATTTTAGACTACACCATCGTTTGTAGTGATACTATACAATAAATGAACTTCAAACAACGTTTCAGAAAGAAGAAAACAAATAAATGTTCACTGAAAAGCTCATAAAAAGTGAAAAACTCATGAAATAACCAAAAGACAAATAAATATTTCTAGAAAGAAGAAAATAAAATTTTTACCTATTCTAGAGAGAAGAACTAGCAATCATTTGCTGTTGCATGAAAAAGGAAGAAGACGAAGAAGAAAACCAAGTGGAAACGAAGAAGAAAACAAAGAAGAAGTGGAAAAAATGAAATACGAAGAAAGAGAAATGAGATGAGGTGGGTAGAGAGATTTTGAGTGTTAAGTGAGTAGGTCATGACATTTGCTTGGACAACTTATGAGAAGGGCAATGTGGAAAAAAGGAAAAAGTGAAGGAAAAATGAATCAGACGTCAAGATAAGTGAAAATTAATGTTAGGATACATCATGTTGTCATTGTAAAGTGTACACGAGGCTTTCGCGTGCATCGCGAAGTCATCGTATAGTGTACAGTACACGATGATCGTGTAGACTTTGTGTACTGTAATAAGCCCTACACGATGCTCATATAGTTCCATCGTGTACTGTAATAAGTCCTACACGATGATCGTGTAGTTCCATCGTGTAGTGTACACGAGGACTACACAAGGATCGTGTAGTGTACACGATCATCATGTGGTTATCCTGTACACGACACGGTGATCGTGTAGTCCTCGCTTAGTGTAATAGATGCTACACGATACTCGTAAACTGCTGAAGAAGTTCTTGATGCACTAGACGATGATCGTGTAGTGTACACGAGATCTACACGGGGCTCGTGTACATGCGTGTAGTCTACACGATGACTGCATGAGGCTCGTGTAGACCTCATTTTACACGACACCATCATTTGTAGTGATACTGTACAATAAATGAACTTCAAACAACGTTTCAGAAAGAAGAAAATAAATAAATATTCATAGAAAACTCATAAAAAGTGAAAAACTCATGAAAGAAGGAAGAAGACAAATAAATATTTTTAGAAAGATGAAAACAAAACTTATACCTATTCTAGAGAGAAGAACTAGCAATTCTTTGCTGTTGCATGAAAAAGGAAGAAGCCGAAGAAAAAAACCAAGAGGAAACGGAGAAGAAAACAAAGAAGAAGTGAAAAAAATGAAATACGAAGAAAGAGAAATGAGACGAGGTGAGTAGAGAGGTTTTAAGTGTTAAGTGAATATGTCATGACATTTGTTTGAACAACTTATAAGAAGGATAATATTAAAAAAAATAAAAAAATAAAAAAATGAAAAAAAAATGAGTTAGACGTCAAAATAAGTGAAAATTAAAGTTATGATACATTTCTACAAAATGATTATCCTAAGAGTTTATGTTAGCAAGAAACCCTAGTAAAATGATACATTTAACAAAAAATCTATTTTTGAAGTGGCGACTTGGCAGTTTCCTACGTGGGTGGAGGGAAGTGGCAGGACGGAAACTCGTGCTTTCAAAACACGAGACCTCAGTCTACAACTCATACAGTCTAGGGTACGACATTTGTCCTCTCGTCCTCAAACCTCTATCCCATCTCACATGAAGCCTCTTCTCCCTCCCATCTCTCTCTCACATGTTCTCTGCTATCATCGGAGCCACGATCTGTGAGCCCATCTCACATGAAGCCTCTTCTCCCTCCCATCTCTCTCTCACATGTTCTCTGCTATCATCGGAGCCACGATCTGTGAGCTCTCTCCATTGCCGCCACCGTGAGAGAGCCATCACAGCCACGTGGCCTCTCTCCATCACCGCCATCTTGTTCCGCTCCATCTACATCTTTCTAACTCTCTTTCTCTCTGTGACCATTCAGATTTCGGCTGAATATGGAGGAAGAGAGGGCTGGAAAACGGAGTCGGGCTGAGCATCTGTCTGAGAGAGTTCCCCGCGAAGCCTCTCTGTCGTTCAAGCACTGCTCTTCTCCTCTGTCAAATATGGGAAAATTTATGTAAGTTTCTCTCTCGACAGATTTGGGCAAATATGATCAATTCCTAATTAAATCCTAATGAAATCTTAAGGGTGTGAATTAATGTAGGTAGATTTATTGGATTCATTCGATTCTTTATCTGAAATGAAAGACTAGTTCGAAACTATCTATTTCGAACTATCTATCTATTTCCAAATAATTTCAGATATTATTAATATATTTTCAATCAAAATGAAGCTGCAATTCGCATCAATCAATAGTTTACATTTGTATGTAGTTAGTGACCAAACAAAAACGAAAGAAACCTCATTCCTTTAGATCAAAAAGGAACCTTACTAATTTTCAATTAATCATTAATCAAGAGATTTACTTTTTTTTTACTGGAATTTGAGGAGAATTCAAAATTGTTCGAATTGTATAATAGTCAACTACTGACATCGTCGTTCATTTCCTTCGCTCATATGGCAAATCTGAGTCCAAATATGAGCATAAGACTCAGATCTCCAGCTCTGTCCACCCAAATTTAGGGTTTTAAATATATATAGGGATTTTCTAATCTTAATCTTTTTTGGGTTTCCTGTTGTTTTTGTTTTTATTTTCGGTTTCTTTGAGTCTGGAATTATCTTCAAATTTCGAGTTTCGTCTCTGAGCCAAAATCATCTCTTCTGTTGCTATTTTTTGATCTGTTATTGGTTAATCCGGAGGATAGCCATGGAAAATCATCTCTTCTGTTGCAATTCTCTCTCAACGTTTATCTCTCTATCAATACCATCAGATCTGAAAAAAAGCCATTTATACTAGTTGTAAGAGTAGCTCTTTCGATCACCGTACATGTTAATGAAAGCTTCGTACAAGTACAGGTCTGCATTTGTTTGAACATATGGTCTGCAGTTTCTCTTACTAAGATTGTCTGTCATGTGCATGAATCCAAGATTATGAAATGAAACTTCTCCGGATAATTAAATCGTTGTCGCATAAGCAAAATTGTGAGCTGTCAAAAAATACTTACAAAATGAAATGATGTGCTTAAACCGAGTACAGGATACTTTGTATTGGTCTACTTTTAACGAAATAAAAGAGGCGGTTTCTTACTGATGAATTTACAAAGATGAAAATCATGCCTTTTCTACCAAAGTCTACATTTGATCATTGAAATTTGTTTACAACAAATATCAAAGAGTTATGCTGTCATAGCATGGTGTTGGACCAACCCAACTGATTGAGATTGTATATTGAGATCTGTTCTCCTTTTGTTTTTCGGATGTTGCTGGTAAGTTCTAGACGTATTTGCAAATATCTATGTGAAGTTTTTCTTGTCGAAAATTTCTTGGATCAGAATTTGAAGGTCTCTAGCTGTGCCTGGTCTGATATGAGAAGAATATTAAAAAGTATCTCCTTGAAGGAAATTTGAGCTGTGATATTTACACGTTAATTAAGTTGTTCATTATATATCTTGCTTACATTTTTATTACATCATAAAATTTGATATATTGCAACCTCTTTTCAGCGCCTCCTGTGAAATTAATTAATTTTCCTGGTATGGATTAGCGGATCATTGATGAGTCAATGGTTAGTTCTAGCATGTGGTCGAGGCTTAGTCTTTGTTATCATGGATTCTTCCAATGCATTTTCTATGAAAATATTGGTTTTTTCAGATTTTGTAGTTTTGTTTCTTTACTAATGGTTTTATTCCAGCTTCGAGAGTGTTCTGATTAGTTCATGGAACAAAAAATATAAATAATTATGAACATATGGCTTTGGAGGTTTGTGATTATGCTGAGCACAATGATGCCATTTTGTTAGTTATAGTACCTGCTGCCCAAGCATCTGAGATTGCTTCCGTTCGAGCACTCAAAATTGCCTAGGAGTATGATGCAGAAGGTAATTATGTATCTAAATGATTTTTAATGGATGCCAAAGCACACTTAACATGCACCAAACTAGATATATATGTCTATGATTTATAATGTACCTGGCTGTTTCTGAGGTTTATGTTGTCTTCATACCATTAGCTGTACAAAACTGGTTATAGGTTTTTCTCTATAATTGGTTTACATTCTGTCGTATTTTTTTTCTTTCAGTAAGTATCTCTCTCTCTTTTTTTTTTCTTTTCAGTAAGGATCTCTCCTCTTGAAGACCGTGACGCAATTTTGATCTTCTCCCTCAAATTCACAGACGCAGGTGCTGAATACCATGACGAACACCAGTCTTCCATCGGAAACCAACTACCATCGCATTGTTCTCAAATCCGCAATCCTCTCGAGGCTTCTCATATTGACTTTAGTCCTCATTTGGCTTTTCCTTCTCAGCCCTTACGATAGCTCCGCACCTCTCAATCCCAGTTGCCTAATTAATCCCTCTTACCTCACTGACTATCAACCTGTTCGTCTTCCTATAATTGGTTTCACCATCGAAAGAAGCATTGTCTGGGATGGTGTCTACTTTGTCCGCATTGCCCAGTGTGGTTATGAATACGAGCAGACCTATGCGTTCTTGCCCCTGCTTCCCCTTTGCATTTCCTTGTTATCACACACAGGTTATTCTTTTTACTGTGTTTAGTTTTGTGGTAACAACTTGGATTTTTTGACAATTTATGTAGTGAATCGATTATTTCGTTAAGTAGTTTGCTTAAATAATCATTTTCAATTGTACCCATTTGATTATTTCTGCTTATGTATCCATTTATGTTGGTGGTTTGTACTCTTAGGAGGTCGATTGCAATTTCATTGCTTTTCAAGTATTCCCATTTTCTGTTTAAATTTTCCGGTTTTATTGGGTGCATCAAGTTCTAAAGCATTTGTGATTAATGTTTGCTTATGTTTTAGTGTTCGCACCTTTGATTCCGTTTATTGGGCAAAGAGCTGTACTGGGGCTATCTGGTTATGCAATCAATAACGTTGCTTTTGTTTTTGCTGCGCTTTACTTTTACAGGTGTGTTTGGTGTAGTTTGTTTCTTTGCCTCTTACTCTCTAAGTAATCTTTTAGTCAGACTTTGATATTCTACTTTCTTGCATCTTTCCACTGCGTAGACATCTGACTTCTATTCCAAATTCTGTTACTTTAACAGGCTGTCATTTATGATTTTGAAGGACCATGAAGCAGCATTAAGGGCTTCGATTCTCTTTTGTTTCAATCCAGCTTCCATATTTTATTCATCTATGTAAGTTATTGCCTCTTATCTAAAATGTTAGCCAAGTTTTTTTTTTCTTTTTCCCTTTTAACTTTCAAGTTTTTTGTGAGTGCAGATATTCAGAGAGTCTGTATTCCCTGTTTTCCTTTGGAGGATTGTGCCACTTAATAAGTGGTAGAAATAATATCTCTGCTCTTTGGTTTGCACTCTCTGGTTGTACAAGGTCTAATGGAGTGCTTAATGCTGGTTATATCTGTTTTCAGACTATGCACCGGGCTTATGATGCTCTGTTTCTAAATAAACACGTTTATGTAAGTCTGTGTTTCTTGCACTGGCATTTCCCTTGAATGTTTGATTCTATTTTTTTTAACGTAGGCTTGTGTCTTCCATTCTTGACTATCTGGTTTTTTGGTTACTTTTTTATTATTGATCCTTGAAAAGGAGCTGAAACTAATGATACCAAATTGTATCGGAAGTTTACAAAGTGATAGTCATAATATGTTTTACAGGAAAGTTCTCTATGCAAGGTTGTCAGGATCGCGATTCGGATCGTACGACTATAAGGAGTCAGCGATTCGGATCGTGGGATTGCGATCTAGCACCGATTCTGGTGCTTAAGTAAAGTATGTGATTTTTGCCTTGTTATTAAAAAAAAGTGGTGTTGGTGTGATTTGAACCCTTGTCCCAAACGTTCACACATTTCCATTGAACCACTCAACCAACTAGGCTTGTGTAACAAAAATGAACATCTTTAATATTTAATTAAAGATTTGAATATTTTTATGACATTTTAATTTATTTTTTTATGATTTACACCTCTTAAAGTTGTCTCAAAATTAGATGTACACTTCTTAAAGTTATCAAAATTAGAATGAACTCTGCCGCCATTATTTTATTATATTTAGACATTAATTTTATTATTGTTACAAACTTATTAAATGTTAACTTATAACACTCCTAAACTTAACGTATTATAAATTTATAATAATGATCTTAACATATTTAATCAATCATTATCTTTACATATTTATTTATTTATCTTTTATAATAATGATCATTTAACCACTGAACCAACTATGAACATATTTTATATTTAATTAAATATTTGACTATTTTTATGATATTTCAAATTATTTATTTTATGACTTACACTATCAAAAATAGAACAAATTTCGCCGCCACTATTTTATTATATTTATACATTAATTTTTTATTGTTGCAAAATCTTTAAATTTTAACTTATAAATCAAACACCTACAAGCCTAATGTATTATAATAATGATCTTAACATATTTAATTAATAATTATCTTTACATATGTATTTATTTATCTTTTATAGTTTGAAACCTTTCATCTAGGGGATTGCATATCTTTTTCCATGAGAACTCCACTTAATATTATGTTATTTTAGATGACTTGATGTTAGTTTTATCTTGAACTTGTTTATGTTACATTTCTTTCTTGAAAACTTAAAAGTATGAGAATTTTACTTAATATTATGTTATTTTAGATGACTTGATGTTATTTTTATTTAATATGTAGATGACTTGATGTTATATAATCATTTTCTTCAATGTATTGAAATATTATTAGCATACATATATTTTGTACTAATAAGTTATTAAAAAATTGGTAGGATTTTACGATCCTTGATCCTACACCCTTCCACCGATCCTAGGGTAGGATCGCGATCCTGACAACCTTGTCTCTATGTATATCAGTTTTACTTAGCTTAGCGTCTCCAACTCTACTTTCACAAGAAGCAATGAAAACCAGCTTGTCTGATGAAAAATTTGTCTACTGTTGTGTGATTCATTGAATATGCTTGTGATAGGTCGTCTGAATGTTTTTGTTTTTTATTTTAAATAGTATGACAGAACTGCATTGAGCTACAACATCCACTTCTGATTTTTCGCCAATCACTTGGACTGCATATCGGTCTTTCAGTAATATAAACATTCTTTTTAAATATATTTCTGCAACTATTTTTTAATCAGTTTGAGCTATTTTTATGTTGGTTCAGGTAGGGAATAGTCATGAGCTTCAAATTCTAGTGTTTAACCTAGTTCATTACACTATGCGAATTCTTGTCAGTCTCAGAGCACATTCCATCTAAATATGCAACTTGTAGTCCTGGTTAAGTCTCTAGTTAATTTTTTTGTGAAATGTGGTAAAGGGTTAGCAAGGCTTCTTCTTCTTGATTTGAAAATTATGCATGTAATAAGATGGTTCCGTCCAATTTATCTATTGATTTGTTATATGGGATTATACTAAGTAATTCTTCTCTTTGTGCCAGTTGGCATTGCAGGTTGTCGTTACTGGAGTTTTCCGTTGTATTTGTATTTTTGTTCCATTTATTGCATTTCAAGCGTACGGGTACTACAATATCTGCGTTGGACATTTCCCAGATGAGATGAGACCATGGTGTAAAGGAAGAGTACCTCTGCTCTACAATTTTATTCAAAGTCATTATTGGGATTGTGATCTTTATCCCATGAATGCATATTGTGCAATCTTTGTGGTTATGGAGGATCAATGATACATATATTCATATGTTTTTTTATCTTGCTCCATAATTTATGTGTATGTTGTTTTACTGAATTCTGGGACTGAGAGACTCTACATCGACATTGTCTCAAAGTTCTGCTTTTTTAGGGTTCATGATAAGATGTAAGTAACTTGAGTAAGTTCTGTTAGACTGTTAGTAAATTTGATATCAGGAGATCGACAATGTTTCTACATGCGAGCATGACCTTTCATCTATTTGCATACGTGAATCTGCTTTTGTCTTTTTCTTAACACTGTTTTAAAGAAAATGTACCAAAAGATATTAAGTTTAAATTGTAGATATGAATTTCCAAGCATTCTACATACACTGACGGTGTCTTTTGATGGTAGGGGAATAGGTTTCTTAAGCTACTTTCAATTTAAACAGATACCCAACTTCGTACTTGCTTCCCCAATATTATCGCTGGCGTTTTTCTCTTTTGTCAATTATGCAAAGTCAAAGCCTAAAGCGTTATTCTCAGCTGGCTTAAAAACTTCTATTGAGGACAAGAATTCTGCAGCTATACTTTACCTAATGGAGACTCGTTTTCGAAAGACATCTTCGGTGATTCGAGGTACTAAATGTTGATATTCCTCTTTATTCCCTGGATTATAAGTGGTAAAGCCTTTGTTGGGTTGAGTCTCTTCTACAGTCAGCCTGCATAAAGCTTTCTATTCAATGCTATTTGGCAATATATATTCCATATTTAAGCCATTATTGCTAACAGAAAATCAGAGTCTTAGACAGAGAAAGAAAAGTATCAAACAGCTTCCTACTGTTCGTCTGGAAGAATATGAATTTTCCACAAAACCAGGATATTCATCTGCTTTCGTTCTTCCATTTGTTCTGCATATGGGATTTATGGCTGCCACAGCATTTCTTGTCATGCATGTGCAGGTTAGTGTAGTCCTTTGGCAATTCAAACTTCTTTCAATGCATTAAGATTATGCTTTTTATGGGGTTGCTATTATCGCCTGTTGCAGGTTGATTGGTGAATATCTGTGCCTAGCGTCATGTAGATAAATAATTTTTAATTAGCTTTTCGGTACTGTGATTTGAATTTATAATTTCAAAACTAACTATGTTGGCTCTACAATTATATCTTTTTTTCATAAGAAACATTAGTTTTTACACTAAAGCTAAAAATTGTACAAAGGAGACTGACAAAAAGGGGAAATCCTTAAAAAGTTAAAAAACTATAAGCCACTTTGAAACATAAAACTTAACATTATCTCACATAAAATTATCATCCTTTCGACTTCTTAAAACACGCCTGTTATTTTGACCAAATAATCCATCGGATGCAGTTCCGCCCAGTCGAAGTGAAATCATAGCTCAGTTTTTCTTATCATTATTGTGCATTCACCACCATACTTTATACTATTCTCATGCTAACCTTCTTCTGCAATATGTGTTTGTCAATTTACTCATTGCTATTGCCTTTAGTCATAAACCACATTTACAGGTTTCTACGCGCTTTCTGTCGGCCAGCCCTCCTCTCTATTGGTTTGCCTCATATTTAATGGTTTCTCCTGGTAATTCGAAGAGATGGGGTGGATACGTGACTTGGGTATACTCTGTGGCCTACATCCTTCTTGGGAGTCTACTATTTTCAACCTTCTACCCGTTCACGTGACAGCTTCGGTGATGCTTCGTCTCATTCCTTTTTACTATGATATTGCACTGTCTTGGTTGCTGACCCGTACGTACTTGCGATGCATCCTGGTCCAGCATTAACGCATTTTCCAAAATCAGATTTGAATTTTATTGAAAACCTAAAGACATACATACTTTGGTTGATTCTTTGCTGTTTCAGTGAAGTGGCAGACACTTGCAATCTTGCCACGGCGCTCTTCATTTGCATCTTAGATTTTACTTATTATCCATGTAGTAGAGAAGCAATCATTGACCATTGTTTTTTGTAATGGAATCAAGGTTTACCCCAAAGTCATTGTACTCTCTCCAATGTATTCTCACCTTAATCCTATACCAAACAAGGGCATTAAATTAAACCTTGATTCCTTGACTCGACCATGGATGTTCCAAATATCAAGTGGAAAATCAAGCCGATATGATCCAAGAATTGATTACCCCTAGGATGCCAAATTTCCACTATACTCATCTCTCTTTTTTTCACATCCACATTTGATATGCACTTGAGGGTATAGTTAAAATCATGACAGCAATATCTTCCTTTTAAACACTATTGAGATTGGCAAAAAAAGAGTTTGAAAAAAGATGAAAATAAAGATAGTCCAGATTAAGACTAACATAGCACCAATTAATCACTTAGATTCTCTCCACATAAATCTTGTAGTTAATCACTTAGATTCAGTAACTTTCTCAAGGACCATGTTGGTTCAACATATAACCAACAATGAACATGGAGTGCCCCCTTATCAACACTTGTTGCCACCAAGCAATCCAAATGAGTCTCTAGTTTTGGTAGCCAGCATCTAAAAGTGCTTGGCAATTGCTTCTAAATTCGATATTATCACATTTTTCAGCCTTGGTAACCCTAGAGGCCTCAACTTTTCTATTCCATAGATAGTTCCTCAAGACTGCATTAACTTCTTCATTTAAGACATTCTTAGGCAAAATAAACATGCTTGACCAGTAACCTTAATTGGACAATAGAGAGATTGTTTCACAAGTTGACCAGCCAACAAAGGACAAATATCTGTTTTCTTACTGCTTTGTCATGAGCTTGTTCACCAAGATCTTGCACTCAACGCTACCAAACTTTGAACATATAAGAGGAACTTGGGATATATTATTGGGAGCTCACCAGATTGGAAACCAGTGAGACTCTAGATGGGTCGTTTGTTATGGGTGTATATTTAATATGATTCCTGGAAAATGAAGAAATACCTTGTTTGGTAGCATAATCAAAGAAATTGTTCGGATTGCTAGAACCTAAGATCAACTCATTTTGAGGTATTTCTTCATTTGGATTGCCCAGCCAACTCTCGTCTAAAGTAGAGCCAATTCGTAGCTCGAGAATCGGACACTCCACCATTATTAGCATCCTCCCACCATTGTCGAGCTTCAAGGCAGAGGAGGTAATTGAGCTCTCCGAGAAAGAGGTGCGCTGGATCCATCAGCCCCATTCTGATGCTCTGGTAACTTCAATCCTTATAGCCAACATCAAGGTGTGGAGAACCTTATTTGATGACGAGAGTACAAGCGACATCTTGAGTCATTCGGTGTTTCTCCAGATGGGCCTATACCTTAAACAACCCCGTCCTTGCTTAACTCTGCTGATGGACTTTGGTGGGCATGAAGTCATTCCTGAGGGTATAATAGGGCTTCCGGTAACTTTGGGAGAGGCACCTCATCTTGCCACAAATCTAGTCGAGTTCACAATGGTGAAATGTAGTGAGGTCTACAACGCCATCCTTGGCAAACCTGCCATACACAAGTTCAAAGCGGTAATCTCTACCTATCACTAGGTCATGAGGTTTCCTACCATTGCATGCGTAGGTCTGGTCTAGGAGACTAGAGAACAACGGAAAATGTTAAAAGACTGCCCTGAAAGGGAAAAAATGAGCTAGTGGCAATGATTAGTATTCCATCTGAAAATCAGCTCTAAGGAGAACCAATGGAGCCTTTAGGACCATTCACCCTTACTCCAGAGCACCCAGACAGAATGGTTCGTATTGGGTCATCATGAATCCACAATTAAAAGGAAGAGCTGACACTTTCTCTTCCAGAAATGAAGATGTTTGCACCTTGACCACAAGTACATGCCAAACATCGATCCTAGGGTCATCATCCATCACTTGAAAGTTGATCCAAAGTTCAAGCCCATCAGGCAGAAATGAAGGAGTGTCAATGTGGCCAATGATGAGGCCATCATCGAAGAAGTGGAAAAGTTGTTTGCCGCAGGGTTCATCAAAGAGGTCCACTTCCTCGAAATGGCTAGCCATTGCTGTCCTGATCACAAAGGATAGTGAGAAGTGGAAAATTTGTAACGATTTCATCGACCTGAACAAGGGCTTCCCCAATGATAGCTTTCCCCTCCCCATAATAGACCAACTTGTCTACACCATAGTTGGGCGCGACTTACTTAACTTCAGGGATGACTACTTAGGGTACAACTAGATTTTGACACATCCATCGGAACATGAAAAACCTTCTTCGTCACAAGCAAGGGAACCTATTGCTATACTATGATGCATTTTGGACTAAAAGATGTCTGAGCCACGTACCAAAGGTCGGTGAGTAAGGTATTTACGGGGCAAATCTCGAGGAACATGGAGATGTATATGAACGACATGCTCGTGAAGAGAAAGAAGTTCACCGACTAAAATAATAGACCTGGCGGAAAATTTTGACGCCCTAAGAAGATATATTATGAAGTTGAACCCTCCCAAGTGTGCATTCAATGTTAGTTCAGGAAAAATCCTAGGGTTCATGGTCAACAGAGAGGTATAGAAGTTAACCTCGACAAGAACAGAGCTCTGCTTGAGATGAAACCTTCTCGAAATGTCAAAGAAGTCAAGTGCCTCATGGGGAGGGTAGCTGCACTCAACATGTTCATTTCTCGGGCTACGGACAAGTGTCTCATTTTCATCAAAGCTTTGAGAAAGAACACGTCTTTTGAATGGATTGTGGAGTGTTATGAAGCTTTCCTCATCCTGAATGAGAACATGTGGGCCATTCCCTATTGTCTAAAACTAAACCATGAGAGGCATTGTCACTTTATTTGACTCTCTTATGAACCGTAGTAAGCGCTGCGCTGATTCAACCCTACTTTCAAGTGCACTCCATTCGTGCTCTAACAAACTCTCCTTTCAAGCAGGTGCTCTAAAAGCCCGAGACTTTAGGGCGCATGGCCAAGTGGTCAATTGAACTTAGTGAATTCAAACTTTAGTTCACACCCAAATCCGCCATCAATGGTCAACCTATAGCAAACTTCATTGTTCACATGACTGTGACCCACCAAGACATAGACACGACTAAGGATAATGACATCTTGACCTTGTACGTAGATGAGGCCTCTAATGAAAATGGAAGTGGAGCTGGCCGGTTGCTTTTGCCTCTCGACCACTTTTGAGATGAGTACGCTTTATGATTCAGTTTCAGAGCTTATAGCAATGAGGTAGAATATGAGGCATTGCTAGTTGGCTTGATCCATGAACGCAAAAGCTCTAAAGATCTATAGTGATTCACAACTGGTAGTGAACAAGATCATTGAAGATTATTAGACTACGGGAAAACATGACCAAATGCTTGGCTTGAGTACAATAAGTTCTAGCACAATTTAGTACTTACTTGTTTTAGCAAATCCCTAGAAGCCAAAACACGAATGCTGATGCCCTAGTTAAGTTAGTTTCGGCGTTCAACTCATAAATCAATAGGACGGTCACAGTAGATTACATTGCCCAACGTAAACGTGAGCGGCCATGAAATAATGGAAACACACAGAGCTGCATAAAACCCCTCCTTGATGTCCTCGATCTTCAGATACCTGCGAGACGTAGTTTTGCATCCAGGTAGAAAGAAAGCACGAAAGTTGTGTCTTAGGTCATCCAACTACGTGATCATAACGAAGTTTTATACAAAAGAGAGTTTGCCTATCCTTAACGTGGTGTGTCAACCCTGATGAAGTTCTGTATGTGATGGAAAGTTCACGAGGGAGTCTACGGAAGCCACAATGATACGAAGGCCCTACACCATAAACTTAAAAGGCAATGGTAAACTTAAAATGCAAAGGTAATACTAGCCTACCATGGCTCTCGACACCAAACACTTTGTGAAAATATGCGACAATTGTAAGAGGTCTGTGTGTTGGTCGTCGCGGCGCGTGCGCGGGTGTGGCGCATGGCCATTTTAAAAATTAAACTTTTAACAAAAATCGAATCTTTTAATAAAATAAAAATTACGCAACGCCACGAAAACATTTTTTTTTATTGAGAACTCTTTTCATTAGTCAGGATTCTTTATATATTTGTATATTAAATCTACAACATACAAGGTTATGAATCATATACTTATTGTAGTTTTAATCGAGCATCCTTACAAAACCGATCGATCTTCTGTCCCACGAAACCGTTCCAACGATAAGTAGACTGAGATACACACCAAGATATTTTAAGTCAATCCTCAACGCACTAGGACGTATGTGGGCATGTAGAATATTAGGAGACATTTTTTCTGTCTCTAGATATTCTCAACACATGAGGTCTAGAGATTTACTGAGAAAGACTTATGTGAGACAATTCTCTAAAAAAATGTGATGATTATTCTTTTAGAGATTTGATGAACCATTAATCATGGAGAAAAATCACTCTAAGTAAATGTGTTCACAACTCAATTCTCTGATTGATCAACCGATGATCTGATCAACTTATTCATCAACTTAGGTCTTCCGAATAAAATCTGTATTTTATTCTAAATAATGGAGTATCAGATATTTATTAATAAATAAAAATAAAAATATAATTTTTAATTTCAAATTACCCAATACAGTGGGATCCACTGTATAATGGTGAGCAACTGTAGTGCCACATGGCACTGCAGTGTGCCATGAGGCAACACAGTGCCTCACAACACCACTATAGTGCCATGTAGCACTACAATGTTGCACCCTGACTACTGTAGTGCCACGTGGCAATACAGTAGTCCATGTCAATTTCTGATACCCAATTAGTGATTGACACATGACAATTACTGTAAATTAAATATTTATCTTAATCAAATAAATATATAAATATCAGATAATTCAAAATTAACATATCTGATTACTCTTATCAACTAAATTATATGTTATTTCACAAATAACAGATTTAATTGATCCAAAATATTATCTAATAATAATTTAATTATCTAATTCTAAAAATTAGATATTTTGTCTCACTTATTGACAATTAAAAATAATCGATATATATATTAATTCCTAAAATTACATATATTGAGTATTTCTAAATTACAACTTTTGAAATAAAGAAATAAATTACAAAGCGAACTTTCAGGATACATATTTTTCAAATATTACATTCTCCTTCTGATGTTCATCTTCATAATCTTCAAGATTTGAACAAAATTCTATTTAATTAAGAAAAACTATATATAATTATCCTTTTAAAATTAATTGACTTTGACTTAGTGAAATAAACATTTTATTTGATTTGGTCAAGCTTTGATCAAATCTAATCAAGCTCTTAATTTCTAATTTTCATAAAATTAAGAAATTAATAATTTAATTTTAAAATTACATTAATTTTAAAATTTAAAAGGATAATAGATAGAGATAATGTTATCATCAAACTCTATGGTGATAGGGTTGGTTGGTATCAGGATTTCTGTGAAACTTCCCTAAATGTGACAACAGTTGCCACCAATGATAGGACTCTCCTACTGCCGCCTCTCACTATTGGCCAGCCTAAGCCGTCACCGACATCCGCCGCCGGTCGCCGGCCACCGCTATCGAGTTTACCGACGACGTCGCATGTATAGTAAATTCTGGCGACACCAGTTTTTAAAAATCGGCGGCGCAACGTCGGAAATCCAATTTTTAGTGCCAGTGCCGAAATTCTAAAAGAATTCCTATTTCTTTTCTTTTTCCTCCGTCGTTCGTCTTGTGCGTTCTTCGTCTTCTCGCGATCGGAATAATTACAATAAATATTCAAAATAATTATAAAAATTTCTACACCCTAAAATGGCTTATACAAGATCTAAGGAAAAAATTAAAAGAACAAAACTTAACCCAATAATCACTATACCATTAACGATCCATTATTTTTTATACATTAAAAAAACATTCATCCATTCATACATATCTCATATTATGTGAATAATGTAAGAAAATCGACACAACATTTAACATATAAATTGATACCACTTGTGGTTATCGAGGTGGTGAGACGTGTGGCGCAAGGCCATTTTGAAAATTAAACTTTTAATAAAAATCAATTTTTTTAATAAAACAAAAATTACGCAACGCCACGATAATAATTTTTTTTATTAAAAACTATTTTCAATCAGTCAAGATCCTTTATATATTTATACATTAAATCTACAACATACATATTGGGAATCACATACCCCTTGCAAAATCGATCGATCCTCCGTCCCATAAAACCGTTCCGACGATCGTAGACTCCGAGATCCACAATAAGATCTTCCAAGTCAATCCTCAACGTACTAGGCGTGTGTGGACACGTAGAATATTACAAGATACATTTTCTCTCTCTAAATGTTCTCAACACATGAGATCTAAAGAGTTAATGATAAGAACTTATGTGAGACGATTCTCTAAAAGAACGGGATGATTATTCTTTTAGAGATTTGATTAACTTTTAATCGTAGAGAAAAATCAGTATGAGCAATTGTGTTCACAACCCAATTATCTGATTGATCAACTGATGATCTGATCAACTCATTCATCAACTTATGTCTTTCGAATAAAATCGGTATCTTATTCTAGATAATGGAGTATCAGATATTTATGGATAAATAAAAATAAAAATATAATTTTTAATTTCAAATTACCCAATACAGTGGGACCCACTGTACAATGTTGCACCCTGACTACTATAGTGCCACGTGGCAATACAGTAAACCATGTCAATCTCTGATACCCAATCAGTGATTGATACATGACAATTGCTGTAAATTAAATATTTATTTTAATCAGATAAATATCTAGATATTACTCAATTCAAAATTCACATATCTGATTACCCCTATCATCTAAATTATTGCACAAAATAACAAATTTAGTTGATTTAAAATATTATCTAATAATAATTTATTATCTAATTTCACAAATCAGATATTATGTCTCACTTATCGATAACTAAAAAAAATCGATAATTATATATATATTAATTCCAAAAATTACACACACAAATAATTTTATTAATTAATTAATGACACATAATTTTCTCATAATTATGTACTCGGCCCCAAAATAACAACTTTTTTGCAAGTTAGTCTTTTTCTCATGCTATGAAATATTCACACTCTAGACTGCGTAGTATAGAGGTGACTTGGGGACCATTGACTTATAATCTTAAGTTTCAATAAACCAGATTATTAATTAAACTCTTTAATTAAATAATCTTAATTATTATTTTCATTATTACTCCATTATAAATATGAAATTGAACTATTAGTGATTATAGAATGTATTTACAAAGTATTTTCATGTAGTCCACTGATATAATAATTCATGTAGTTCTGACCTCCAATTATTAGTTCGTAAATTAAAACTGGTCAAAATTATCATTTTACCCTTCTAATTATCTTTTGATCCTTAAGTACCATTAATCCACTAGTAAATGACTAATATATAATATTATTATAAATTTGAGTTCAATAACCATTCAGTTCTAGAATTAACACTTAAGTAAACTAATATACGATCTGTTAGGAAAGCTTGGATTTCAAATCTTGTAAAATCATGTTCCCAGCCATCCATATCACTGAATCTCTAAAACAAAAGTCACTAGCATGTTTTACAAACAAGCTTTAGCGAGGAAATCAAAAGATCCAGTAGACATGTATAGGAGTTCATGACTACTCAAGATTCAGACTGATTTACATATGATCATCAAGTTTATGTGTATTAAATCTTTATTATAAACAGCACGTTGATAAAGATATTAATTCACATCGGTCCAGTCATATATAATCTCATTATATAAAGTACATTCACTAAGATATTTATCCATATCAATGATCCAGATATAGATCACATGCAATAATAATATTTATTGAACCGCTAGCAACCATTCATAAAAGATTTCATACTTTAATATGTTGCTGACAAATTTATTCATTATTTATGATCTTAATCCGCTCATACTAATACAAAATCATAGTCTCATTAATGAATATGAAATTTTCAGATATTTATATAAATTATTCAACAATAAATTAAAAGAACAATTAAAGGAAAAATGTAATCCTCATTAAATTTCATATCAAAATGTCAATACACATGCTTTGGGGGTATAACCCCCAAAACTATGAACATCCCCCACCAACAGTCAGAGCTACTCACTTCTAGCCCATGGCCCTTTGCTTAGCAGGGGATAGACCTGATTGGGCCTCTACCCATGGGGATAGGATAAAATAAATTCGCCATTGATTTTCATAGACTACTTCATTAAATGGGTAGAAGAAGAACCACTAGCCACTATAATCGAGCACATGACCATAAACTTCATATGGAAAAATGTAACCTGCTGATTTGGCATACATCATACGATTATCACGGATAGAGACAAATATATAAACAATGCAAAGTTCAAACAGACGTGCAAACAGCTCGGGATCAAGCACCTCACCTCGACACCGGCTCATCCTCAATCCAACGGTCAGGTAGACACAATAAACAAGATAATAAAGCATAACCTCAAGATCAATCTGGAAAGTAGGAAAGGGCTATGGGTAATGAGCTCCCCAACGTGCTCTGGACATATCGAGCGACCAGCCTGAGAGCCACAGGAGAAACTTTGTATAGGCTAGCATTTGGGATAGAAGCAGTAATTCTAATAGAGATCGGGCTGTCCTACTTCGAAATTCATGATTATGACCTGAAGCAGAATATACTGCAATTCAGGCACAACATGGATGACTTGCAGGAGCTACGAGATCCAACAAATTTAAGGAACGAGTCACATCAACTTGCTGCCTCTTGATTCTACAACTTTGAATCCAATATACAATGATTTAGAGCAGGAAACTTGGTCCTACGAAAAAGGAAGGAAATAGAAGTAGAAGCCTCTGTACCTAACTGGGAAGGTCCCTACTTAGTGCCAGATATGGTTCGACCAGGAACGTACATATTGTGAGACCTAGAAGGGAAAATGCTAGCTCACCCTCGAAACTACGAGCATCTCAAGATTTACTTTCACTAGCCACACGATATAATCAACCCATAAATTTTTGACAATCAATGAATTAATCAAGAAGTTCTTCCAGAATGCTTTGTTAGGAAAAGGTGATGCATGGCATAGTATTCTAGCTTTCCAGACGATTAAAAGGACTTTAGTTAGAGCAAAATCTTTTGACTAGATGTAAAAAAGGAAAAAAGTGATGTCTGGCATATCATTCTAGCTTGCTAGGTGAGTGAATAGACTCTTGTCAGAGCAAAAATATCTCGCTAGACGTCGAAAGAAAAAAAAGTGATGTCTGGTATAACACTCTAGCTTGCCGTATGAGTAAAGGCACTGTAGTCAGAGCAGAAATACCTAACTAGATGTCAACAGGAAAAAAAGTAATGTCTGATATAACACTCTACTCGCAAGACGAGTAAATGGACTCTAGTTAGAGAAGAAATGTACGGCTAGATGTCAAAAGCAAAAAGTGAAATCTGGCATAACACTCTAGGTTGTCAAACGAGTACAATGACTCTAGTGAGAGCAAAAATGTATGGCTACATGTAAAAAAAAGTGATGTCTGGCATAGCACTTTAGCTTTCTAGATGAGTAAAAGGACACTAGTAGAGATGCCTGAATAGATGCCAAAAAAAGAAAAAAAAAGAAAAAAGTGTATTTGCAGGAAGTCAGGAGCGCCATACCTTCTTTGATGGGGGCACCCCTTGAAAAATTCTCAGTTTAACTCATGCTGTAGAGCTAAAAGAGGTATTCGTAGGAAGTCAAAAGGACCCGACCTCCTCCAATAGGGGCACCCCTTGAAAAATCCTAAGTACCAACTCAGACCGTAGAGCTACAAGTGGTATTTGCATGAAGTTAGGAGGACCAGACCTCCTCCATGGGGGCGCCCCTTGAAAAACCATAAATACCAACTCAAACTACAGAGCTAGTTATTAAGTTTTACGTTAGTTATCAACTTACTATTTTATCTTTTCATTTTTGTAACCATCAAGAGTTACTTTGTATTACTTTTATTGTTTTTAGGTTTGTTTATGGTATTTTTTCACTTCTTAAATAATTTTCTTTAAAACACATTATACCCAAAAACCCTACTTTCATTTTCTTTGTGCGCCGCCTACTCTCTCTCTCTCTCTCTCTCGATCTCTCTCCATCTCTCGTGAGATCTCTCTCCATCTCAGTTACATTTTTCTATAAAAAAGTAAAAATGAAATAAGTGATCCCCATGCCTCTTGCTCGTTCAATAGTATCTATCTCATCAATATATAAAAATATAATTTACTAATAAATTATTACCTACTATTATGCTACATTCTAATGTATCATATTTTTCATCAGTCATTTGACATACCCGTGCTTTTATTGTAAGGGAAAAGATTACGATGCATTTTAAGCTAAACAAAGTTGTAGGGAATGCGACATAAAAATAAGAGCCCGTGAAATGAGCTAGACGACTATGTTTTGCGCAACTCTGAAATATGAAAGGACACAGAAAAATAAACATTTCTAAACAGAATGTTTAGAATGAAACTTTTAAATAGTTTAGAGGGGGAATTGTAACTTAAAATTTATAGTTAAAAATTATAACTTGGGTGATAGTTTGAGGGTATAAATGTATTTAATCTTGATAATAATCTCAAATCCACTCCCTAATTTCGAAAATATTTTTATTGTTTTCAATCACACTTTTGAAAAATAATTTCAATGTTTTACAATCATACCTCCGTTATAATCTATCTTGCTAAAATTCAGTCCTTGCAATTAGGGGTGTAACCGACCAAATCGAACTGAAAATAATTAGTTTGGTAGTTTTTAGCTAAATGTTGTCTGTTCGATCTTAGATTTTAAAAAAACTAAATTTTGATTTGGTTCCTACAATTTGGATTGAACCGACGCGACTGGCCGTTTATCCTCCCCACATATATATCATATTTATTTTCTCATATTTATCACATTTCTCTTCTTTTATATTTCTCTTATCGCTCTTTAATTTTTTGTTTACATGGTGTGGTGTAAACTATGAGTTTTTATTGTAATACATGAAAAACTTGAATTTTTTTGAAACATGTATGAATATATTCTTTGATGGATCTCTTGAAAAATAAAAAATAAAAAAATTTGGACCATAGAATTCGACCGTACCGATTAATTGTTTTACGGTTCGGGCAGTGCTCTTCATATGCACATAATTGGTCGGTTCAATCTTCATTATACCAAGATCATAAATTTCGATTTGATCCAATTTTTATGCTAAAAATGGATCATACCAATCACGCACAACCCTACTCGCAACACTGTTATAGCAATTAAGCCTCCTATTGCACAAAATTCATTTATTGAAGCTTCCTTTCCTTACGTAAAAGTTAAAACTGCACTTCCAAATCCGATTAGATATAAATCCTTAAAAACTTGAAATAGTTACATGCTAGAAAAAAAACTAAAATTAACTCATCTAACATGTCATATCAATTTATCTCTTACGGACATTGAATATTGGAGACATGTTGAATAATAAACACGTGTAAATGATTTACTTAAAGTTTAATAAGTTAATAGAAAAATTAAAATAATTGGTGGGGCAAAATTAGAAAATAAACATTTTGTGTATGATTGCAAAATAGTCAATTTGGCCAGCTATTTACGTAATTAGAGAAAGGGAAATTTGAACTTAAGATCATCTCTTTAGAGAAGAGGCATGGTTACCACTGGGTTAAGTTAGGACCACCGCTCTCCAAATTTCAATTTGGTCCATCCCAACCAAATCATGTTTTATTGTCAAGGATAAAAACAATGTGGTTTTTATGTCTTATCAAGTTCTTAAGTAGACATGAGAGACAATATTTGATCCAAAACAGTGAGAAAATTTTTCAATGCCACCACTATTTTCTTACCATTGATGTCGTAGAGTTGAACAATATGTTAAAATAGTTTAATTAACGTGTTTTGAGATGAGTTCAAAATATGTTAAAAGACTTCAACAATTATGTTTGGTGATTTAACAAACCCCTAGTATTATGCAGGAAAAAGGCATCCGGCATTAAAAAACGAGGATAACTGTAACACTTCATTTGGAGCGAATGGTCAAATAACATAGATTTTGATACTCGGAGTGCCAAATTGATTAAATTGAAATTAGAGGGCTAAAATTGTCCGTTTAGGCAAACTATAAGAATCAATTTGAACCAGTTAGAGGGCTAAATTATACGTTTCCACATGGTTTAATGTTAAATGTCAGAACTTTCACTTCTATCATTTCATAAAATCTGTCTCCTTACATGTCTCATCTAATGTACTTTCGTCAGGTGCATATTCTTTTTCCTTTGAACTAATTTGCTCAAAAAAAAGTTTTTACATAACACTACTTTCTTCATGACGTGAAAATTTTTAATTTGTGAGACATACAATGTGGTAGGTAGATGAGACACAGTTGTTCCTTTTTCTATGTAATGAATTCTGTACAAATGATAGTGAAGTATCTTTTTGGAATCGAGAGCAGAACTTAAGAGAGTACATTGAGAGTATGGTCTCTAAAATCTATAGTGTGGATTGGATCATTTAGAAGATATATCAGATGGATATATGGCTGAATGCTGGTGACCCCATGAAGTGGGTGTTGGTTGATCGGAAAGACCTTTCAAATTGATCAATTTCAGCACCTTCTGCTGCTCCTCCTTTTCTCATGTTGAGCTTTGGTAGCAGACATGTAAGAGAATCCACAATTTCGGACATAGCTGGTCGGAATTCCTTCACAGGCTGCTCACGTTAACATACAGTTGAATAACACCAAGCGTAGAAAGTTCGTAAGTAACTATTTTTCAAGTTTGCTTTCAGGGGCAACAGACAGCTAAATTTACAAGATATATGTGCTAACTGCTAATACCTGTATGCAGAGGGAGACGATGTCAGCATAGCGGGAGAGAGTCTTAAAGGAAACCGTTCCTTTGATTCCTGGATCAACAAGCTGGTCTAAACTCTCACTGTCGTATAGCTGGGGTGGAGCCCATTTCACCAGGGATTGCTCTTCATTTGTTCTTGAATTGTGTCATAAGAAACAAATAGAGTCACACTCAACAAGTTCTATAAGAATATATCAAACTGAATATAAGAAAAGGATAGTTTGAACTATACGAATCAAATGGTTTCCTTCCCGTTAGTAGTTCTAAAAGCAACACTCCAAAGGCATACACGTCGCTCTTTGTATTATCAATTCCTGGTTGGTCATATTCAGGTATAATGTAGCCAATGTCACCAATTGCATTTTCAGAAGCCTGTTTCCATCAAACGTTATGCCAGTTAATATTAGCCGCATCATGTCAGAAAAAATGTTGACAATGCAAATGACTACCAATCTCGAATGCAAAACAAAACAAAGGTACAAACCTTAAATTTAACTCTATTGCTCATAAATGGCCTTAAAATTGCTAACCCGCAGTCAGAGAGACGAGGCATCAGTTCTTCATCAAGTAAGATATTGGCAGCCTTCAAGTTGCTATGAGCGACAGGGGGTGAAAATGTTGAGTGCAGATAACTGAAAACATAATTTGTAAAGAATATAACCACAAACTAGATAAAAAGAAATAAGAATAGTAATGACTGCTTGTTTATGGCATCCAAAGGGAAGCTTCAAGATTCAAGGGGCCTCCAAATCGTAAAACCTATTGGTTGGACCTCAAAAATGATGAGGGAATAATAATCAGTAACATTAAATGTTAGTTTTCAATTTAATTATCCATTATTCAAAATCTTGGATTGGAAGATATGAACTTGACGAAGAAACAATGCACTTACTCCAATGCTCGAGCAACGCTAATGGCAATCTGGATACGCACACCCCATGAAAGAGGCTTATATGCTTTACTATGAAGAGCATCGTCAAGAGTCAAGTCTCTAACATACTCATAGACAAGTAGATGCTGTCCATGCTCTACACAGTATCCAATAAGCGGGACAATGTTTGGGTGCCTCAAACGCGAAGTAGTCCAAACTACGTCTAAGAACTGTTCTTCTTCAGTAAAAGACAGAGCTGCCATATTGACATTCTTCACAGCTAGGACCTGGCCAGAGAAATATCGAGTTAAATTCAGGTTAAATGGCCCTTCAAGTATAAATTTAGTATTCATTACTAGTTAATGGCCATTTGTCTACAGTTTGGTTTTTACTTGTCCATCAGGAAATTCAGCTTTGTAAACAGAACCAAGCGAACCCTCTCCAAGGAGGTTTTCTTCACTAAAGCTGTTTGTAGCAAATTGGAGATCTGCCACGGTGTAAGTTTTTGTTCTGACTGGGATTGTGCACTTCCTAGAGAAACTTCTTCTCGACACTGCCTTGGTTCTCGTGTGATATAATACTGGAGGTATGCGCCTCGCCGCAAAAGTTGGTGGAGAACTGGGGGCCAAGATCTCTGTGCTTTCTTCTTCTGGTGTAGTAGAAGAATCATCTACCAAGGAAGAATAAAAAAAGTAAAACGTGGAAAGTTGCCAAAATAGTAGTCAGGTAACAGAGACATAAATGCTAATTATTCTAAAACTTCAATAGACTCGTACATATTTGATGCCTTCAGCTGGAATATTTTTGAATTTCAAGATCTGTGTTTACATAACACATTATACACCAGCTTGCCAGTAAATCAGTAAGGTCCCAGTCGTTATGCTATAGTTAAATGCCAAAAAGATATGGATATTTTAGATTTTACAAACTTTTACACTCCAAAACAGTCAAAATTACCTAACACTAATTGAGTAATTGTTGATGTACTGAACTTCGTCTCCTAATAGACATATCAGAACTGTGTCCGGTAAGCAGAAAACCTAACAACTTTTTGTGTATGTTTTAATAATATTAGAAGGAATATATAGAAAGATAGAAGTGCACCTCCAGCAGAAGAATCTGGTGAAGCATTGTTGCTCCACAATTTTCTATTCTTCTTCACGCGTGATCGATTAATGTGAACAGCTATATAAAGGGCTGCACATGTTGCCATTAGAGTTACTCCACCAACCACAAACACTATTCCACCAGGACCCAGCCTTTTCTTCTTATGCCCGACCCCACCAAAAGAGGGATAATTCTCGATGGCACTGGACTCGGTTGTGGGAGGACCACTAATGTTATGCACCATCGGCACTGCTTCCAAAGGGAAATCCCAGGGTGGAGAGTCGTCCCCTATATGGAACCTATTTCCCCCAATCCTAAAAGGAGATCAAGAGATATAATAAGTAACACAACGCTCAGTAACTGCTTTTGGTATCAAACAAGAGTACGGTTATCTGATAATTGATACACTTGCCATAAATTTGGTATAGTTTGAAAATGCTTCGGAATGATGCCGCTAAAAGAATTCTCTTGGATGTTCCTAAAAGAGATGTGCAGTTCATTAACAGATGAAATAAGGAGAATGGCAAACCAGCTTTAGAAAAACTTACAGGTCAAGAAGTGGAAGGCCAGCCAAGTAGGCTACTGAACCAGTGAATTTATTATTCTGTAAAAACCTGCAACAAATCAATGTTACAATGAAGCCAACCAGAGAAAACACTTTGAATGGATGATACATCTGGCACAAATAGTGTAGAGAAAACTAACAATCTGTTGAGCTTTGTCATAGATGCAAATGAACTCGGTAGATCTCCCGTCAGGTTATTGTACGATAGATCCCTGCATGATAACTTCCTTTAGTAAATGACAGAGAAAGTGAAAAGAAAGATATGTAATAGACTAGAAAGTCCACAATGTTATAGTTTCTATGCCTAAGTGCGACCTTTCTGACAGAGAATGACACTGATGAAGACCACTATTTTTACTTGTTCAATAAACATTACTTCTTTGGATTCACCATTAGGTTCTTTCCTATGTTAGATGATAAGTACATTGTTTTCCAACGAATAAATTCAGTTTGCAAGCTTACTTAAAGAACATGGCAAATTTTTAGATGAAAAATATCAGTATTTACTTTCTTTTCAGTTCACTAGCTTAATAGAAGAGCTCATAAAGAAGCATACATCTCTCTGAGATTCTGTAAGCCGGTAAACACATTGCCGATGGGACCAGATAACCTGTTATGGCTTAGATTCCTGCACAAATAGGTATAGATATTCAATTTTAGAAAACCATTAGAATGAAAACTACAGGTAGTCAGGGATTAAGCATCTCACAGATGTCTGAGATTTTTCATTGTAGGTAAAGAATGAGGAATATTTTTGCTCAAATTGTTACAAGCCAAGTTTCTGTAGAAAGCAAAAGTATCAGAATTGAATTCTAAGCACACAGCAGCAACAATGAACCAGAACAGCATATATCTTACATATGAGTGGCATTAGGGGGTAGGCCATATGGAATTTCACCCAGAATTGTATTGGAGCTAACATCCCTAATGCAAAAATACCATGTGAAATAAATCTCATGAGAAATAATGACATTCAAAAATAGTTCTTTCATTGCAAATTATGCTCACAGTTGCTTCAAATTGTTCAGATTGTGGAGCTGATTTCCAAGACTCCCAGTTAGGTTTAGTCCATGAATTTTACTGCATAAGGAGAGAGAAGAATTTAGTTTTGCTCACCAATATTTAAATCAGAGTGGGAACATAATTGGCAAGGCTATGTGCATTACAGATATATCACAGATGTCCCAGAACAAGAAACTCCTGTCCATGATTCCTCACAAGGATCACCACCATCTAATTTCCATCCCTTGAGCTCTGATGGGTAGTTCAAGTTCCTATACAGATCTTGAAGAGCAGTGACTGCCAAATTAGGGTAAATTAAGTTGTTAGCATCTGGTGATCGTGTGAATAGCTACTAATGCAAAAGCTAAAATGCACTTCTTAGTCTCAGGTATGATGTATCATTTGACAGAGCCAGTAACGAAGAGTCTTTCTGACCGAGGCAATTTAATATGAGATCTAGGCCTTAGAAGAACGCACCAGAGACAGAGAGCATACACATATTGCAGCTAGTATTTGACTCTAATAGTAAATGATCAAACACTTAACTAAATCAATTTAGTAATGTTTACTCAAGGATAAATTGTGTTTTGAGCATAACATTTCAGAAAACGGAGGCTGAGTTAAACCTAGGGAAAAACGTTGGGCAGAGTCCCATTTTGAAGTACAACACATGTTGACAGAATGAGGCTACAAAATCTCGGCATCATCACCATGTAACTTAACATACATAATGAATCAAGAATTCTAGATAATTTCTCGCGTGGTTGGGTATATCTGGATGGTAAGGTATTATGAACCAAAAATATTTTTTTTGTTATCCGGTCAAATATATATTTGCCATAATATAAAAACGTTCTTGTCTTGTTACCAAGAAACCAAGGAAACTCAACCATAATAAGCTCCGGCGATTGTTACTTGTATTGTTACTGTCTCATCTTTTTCCCTTAGGCCTTAAATAATTTATCTTCTCCATCTTTTGGCTTTCGTGTACTTTCTTAACAATCAACAGAGGACATCTTGATCAAAGATCACAACTGAATATTCATGAACTCCTAGAACAAAAGAAAGAAATTGTTGGAGTTACCATCTAGCTTGTCAGTAAATGCCTGACCCACGGTACCAAGAGTTGCCAAGTAGAAAACTGCAATAAAATACCTAAAATCACGCTGTATGGCCATTTTCTCGAAAAGAAAATCAGTTCCTCAGGTGCTTCCTGACCTTTCCTGGAAATAAAGAAAGACGTGTTTGGGTTTCAAGAAACAAACGTAAAAAATGCAATGTTCTGCAACTTCATTCATGGCGATAAATCACCAGCATATAGAAGGTCAGCTAAATTTCTGATCAAGAACTGCAGTTAAACAATCTCCCACCGAGAAATTTCCACTAACCAGTTGGAAATCACAAGAACAAATAATACTAAACTAAAATCCCAAAACATTGAAGGACAAAAATAGCTGAATTGATTCGATCACCGTAATGCTCCAACCAAGGAGGAAAAAGTGATATCAACAAGTGATAATCAGATAAAGAAAGTGTGTATTTGAGAGTGGAAACTGTTTGTTTGGAAGATAAGGTTGCCAAATGAAAAGAGGTTTCATCAGAAAGTTGAGGGTTGGGTTCGTACCTGAGGAAGACGTATTCTCTGTGTTTTCAGGCTTCAGAGAGAGAGAGAGAGAGAGAGAGAGAGAGCTCAGAGAAGCAGAATAGGTAGATAGAGGAGGGGGAGTGAAGTTGAAGTAGAGACTAATACATCGCGGTGGGAATCTTCTGCACCATGCAAGGTTTTGAAATGGCATACACGTCATCCAAAAACAGTTAAGTCGTTAAGTTTTCATCAACAAATTTTATAAATCGTTCGCACAAGATACATTTTTGGGTTAAAAATATTTGACTCTTGTCTCCCATTTTCTCTGTTATTGCATTTTTAGAAGTTTAAGGTTTGAAGTGTTAGTTGGTGACTTACTTGAGGGTGAAAATTGTGTTGAACCAATGAACCCTACATCTTAGCCTTTATGTGTTTATTATCATTTAGTCTTTGTTAATTTGGTCACTAAAACTATCAAGTCATTAGTAATTAACATTTTATACAATATCCGTTAACTGCTTATGCATCCACATAATATGCACATCGTCTATTGCATATACTAAGTTGTAGCTACCTTCATGCGACGTCATTCAACTCCATAACATATTTGGTGTGAAATGATTGTGACGAATTCTGAAATCTAATTATTAAAAATGTGGTTGGGAAAAAAGTATGACATCTAAAAAGACAAGATTATTGTGTTCAGTAATAAATGATAATATGTTATGGTATGATGTAAGATAATTTTAATATTTGCTTGCAATTTTTTCATAAAGTATGTTGACAAGAGTAAAGAAATTTTCAGAATAAAACCATTATAAAATTCCACACTTCTCATTTTCTATTTGCCCTAACCAAAAATGACTAATTGATTACTTAGACAAATTTTCCTATACTACCATTTTACTCTTAATAAGGTTGATAACTTTAAGAAAAGAAACATCAGTCATATGCTAAAAATGTCCTCTAGAGCATCCATGTATTAAAATTAATAGAAAATAAAAAAAGGTCCAAAGAAGACAAGGCCATCAAAGAGAATGAAACAAGTCACAAGTCCAAGAGAAACAAGAATGCAGACCTTACCAAACCATAATCTAAAATGAAAAGAAACACACAAACCTACAAATCATTGCTAATGAGATATTGTTTGGCTGTTAAGATTGGACAGGACAGTTGGACTATATTATTTTTATACGGTCCAATGTTTAATTAAAAAAATCATCGGTATTCATTAATATATAGTGAGACTGTTTAGTCCGACCGGATAACTAGAGGGACTAAACGCGACAAAGGAAAACACCTGGGACAAAAGGAAAACACCACCACAAGGAGACCAGCAAGCAAAGCAACTATTAACAGTTCCGAATCCTCTCTCTCTCACCGAACCAGACCAAGCTTCGCCGTCGCAGGTGAGATATTTTTCCTCTTTCTTCTTCTCCTCGTCTTTGTTCGTCTCCTCTTCTCTTTCATCTTATCTGATATTTTGTCCAGTGTTTAATTTTTATCTTCCACTACCCTTTGCCAATATATCGGTCCAAATTTAATCTCTCTTGTCCACGCTGTAGAAGCATGGAGGGGGCCTTAGAGACCATGACTGCACATCCACAGGGAAATATTGTCCTCTCACTCCACTATCTCCGATGAACTCTACACGATGCCTTTTAACCTGTCATTGTACTTCCGACGCACTATAGGACCGGTGGGTTTCCAAAAGTACCCTCGTACGAAAAATGTGGTGCTACTAGAACTGGTAAAAGTAGAGTAAGCACCGATGACTACCATGGCACTGTTCGAGCTCTCAATTTCAGAAAGTGATTTCTTTTGGATGGGATTAAACACCGACAAAATGTAAGAAAGATAAGGCTTTAGAGTGAATGACGCTATCATTGACGTCACTGATGCCATTGACGATGAAGATGGAGAAGGGGAAGAAGAAGACTGGGGGAAGGACTTAAATTTTTAGGGATTTTGGCAAAGACAAACTTTGGGTTTTCTTTATTTAAAATATGAGAAGGAATGATGATGTTATGGATTTTTTAGTGTATTAGTTGTTGTTATTATTGGTTGTATGAATTTAAATTTATTAAGTTGAAAATGTAAAATAATATGTTTATAAATTTTAAATAAACTTACGTCGATCACAAATAATTTTATAATCTTATATTATGATGTATTAAATATTGTATAAATAATATAAATTTTTAACTAATATAATACTAAACGTTGAATGATATTATTTAATCTAGTACTGTTTAATCTGACAGATTTAGTACAATATTATTTAGTGCTATCTTAACTGTCAAACGAGACCTAAAGGTGTTAAAAAGAGCAGGAGCATGAAACTATCAACAGTAATATCGAATTAAGTAACATGAGAAACAAGAACATCAGTAATCTGACTGACTTTTATATATATATATGTGAGACCTGAAAATCCACGAGCAATAAAATTAAGGCAACATGTTCAAGCTTACCACGTCTTCAACAGAACTTTAGAGGAATGAGTAAAACGAAGATGAACAATGAAAGACGAATGACTCTCCTATCAATAATCTCTTTCCAATTACATTTTCAGGCATACTATATAGCATAGACGATCGCATATTAAAAATATTAGATTGCTTAATTAAATGCCAAACGAAAATAAGACGGACAGGTAAATTTAACCCTCTCATCTTGAAAAATCAGCTTATTTCAAATAACATAGCATAACACAACATTCCTGAACAACCAAAGTAAGTAGTAAGTTTTGAGGAAAACCCAACTCGAGTGTTGTTGCTATGTTTTTCTACCCTTTAGCCAAGGAATTTTGGTGGAAGGCGGACTTACTGAATGATATGCCTAAAAAGCTGTCTACGGTGGCCAATGTTGGATATCATTTCAATAAACTTCTCATCTCTTGACAGTTCTTTCTCTAAGATTATTTTGTTGTGTTGGGATATTTGATCTTTTATAATTTGTTGCACAGTAAGTACTCCAATCTTTCTTTTGATGTTCATGCTTGGGTAGATAAATATTATGCTGAGTTTTATTTTGCTAATGAGGTGGTGAACCCTACACGCCCTAGTCCTTTTGTTTCTTCCTGGTCAAATAATGGGTGCTTTAAAAGCTTAATGTGGATGCGGTTCTAGGGGTTGCATGTTGAGTAGTGGGATGCCGGGGGCTAACTGGAGATAGCAATGGCGCGGTGATCAGGGCTTTTTCAAGCAATGGGTGTTTCTCTATCTTGATCATTGAGGTTATGCCGATGTTTGAGGGGGTAATCCTTGGCAGTTGAGAAGGGCATCCATGTTGACGAGGTGGAGTAGGATTCTGTCTTTTTAAGCCGTTGAATAGGTTTTCTCAGAATTGGGCTCTATTACTATTTATGAGTTAAACTCGAGTTCAAATAAATATATTGATTTGTAAAAAAACATGATTAAAAATAGATAAAATATTTGACAGAGTTTAATATAAGAACTAAAAGGAGAAGTTAATGAATGAATGTGGTCAGAATAAAAATAATGGACCAATTTTGTATATTTATGGAAAGTTAAAAAGTAAAAAAAAATTAAAAACTAAAAATTTAAAAAGTTTTAAAAAATAATAATTAAAATTTTATACAAAATCCATGTGGTATCCATATGGCATCCACGACAACAATATGGATGAAAATTTTGACGGAGTTAACGGAAAGACTAAATTGGATAGAATTTGAAAGTTAATAGATAATTGTAGTCATTTTAAAAGTTAATGAACTAAATTGGTATATTTCATAAAGATAATGGACTAAGAAGGTAATTTAACTTAGTTTTAATCGTAAGAAATTACACCAAATAACAGTTTCTACACACCTAATTACATTTTTATCATCTTTTTAAATTCTTTAGATTTATGTCAAATTTTGTTTTTTAATTACATAATTTTTTAATAGACGTATTTACCCTCATGATTAATTAATTGATAAATCTTTTTCAAATTCAATCTATTTTTCCCGTTTTTACCTTTTCATATTTTAAACCATTAAATTAATATTTTGATTTGAGTTAAATAATAAATAATAAGTTAATGCATATGTGCTTTTGTCTGGTTGATACTCCGCTTGTGGTGTTCCTTCCGGATCGATTTATTTTTGAGTGGTCTAGGTTAGATGATGAATGTGCTAATAAGGTACCAGCCTAGTTGGGATATCCTGATGCCTAGTTGAGATATTCTGGTGCACCTACTGATTTCTTTTTTCATCCTGAGTTTCTTGTTTTTAGCCTTGGGGTATGNATATATATATATTAATGAATGACTCTCTCTGTTGGGGTGTTTTTCACCATTTCTCTTTGACAAAAAATGCATTTTTGGTTGGAGAGAGAGATTTGATTTGAGAGGGAGAAAGATATATTTGGTGATATGTGAGAGAAAGAGAAACACAGATTAAGATAGAAAATATTTGTTGGACATAAATATGATCATATACATTTATTGCTATTTGTACATGTTAATTTTACATTAATTGTGATCGATAGAGAGAGATTATTTGAGAGAGAAGTGATAATGCTACTCCTTTTTTCAGAGAGAGGGAGAGAAACATTAATTGAAGGTGGACGAGATTGATAAACAATAATAATTAATATTTTGATTTTATTAAAAATTAAATATAAAATATTTAGTTAATGTTTTATGATGAGAGAGAGAGAGATTGATAAGGTAAATAATATTAATTTAATTTAATTATTAATTATTAAATATTTATGGTGAGAGAAATTTTTTTAACTTAATTTGAGAGAGTGAAATGATAGAGAGAGATTCTAATGACTAAAATCCAGATTGGAGAGAGAGAGGAGGAAAGTGCTTGATTGAGATATATATAAGTATATAAATATTTGTTATTTTCATATTTATTTACATTAATTTTGAGAGAAAGATTGAGAGGGAGAGATTTTATTGACACCATAAATTTGATTTTATTGACACCATAAATTTGATTTTTGTTACTTTATTCAATGTAAATTTATTCGGTGTCAGTATATATTAAATTGAATTAATCTATTTCTTAATGTGTATAATTCATGTTAATACAAATTGACATAAATTAATTCATGTTTATTCTTTGTATTAGTATTGTGAATTCATATATTTGTCATTTTTTATTAACATGAACTATACTTTGTTAATAGATGTAAATTTGATCTATGTGTTGATATGTATTAACATGAAAAGAGTAACGTCAAGGAACAGAGACAATCATTACACATCAACGAATAGATTTGATAAGTGTAATGGTAATCAATGAACAATGAAAATCTTATCTAACACATCACAAAATCTAGACCGAAGAATTAATGAAAGAACATGATAGAATGTAAACCTTGAGATTGACCAATCAATTGCAAAAAAGATATTAATGAAAGAACATGATAGAATGTAAACCTTGAGATTGACCAATCAATTACAAAAAAGATGTTAAGAAGGAATATTCTCTGAAAACTCTTATCCGTTCTTTGAAACCCGCAACAAAAAATGAGGATTTGTATCACTTAATTATTATTTTTCATATGTAAATACAAGGACGGACAACTCTAAAATTCATTCTGAGTACAAACATACTACTATTGTTGAGTCTATCACTATCATTCTCTTTCTTCTCAATATTGTCTTTTGTCATAGATTTTTCTATTCCAAAAAAATCCTTCACAAATATCCTTAAATTTCTTCCATCAGATCGTCAGAAATATAGGCAGTCAATCAGCAATTTGAAAGAGCAGATAACATCATGAAACCGAAGCACACTTTAAAGAACTCAAGGAACACCACCTTGTCTCTCATAACAAGTTAACATTCTTAAAAAACACAAATCAAGAGTCAGTTTTGGGATACAACCCAACAAACAAAAGTAAGGCATAAGATCACGTAATAGATATGGATAAATATGCCTTCAATATCATTATTCCAAGTCGCTAAATGAAGTTCAAACGAGCGAACAGAATAAATGCCTCTGCGCGGCTTTAAAGCGACCAGTGCATCTGCTGAGTGGAATGGCCGAGTTCCATATATTGTCCCTCACTCTCTTGGGACAACTGAAAGTCACCGGAATACATACCGATGTTAAGAGGCGGCTGAGATATTTGACTCAGTCCGAGACTTGAAGCAGTCATCTGTTGTGAACTACTACTAGCAGCCTCGTTTCCCTTGAAGCCCCACGACGCGGCTGTTGTTTGAACCATAGGCGCCATGTCAGCATTCATAAGAGCATTCGCCCCAAAACCCGATGATGTTCGGTTCCTGGAGCCCCATGGTTGGTTTGACAGAAGAGAGAGAGCACAGGTAGAGTCGGTGGTAACTCCTGTGACGCATTCTCCCGAAGTAATTCCTGGACCAGGAAAACTGGCCCCACCGGGAAAACTACTCTCGGAGTTGTTGTGCCACGTGTGCAGTAGATATTTTCCCATAGCGGTTGTGGTTTGGTTTCCGATGATCCGCTCAGACGATCTCTGGTATCCACTGAAGTCCATCAGGAAGCTTCCAACTCCATTGCTGTTCTCTGTTCTCAAGTACCAAACAGTTGCATGTTAATTTTAGGGAAAATTCCTCTAACGCTACATGCATGTGTGATTTTTTTCCTTTACATGGTCGGACACCCCTCTAGTTTGAACCTTGCCTCAAACCTCCTTTTATATTAAGTTTCAGTGACAAAAAGATTCAAAACCCGTTAAATTTCAAGCCAATGCTGTTTGAATTACATGTAATACCAAAAACCAAAATTATCTCTCTGTTTTTACCAATTTTGAAATGTCAAATTCAATTTCTTTTTTAATATTCAAATCTGAATTGACCTGAACCTGAGACAACCTAGGTCGGTTTATGTTTCGAGTGAGAAAAATGGTTGGTTTGGATCGATTATAGAGATAATCTTGTCTTTTTAACACCTAAACTAACACATTTTAACAGAATTGACTTGTTTGTCTCTTTTGTCTCATTAAAGATAACCGCATGAAAACTAGAAAAATACCAAAGATAGATGAAGATAGTCGGGCATAGCGCGTAGACAACAATGATCCCGGTGGTGGCTTTCTCCGACGTTCGTTATGACCAGCCAGGCGCCTTCGGCAACTTCGTTTTCCTTGGTCAAATTCAGGAAGTTGATGAAATCTGCAAAAAAGATAATCATATATCAATGAACAAATGAAGAGTAACTGTTCATGATAAGCAAAACAAAATCCCATCGAACAAACTTAGGAAAGATGTTTTAAGTAATTAAGAGATAGAGCTCGCGGAGATGTTCACCTCTAAAGAGTTATATCTCTTACAGCCCATAATTCAAGTGAATTCAATGACATGGAGACTATAATAACACAATGGCTCAAACTTATGAGTCTTGGTTGAGGATTTACAATAAACTCATAGTATTACAAAACCATAGGACTAGAGTATTAAAATGCATCAATGGGATCACCCCAACTCAGCAGCTCAAAAAGTGAACTTCCATGTGTAGTTGTTTGATACAGGTTAAGCTTTTAGGCTAAATGTTCTTAAACAAAGATTAGAGGTCCTAAAAATAGAATAAGAACGGCAAAGTACAACCCAATTTCTATAAGAAGAAAATCAAACTCAAGGATAAAGGTTGAAATAAAATATGTTAATATGAATTTGAGAACCAAGAAAATATACATGTGCGGCATGCAATCCCAATCAGAATCAATTACCTCTTAGACATCCACACTCCAAACAGAAACAAATTAGAAGACTAAGCTCAAAGTTCAGAGGAAATAGATAAGAAATAAACAAAAAACTGCAAACCTTTTCTAATCAGTGTCACAAAACTTATGAACTTGTAATGGCTAATCATTAATCCCATTATTCCAAATCCAGAGGAAAAAAAATCTAATATGTGGAACAGGCACTTTAAATCACGACCTCATCATAAGCAGACACAACAACCACATAACCAGTCAAATGTATCTCCACCTACCTCTAAGTTAAACAGAACTAAACCAAATAAACAATTAACCAACTACAAATAAACGGCTAACTTACTTAATGACAACCTCAAACAGAAGGAAACAAGAAAAATCCATACAAGGGCCCAACTAAATATGCAAATTGGTTTAGAAAAACATAGTCAGACCATGATAAATAATAACCTATGAATACCAAAACAGCCTTAAACCGACCTTACCGGCAAGAAATCTAACAAAAATTTGTAGATTCCACACCAATAAGGAAAACCCAGAAAAAGAAAAGCCTAATTGTTAACAGAATCAAAAGTAAGAAATGGAAGACAAGCTGACCTGCTACACTGCTGGCAAAACCTCTGCTCAAGACCAGCAACGATGACCATAGGAGACTTGGAGTGGGTGCCACAAACTTTGTGCCTTGAATAATAAGCCTTTGCATCACTCAGATCTACTTTACATCCTTCGACCTGGCACCTTGGAGGCTGACCAGCCTGAGCTCCACCACCCCTTACTTTCTTGGACGGCGTTGCCCCATAAGAGGAAGACCCACCTCCTGATTTGGGTAGAGCTGCAATACCCACATCCTCGAAGTAGATTTTCTGGCCAAATTTCAGGCCATTTAGTGACTCAGAGGACGAGTTGGGTGGGGATGAAGTGGAAGACCCTCCTGACTCGGTTAAAGAGCCCGAATCCATTTCCATGAAAACCCTCTAAAGTTTAGTCATTAAGCTTCTGGGGCTCATCTATGCTCGCTGTCTGACTATGTGAGAGAGAAAAAAAAGAAGAGTCTAAAAGTGGACTGGGATAGAAAAAGAGAAGAGGAAGGGAAGGAGGGGAGTAATGGTGGTGGGGGTGAAGGGATAGCAAAAGGCAGACACCTGACACTGGCCCATGCCAGCTGAGCTTTTCTTGGGGGTAATGGTACGCTCAATGACCCTCTCTGTTTCTGCAAAAAATAATGGAGGAAAGAGCAAAAATAGTGTAAGAGTGATGCATTTTTTGGGTTTTTGAGCTCTCTGACAGTCTGACTATGATGATACCTTTACCCAGCTCCGTCTCTCTCACTTTCTCTCTCTCTCTCCCTCCCTCCTTAAGCTATCTCACTGCAATCAACAACTCAACTGTCGTTTTAGCAACCCCCCTCCCTCTCTCTCTCTCTCATGCCTCCTAGACCATTGTTTCTCGTTTCTCTCCATCTAGCGTGAGGACGACATATTTCCCAATCAATTGTCACATCCCTTTTTCTTCCTTTCATCTCTTTTTGGGTGAAATTAGTTACATCCAAGTTGAAGTTGAACCCATACTCACCTAATTGGAGTTTTCTCTGTTTTCAAATCTTTGGCTTTGTATTATTTTATTCAGGAGTTTTTACATTTTTTAAAAATTATTGCTAATTTCTAAAAGTACAAATTATAATTAATTAAGGATGTATGTTTCCAAGTATAAAAAAATGTATATTAAATAATAAGACTTATCAATATAATTAAAACAAACTTCAGAATAAGATAACATAGTTGCTGCTGGGGTGAGCCCATAAATTTACTAGAAATTGGGTACATTTTTTTTATACCACATATGCTATTTATATAAAGAAAACTTTAAAATTTTAAAAAAGACAGATAATATATTATTTGGTAATTTTATAAACGTAAAGATAATATACAAATTGATAATTTTCTAAAATTTTAAGGGGTAAATAATATAAAATTTTATAATTCAAAAGAGGACAAATAGGAATTGACTGTAGTTTTACATATTTTATATAAACTATTATATATAATATAAAAAATATT
Organism: Datisca glomerata; assembly: GCA_003255025.1. Lineage (NCBI taxonomy): Eukaryota > Viridiplantae > Streptophyta > Magnoliopsida > Cucurbitales > Datiscaceae > Datisca > Datisca glomerata. The sequence continues at coordinate 180,293 of QANY01011424.1, read as the reverse complement.
ATATGATCATAAGAGTGTAGTGGGACTTAAATTAGGCTTACATAATATAATGTGGAATAGTGTTTATATTTAGACAACGTGTAATCAAATTTCAGACACAATTTTTTTGAACATTTCTTTGTATCCTTTATATTTTTGGTTCGGTAAAATGAATAGTTGGCTTTTTAAGGGTAAGATTAGAGATAACTTATTAATTTTGCTTGAATAATATTGTAAGTATATAGTAAACGAGAGGTTATCGACTAGATTTATACTTTATAGAGTCTCAGTGGGGCTTACATGCTATTATTTTTAGGGGGATAGCCTAATTGGACTCTTACCTATTAATAGACATATTAAGATAATTTAGAAATTTGCCTTATACTTCATGATGTTTTTCTAAGTTTTAATACATTATTCATCTATCCGGAAAATAAAAATTTAAATTGTTGCAACTAAAATACATGTTGGACATTTTACTATTTCACATGTGTTTGAATATTAAAAGTTATAATCAAAGTATTTTATTGAATTTTCTGTTTGATGGAATATTATTGATTTATATGTTAAAAAATATTATTGTTTTAGATTAATCAAAGAGAATTGAAGAGAAAAATAAATAAGTAGAGGATCCATAGATTAAGTTGTTTTGAAAAAATTAATTCTACTTCTATAAAATTAATATACAAATGCTTGTCAAATTCTTGAAGTTGGGTAAGAAATTTATATACACCTAACACCTTAATTATCTATCTTCACTAGTATTTGGACGATTTCTTTCTCAGGGCTGTTTTCAGTTAAATTTTCTTGTTGGGTCAATTATATTAAGAAGTAAGGAAGAGAAATAACAATTATACTTTGATAATGATAATTAAATATTTATTAAATTTCATTAAGGAATAGATTCAATGTATGTTTTTGTAAACGTATTAACTATCACATCTTTGTTGTCAATGAGGAGAAAATAACATTGACTGGGATTGAATTCAGGTGCAAGATCTAAAGATTGAAAATTTCATTAATGATCATTATACTATAAAGTTTTGATCAATCAATCATATTTAATTATATTAAAATAAAAAAATATAAATGAAATAGTTATCTTATAATTTAGTAAAATCGTTCACAAAATAATTCAAATATCATGTGACACTTTAATCCGTTATAGGTTCAGATCTAAATTTTTGATTATTAAATTAAATTAATTTTTTGGAAATGATAAAGTTACTATATTGGGATTGTTAATTTTAAAAGGATCTAAAAGAAAACCCATGCACCGTCCCCAAACCACTTAAAGTGGTGAATGAGTTGGTTCGGTTCACTTTATTACTTAATTGGGTTGGTTCATTCACTTTATAAAAATCTCGAGCAATAAAATATAAGACAAGAATAAAGGTGGAAAGCCAAAAGTGTTAAACTTAATTTATATAAAAATTGAAGCTTATATCAAGGCAAGTACTTCAGCGGGTTTAGTTAGTTGGTCAAAGGGCAAACATAGGGGCCTTACTATTATTGTTATTTCCAAAAAGAATGAAGAAAAAGAGGAGCAAAGAAATGGAGAGATGCAAATAAACAAAAGAGTGAGAGAGGAGAATTTATTGAGTGTCACATTGTGCATGCGAATGTATCATTATTGAGTCTAACGGTCACATTGTGTATGTGAATGCATCATTAGATAGATCTGCACTGATAGTTGAGATATAAACAGATTAGATTTGTTTGGAATGAAAATAAAAAAAGTAAAATCATTTTTTATTTAATTTTATCTTTCAGTTAGAACAGATCTAGATCGTTTATTTATTAATTAAACGAACATCACTGACGATCACAGGTTAGCCGTCATACATAATAATTTCTCTTAAAATAGAGTGAGTTTTACTATTTTCCAATAATTTAGTTGTAAAAAGATGGAAAACAGTGAAAGTATACATTATTACCACTAGTCTCAATAAGTTTTAGGTAACGAGGTAATTTTTAGGTCATAAATGACATCGTGGTTTTTTTAAAGATGATCAACTTTGATTCAGTTTGAATCACTATTTTACAGTCGCGGTAGTGATAAAAGTGAAAATCTAACTTTCTATCTCGATATTTGATTTATGATGGGAACGCTTCTTCATTTTTTTAAGGAAAACCTAACTTTAGTTTGCTCAAAACTTCTTGAAGAAACATATTGTCTAAACGGGTCGAGATACAGTTGCGTCATTGTATGATATCAAACATTGTTCCTTTATCAATGTCATGAAGCAAAAATCTCAATGGCCCATATCGGTTTAAAAGAAACGACGAGGAAAAAACTTGTCTAGCATTTGCTTTTTTACCTTTTTGTCTTTTAAATAGGATCAAGTTAGGCCGTCTATTTTTAGAATTGATGACTAAGATACAATATTATAACTTCTCGTCTCTAACAGGAGAGATGCTAATCCATTAAACCACCTCATTGGGGTGATATAGGGCACCACTGAGTTTCCCTCCCTAAACATGGTTTTGTTAAGCCTATCAGAACATTGAATAGTATAAGACCCACTATATGGGTCTCTAAACTATAACACTATTGTTGTCGCATTAAAATAAAAATAATTTTACACCGATCAAGTAATTGATTAAATTTGAAAGGATCAAATGATGTCATAACAATTCATAGGTTAATTCAAACTTATAGTCAATTACTTAATTGATATATCAATAAATGATTGATAAATCATTTGATCACTTCAAACTTAATCAATTACTTGATCAACATGAAATTATTATTAAAATAAGGTATGAATTACTTTTTCTGCTCTTAGGTTTAAATCGATTTTAACCTTCCGTTCTCACGTGTGAGAGTCATTAGACCATTGTGGATTTTGATTTGACGGCCCAATATGCTATCTCATGTACACTGTATAAAATGTATGTTCCTCAAATGTACATAGTGATCTACTCTCATTTGTACATTTATTGAGGATGCCGGTCACATGACCTGGGCACCACCTACAGGGATCATGATCCATTAGATTAGATCTAAAAGGATAGAATTTGTTGAAAACGGAAATCAAAAAAATAAATTTATACATTTTTTTTAAATCAAAATAAATATTAACCATTGTCCCATCCAACGGTCAAGACTACTGACAATATGACCGGTAATCCTAATAAATTCCCCACTTATACAGTGACGGGCCTCGTTTGAGATAAAAACACAGATCTACACCATATATGTTACATGTAAATAATTTAAGTGCATATGTAGGGAAAAAATATACCACACCATGCTGGCCCAGTTAGAAGAACCCTTCCAAGATAATAATACAAATATACTGTCGTACTACGTAACCGGTACAGTGATATTTTGGATAATTAGACAGTCAAATGGTCTAAGGCTAAGCTTACTATAGATTTTTGCTTGTTTCCATATGAATAAATCTGCAAAATCAAATCCCAAAACGTAGGATCACGATCGAAATAAACTAAGAAACAGAGAAACATTTACTTGCAAGAAAATTCAAAGAATGGTTTCCAATAAATTATCTAATAGACCTAAGCTTTTCTCTTTGTTGACAATCTTTGTTGCTCCATGACTAAGTTGGAGGATTTTGTATCATCCATCTGAAGAAAGTACATAATTTCAGCAATGAAATGAAGCATATCTAAAGGAGAAGAAGAAGACATTTATGCTCTATAGAGGTTGTGGCCCATAAAGAACATCAAGGAAGATTTAAGCAGAAAATAAGAAAAGTAAATTCTAAAAACTCAGACAAAATGATTCATTGTTAAGCAATGGAAGTCGGAATTGCAAAACACAAAAAGACCGGAAAATGAAAACGTAAAATTGACGAATGATATATAGGGAATTCATCAGTAAGCCAACTCACTTGCATTCAACACCGGCTTCAGCGGCTCGACGAGGCTTGTTCTTCCGCCTGCTGCCATTTTGCCTGAATCCCACAGAATTATTCATTGGATTATCAGTCCCCGTTTTGTTATCAACGTCATTACTATCCTCTTTCACAGAATATATATTTTCTTTAACCTGTGGAGATCTCTTCTTCCTTCCATTATTCGTTGTCGCCAAGTTCTTTGTATCTTTGCCATTACCATTTGTATCTTCCCCGTTTTCTTCTATCTTCTCAACGTCTTCCCCGTCTTCCTCTTCCACATCATTCTTCAATGGTTTCAATGGCCTTCCTCTTTTTCTGTACGTCGGAAGAATCTTACGGTTTTCTCCATTTCCAAGATCTTCAGTAGAAGCAATAGCAGTTTGCTTCTTGCCTTTCCCTCTACCTCTACCCATAATCGAAAAGGAACCTTTATTCGGAAATTCAAACAACTAAACAGTATCTCTGCAGGAACGTACGTAAGTTCAAAAGACCAAGTTAGAATCGATGGAATATGATCGTAGACAGAAAATCTTAAGAAAAATGTTACGCAACACCACAGTACTCAACACAGTTGTGACTATGAGTTGGAAGTCTATATTAAACAGAAGCACCCAAAAAACGACTTCTAATCGATTGTAAGTCATAAGAAAACAAACAAAATGAAGTATTTGCACCATTCTGAAAGGGGAAAACTTGCATTGACTTGCCGGCTTGCCCTCAGCTTTGTAAAGGATAAATTTGATGAAGAGAACCTAAAATTGCAAGTTTAAGATCTTTCAGTTATCTTTACCATAACATTTCACAATTGAAAACCCTAAGTTGCCAAGAGGTTTCATTGAAGCCATTGAAGTGGATGATTTGAGCTCAGCACTAAACCCAACTAAATACGTAGTCAGATTAATCTTCCATTACTACCTTGTCTGGATAACATGAAAGAAATTGAGTAAACCTATTTAGAAATTCAAACAATAAGAATTTAAAAGAAAATAATCAATCTTAGTATCTTCCAGAAGTGAAAACACATAGCAAGATGATAATTTGTTCGATATTGCCATATAAAGGGTGAAGAAAATGCGAAGGAAAAAGCAAACTCGAATAATATTTTGCTCAGGGAATAATTAACCTCAACAGATCGAAGAATCCAAATCCTTAGAAGAAATAATCCAACGAAGCCCAATTGTTCAAGTTAAGCAGAGACTTTTCATTCTCCACGTCTCAGAGAAAAGAAATACCTAAACCCGAAATACTATTTACTTTATTTTCTCAGTAAACAAACAGAATTTTGTTTTTCATATAGAACAAAACAACAAATAATGCATGCAGCTTTCTCTGGTACGAATTGATGGAAGAAGAAGGAGAATCAAAGAGATATTAAGCTGACCTGAGGGGGTATGTTTCCATTTTCAGCATCACATAGACAACATCCATTCCTCAAAATCTCATTAAACCAATCGAAAACCCATTAAAATCCCAGGAAACGAATGGGTTTATCACAATTAAGATGTGCAGCAGAGAAGGAGTAGAGTCTGAATGAAGGAGAAAAACGATGACATTCTGGAAAATTGATAAAGACAGATCAGAAAATGATGAAGTTAGATGGAAATTTTGAGAAAAAGATTAGAGAGTTGAAGAGATTATAACAAAGTACAGTAGGTTTGAGACTTGAGAGCATAGCAACAGAGAGAGAGAGAGAGCACAGACAAATGAATATAGCGGAAGTAAAAGAGAAGGGAAATGGTTAGAGAAGTGGAACAGATTTATCATTTATTCATTTATTGTTTATTTTTCATTTCTTTTTATCTAAGGTCTGTCATGGAGGCATGAAAAAAAGATATAAATGCATATTATATGATTTTTTTGTCAAATTATATTATAAATTTTATAAAAAATGTGAGAATATAATTTGAATTCACGATATTTAGAATATAATTATAGATACTTAATATAAATTTTTTTACCTCAAAGTGCAATACCTTTTTTCTTTATTTTCAAACTTTAATCTAAATTGTATCTGATTGAAGCTATGAGGAGAAAACAAATTTCAGTTTAATTATATATTTACCCCTCAAATAACTAATTAACATCCCTAATTGATCCAACTATAATATTATAATTCCACTCATATCTTTACATTCTAAGATTTACTATTACCAAATAATATGCAACGTTATTTATGTGATCTTCGAATCTGATTACGACTATTAGGTTGAACCAATGGATGTCAGTCTTGGGATATGGGAGTGGAGACTCAAACGGTTAATCTAGATGTGTTATGGGACATGTTGAATATACCGGTAACAAATTAGTTTAGAGCAAAAACCATTTACCTAACTCTAAATCTAATTGTTACCCCTTAAGGCTATTTTCATAATTACCTTAATCCTGAGTTGAATATGTAGCTTGACTTAGTTACTTGTGATATTTGATATGTCAAATGGTTGAGTTCGAATTGACAGACAATATCTCTGCTGTTGGGATCGTAATTCAACTATGTTGAAGTTACGTGATTCACAGATATGAAAATTTGTGGTTGGATTGCGAAAGCAACAATATCACATTATGCTTCATCGATGGGTGTATGAATAAATAAACTGGATCTGGTATTCAATGAATTGAGTCATTGGTTAAGACTTGTAAATTGTACGAGGCAATTCACTATTATGTCTTTCTTATTCACACTCAATAAAAGAGTTAAGAAAATAATAATAAGAGGGGTAGATTAGTAATTTTTTATATCTATACTCTTGTTACTGATATTCACGATGGATATACACGAAAATATTCCGTGAACCGTGAAATAAAAGAGTTTATTTGCACCAATAGAAAATGTAGCGCGCATGGATCGAGAGTTGATTTGGCATCGACTATAGTGGAGTCGTACGATGTCAAGATTAAATATGTCAAAAATTTGTAAAGATAAATTTGTCGGGTGTTTGAATTCTTTAACTTTGTTCATGTGGGTCCATTCGGTCTCAGAAATAACTCATGATAGCATAGATAGAAGAAACGATATCAGTTGGACCAAAATGTATTTTGGTGCCAAGTTGTATTCCCGACACTCATATGTGGTGGGTGTTATTACTTAATTAGTTAAGTGTGATTAATTGTATTGAAATTAATTAATTTATTATTTTTTAATTATTAGATAATTAATAAGTTAAAATAAATCAATTAATTAATTGATAGAGATTAATTAGATTTATCAATTGGATTGATGAATTTCGATACAATACAAACTCTAAGAGGATATATACAAAATTCGGCCATGGTGGTTATTTTAGGGTTAATTTTCAGAAATTTAAAATATAGGGGTATATTTATAAATTTCTAAAATTAATATCTATATATATGTGATAGCAATTTGATTGCCATACGAATTGTATTAGATACAACACAACTCTTGAACATAGTTAAGAGTTGAAATAAATCAATTAGTTAAGTGTGATTAATTGTATTAAAATTAATTAATTTATAAAATAAATCAATCAATTAGATTTATCAATTGGATTGATGAATTTCGATACAACACAAACTCTAAAAGGATATATACAAATTCGGCCATGGTGGTTATTTTAGGGTTAATTTTCAGAAATTTAAAATATAGGGGTATATTTACAAATTTCTAAAATTAAAAACTATATTTATGTGATAGCAATTTGATTGCCATATGAATTGTATTAGATACAACACAACTCTTGAACACAGTGATTGAGAGTGATTAATACAGTGTGTAATTACACAGATAGAGAAAAAGAGTTTTCTTCCCCCCCTCCCCGACATGTTGCCTCCGAATTTCAAATTGAAAAAAAAATTGATTTTTCTTATTCAATCATTTTGAGAGCCCACACTCAGTTCTTAAACAAATTCTCACGAGATATATTTCTGAAATTAACGAGTGGTTATTGGTGTGAAGAAAATTTTGAGAAATTGGTTCTTAAAGATCGCACTTGGATTATTCTAGTTCTTGAAGGTTAAGCTTGAAGATCTGGATCTTGAAGTTTGAAGAACGAATATAAGGATTCCACCAATTCAGAAAATCTCCGATACATTGTAAATGTGAAAATCGTTTCAACATTTTTCTATTCGTTTAATTATCAGATATACCTTATTGTTTATTGTTTTGATTTTTAATTATTCAATTCGATTAAATAAGTTTGAGAAAAGATTTTGACATTCCGCCCACGAACTGTTCGTAGTTCAAACTTGGTTTTCTTTCATTTTAAAACTATCGATCCAAAAATTGGTATCAAAGTCATAAGTTCTTGATTATGCATATAGATATTTGAAAGGAGCGTATCGATGAATTTGTTGATATTGACATATATTTGTATATGGTAGATTCCAATCTGTTTGAATGTGTTATGTGATTGGATCTCTAATATTGGCTCTAGGCGTTTTTGCTTACAATTTAGAATTTATGTCCGTCAGGTTTGAGGCATAGGATTTACGTAATATATTTTATTACAAAAGTTGTAATTTTTTATAAATTCGATGTAAAATCGCTGCCGCCTTGAAAATCGCCGGAAAACGCCTAGAGCCAATATTAGGGATCCGGAAGTTGGCTCAATCAGAAAACGCTGCTAGGAAAAGCCGCTGAAAAAGATGCCAGAAAGTCACCGGCCTCACCGCCGCAGCCGCCGCCGCTGCACTGCCTCTAGCTGTCCACTACCGTGCCTTACGTGGTGACTAGGGTTTATGAAACCCTAAGCGATAATAATTAAGGTTTAAGAAACCATGTAATGTTTCGCAAAAACCCTAATCTTATCTTTTATCTTTAAAATTTTGTATTTTGAATTTTGGGTTTTAAACGGATAAAAGATAATTAAGATATAAAATATAATTATCTAATTTTATCTATTTATCATTTAAATTTTGAATTCAAAAGATAATTATCTATTTTATCCTTTTATTTTTTAGATTTTGAATTTAAAAGGATAATTATTTATTTATCTATTTTATCTTTTAAATTTTGAATTTAAAAGATAATTATCCTTTTATCTTTTTATCTTCTAAATTTTAAATTTTAAAAGGATAATTAATGACCTTATTTAACTAGGAAAATAGTTTCCCTTAATTAAAAGATTTTGATTAAAAATTAAATTTTGAATTTTTGAATTTTGAAATTTGCAATTTGCAATTTGAAAATTTGAATTTGAACTTGCAATTTGAAATTTATATTTCAAAATTTGAATTTTAAAATGGGAATGGACTTTTGTAAAGAGTTACAAATTGATGTGACTTCCTGAAGAACAATGAGATAATTACAGATGTCATGAAGACTAGTATTTAAATTATTGTAATTTAATTATTATTCTTTTTATGGGTTGTAATTAGAAATGAGTCAATAGTGCGTCATCTCTTCAGTGAGATAAACTTTAAAATCATGTCGCTTTGATTCATCGAGTTGCTTAAGAAACTAAAACTTATAAAGGAAGTGGTGAGGCAGGACCGTCCCTAGATGGACTGTTAGTTCATAGCAACATTTAAAACCGATGTGTTGGTTAAACACTTAGACCAGAGCACATTGGAATCCATCATAGGGGCTAGTTAATGGGGCTAAGGTGTCCAAAACAATTGGTGCTTTGTTAAGCTAGATGTAGTGACATCTTGAGAAGCGTTAACCAAACGAAAAGAGTCGCGATGCAATATGAGGCAAGCTATCGTTGTTGATTGTAACATCATGGAAGAAATATTTTTTATTGGATTTTTAAATATTTAAGTATTTACATCATGCATCATACTTTCTTAAATGATTGAGTATTTATTTACACCTCTTTATTTATTCGTTTCAGTAATCATACCGAAATCTCCACTCTCAACTATCTTAAATGTGAATAAACTTACTGGTGAAAATTACGTAGATTGAAAACGTAATCTTGATATCATGCTGACAGTAGAAAAATACATGTTTGTGCGCACCACCCCTTGCCCCTTGAGCCTATTACTGAATCGACTCAAGAGAAAAATAATGATTATGCTTATTAGCTGCGTTCTGATGAGATTGCTAGGTGTAACATCTTGGCTTATGTTAGCAATGTCTTGCAACAACAATATCAGAACACGAAAACTGCCGCTGATATGATGTTGAACATCACCGAAATGTTCAAAGATCAGGGTCGTTAAGCCAAACAGGCAGCTTCAAGATGAAACCTGGAACTTCAAGATGAAGCCTGGAACTTCTGTTAGAGAACATATGATGCTGAGCGTTAGTTATCTGAATGAGACGGAGATCATGGGTGCTAAGGCAGATGATGAGACACGAGTTGATGTGATCCTTGAGACTCTGCCTGACAGTTTTAAGAATTTCAAACTTAATTATTCGATGAATAAGTTGAGGTACTCACTTCCTGAGCTGACGAAGGAACTGCAAGCTGCGAAGACCTTGTTTTTGAAGGGCAAGAGGAAGACTGGAGAGACAACTTTATTGAAAGAAAGCCTTCCACCTATGACGCCAAAAATGAACTCAGGAGAGGTCCCAAAAGCTGTGAAAGGAAATGGCACTGCAAAATTGGACAAGTCGAAAGACAAGTGTCATCATTGTGGAGCCGCTAGTCATTAGAAACGCAACTGCCTAGACTATCTCTATAAGTTGAGATCTAAATGTATAGTACTTGTTATTGAGACCTGTTATGTGGTTGACTCTATTTTTTCTTGGATTGTAGACTCTGCAGCCACTAACCTTATCAATTGCTCCCTACAAGGGTTCAGGAAAATCAGAAGCCTTGACGAAGGCGAGTTCAGCTTCTGTGGGAGAAATGAAGCACTAGTATCGGTTGTATCTATGAGAACTCTTAAATTGTCATTTGATAACAGTTTTATGGTTTTACGTGATGTTTATTATATGCTTTTTAGGAAGAACCTTCAGTAACTAGTTTAATCGAGCAATGATTCAATTTGAATTTCATTGATAAAGATGTTGGTATTTTTTGAAATGTATGCTTAATTACTACTGAACGATTGATGAATAAACTATTTTACATAAAACCAATAAGTTTCAATGATATGTCACACTAAAGTGAATGTTGATTCACACAAGGATAGTAAAAGGTTGAAGTCTGACACAACTGATCTAACCTATTTGTGGTAATTACGCTTTTGGCATATTAGCCTGGATAGGATTAAAAGACTTATGAATGATGGTCCTTTGCAAACTTTAAGTGTGAGAACACTACCCATATGTGAATCCTGTATAGAAGGTAAAATGATCAAGAGACCCTTTTCAACAAAGGGTAAAAGAGCCACTCAATGCGTCAAACTCGTACATAGTGATGTATATGGGCCATTGAATGTCCAAGCAAGAGGAGGTTATAAATACTTCGTAACATTCACTGATAACTACTCACGTTTTGAACATGTTTATCTAATGCTCCAAAAGTCTAAAACCTTTGAAAAGTTCAAAGAGTATAAGGTTATGGTTGAGAAACAATTAGAGAAACTAATCAAAACATTATGATCCGATTGTGGCGGAGAGTACTTGCTAGGAGTGTTTGAATATTTTCTTAAGGAAGAAGGTATTCTTTCTCAGCATACAACACCTGACATTTCAGAATAGAATGATGTGTCAGAGAGAAACAATCAGACTCTGATGGATATGGTTAGATCCATGATGAGTTACTCATCCCTCTCAGATTCATTCTGGGGATATTCCTTGGAAACAACGACATACATTTTGAACCAAGTTTCATCGAATACGGTGCCTGACACGCATATGAAAGATGAAATTGATGAAAGTCATTGGTGAACCACCTTAGGATATGAGGGTGCCCAACACATGTTCTAAAACCGAAGATAGATAAGTTGGTTAGTCGATCAAAATTATGCATGTTTATAGGATATCTCAAGGGAACGAACGTATACATCTTTTATAGTGAAACTAAAAAGAAAATATTCGTAAGCACAAATGCACGTTTTCTTGAGGAAGACTATATAAGAAGTGTGAAACCGAGAAGCACTTTTGTGCTAGACGAATTATTGAGTGGGAGGACACCGAGTCCCCAATCAGGAACTGTTTCTGATTCAATAATGGAAGAACCACAATAGGAGCCATAGCTTATGAAGCCTCAACGTGGTGGGAGGGTTGTAAGATAGCCTGACAGGTACATGTCTTATGGAGATGCCTTAATAGTAGTTTCAGATAAGGATCATGATAAACCTGTCTCCTACTCTCAGGCCAAGGTTGGACCTGAAGTAAATATATGGCAAGAAGCCATGAACATTAAGATACAATTGATGTACTCGAACGTAGTTTGAAAACTTGTAGATCCTCCTGAAGGGGTAAAACCCGTATTGTGTAAATGGATTTATAAGAAAAAAGAGGTCTGGATGATAATGTGGAGACATTCAAAGTTAGGCTAGTAGCCAATGACTATACCCAAAATGAATGTATAGACTATGAGGATACATTTTCGCCGGTAGCCATGCTTAAATCCATTCAACGGTGGAACAACTGTATGGAGAAGTATCAAGCAATCTTGCATTACTGATTCTACCATAGGAGCTGAATATATGCTAGCTTGTGAAGCTGCTAATGAGGGTGTATAACTTAGAAAGTTCTTGAAAACTCTAGAAGTTATTCCAGAAGCTGACAAGCTCATGACACTTTATTGCGATAACAGTGGGGTTATAGTAAACTCGAAGGAACCAAGGGGCCACAAAAGATCCAAAACACATAAAGCGTAAGTGTCACCTGAATAGAGAGATGTTGTAGTAACACACATATCGAGCGTCAACAACCTGACAGATCCATTCATGAAGACTTTAAGTAGTAAAGTCTTTTATGGTTATCTGAAGGGCGTGGGGATAAGAGATTGTACACGCCTACTTTAATCCAAGTGGGAGATTGTTGAAATTATGTCTATAAAGTAGGGTGTAATAACTATTTATGAGTATTTAGTTATTTCTCAGACATTTTGTATTACTAAATTTAATGAATAAATAAGAGTTTTCCTTTAATTAAAGTGTGTTTATAATTCACTCAAGTTCTGGAATTATTATCAATGTAAGAAGAGTAAAGATTGAGGGGTCTTCTAGACAAGCTCTTCTGAAATAGTTCAAAATATTATTCGTAATCTTAAGATCGACGGGGCAATCAAATTCGATTACGACTGTTAAGTTGAACCAATAGATGTCAGTGTTGTGACATGAGAGTGGAGACTCAAACGGTTAACCTGGACATGTTATGGAACATGTTGAATAGACTCGTAAAGAAACATTTTAGAGCAAAAATCGTTTACCTAGCTCTAAATCTAATTGTTACACCTTAAAGATATTTTCATAATTATCTTTATCCTGAGGTGAATACGTAGCTTGACTTAGTTACTTACGATATTTGATATATCAAATGGGTGAGTTCGAATTGGCGGACAATATCTCTCCTATTAGGATCGTAATTCAACTATGTTGCAGTTACGTGATTCACAGATATGGAAATTCGTGGTTGGATTGCGAAAGCAACAATATCACCTTATACTTTATTGATGAGTGTGTGAATAAATAAACTAGGCCTGGTATTCAACGAATTGAGTCATTGAGTAAGAATTATGATTTGTACGAGATAATTCACTATTATGTCTTTCTTATTTATAGTCAATAAATGAGTTAAGAAATAATAATAAGAGGGGTAAAATGATAATTTTATACCCGTGCTCTTGTTACTGACATTCACGATGGGTAACATGTTAACACCAACAAAAATGTAGAGCGTATAAATCGAGAGTTGATTTGGCATCGAACCTATAGTGAAGTCGTACGATGTCTGGAATAAAAAAGTCAAAAATTTATAAAGATAAATTCACTGAATATCTGAATCGTATAGCTTTGTTCATATGGGTCCATTCGGTCTCAAGAATAGCATGTGAGAACATGAACAGAAGAAACGATATCAGTTGGACCAAAATGTATTTTAGTTTCAAGTTGTATTTTCTACACTTTTATGTGATGGGTGTTGTCACTTAATTAGTTAAGTGTGATTAATTGTATTAAAATTAATTAATTTATTATTATTTAATTATTAGATAATTAATAAAAAAATTAATTAATTGATATAGGTCAAGTAAATTTATCAATTAAATTGATGAATTTCGATACAATACAATCTCTAAGAGGATATATACAAAATTCAAGTGGTTATTTTGGGGTTAATTTTTAGAAATTTGAAAAATGGGGGTATATTTACAAATTCTTAAAGTTAACTATATATATATGTGATAGCAATTTGATTTCCACTAGGGGTGTGCAAGTGTCCCGAAAAAATCGTATCGTCCTAAAGAACCATCCTGAACTGAGCGGGACAGAATGAGTTTTTTGTTTTAGTTGGGACGGAACATGACGCAAATTTTGTCACGTGCGGGACTGGACAGGACACGGGACAAGAGTCCTTTTCCCGACTTTGTCCCGTCCCGTCCTGATATATATATATATACACATTGTATTTTTTTTAATTTTAGTCATATTTCTTTTGTTTTTTAACCTATAATTAATTTATAACATTTATAACATAGTCTAAATTCTAAAAAAGGCCTGAAACAGCCCAAAATCCAAAAAAATAATCAAATTCAGCCCAAAACAATACAAAAAAGCCAAAAAAAATGCAGTGAAAAAGGGAAAAAACCTGTCTCGACCCCCATCCTGTCTCGCTTGGGATTTTCTCTCTATATAGGATGTGGTGGGACAGAACGGGACTAAACAAATTGTCCATTCCCGATGGGGACAGGACAAAACGGCCCAAAACCCATCCCGTCACACCCTTAACTGCCACATGAATTGTATTAGATACAACATAACTCTAGAATACATTGATTGATACTGATCAATACAGTGTGTAATTACACTCAGAGAGAAAAAAAGAGTTCCCCTTACATGTTGCCGCCGAATTTCAAATTGAAGGAAGAAAATTTTGATTTTTTTATTCAATCGTTTTGAGAGCCCACACTCAGTTCCTAAATAAATTCTCACGGGATATATTTTTGAAATTAACTAGTGATCATTGGTGTGAAGAAAATTTTAGGAAATTGGTTCTTGAAGATCGTACTTGAATTTTGGTTCTTGAAGATCAAGCTTGAAGATTTGGATCTTGAAGTTTGAAGAACATGAAGAACGAACAAAGATTTCACCAATTCAGAAAATCTCCGATACATTATAAATGTGAAAATCATTTCAACCTTTTTCTATTCCTTTAATTATCCGATATGCATGATCATTTGTTATTTTGTTTTTTAATTATTCAATTCGATTAAATAAGTTTTAGAAATGACTTTTGATATTCCACCCACGAACCGTTCGTGGTTCAAACTTGTTTTTCTTTAATTTTAAAACCACTGATCCAACAGAAAAATGTAGAAGGTCCGTCCTTCGGCGGAGTATGTGGATGGTCCATCTCGCAGCGAAGCATGTGGATGGTTCATCATGTGAAGAGCATATGGGTGGTTTGTCCCGTGCAGAGTATGTGGATGGTCCGTCCCCTAACAGAGCATATAAGGATTCATCCGATGAGTAGCATGAGGATGGCCCATCTGACAGCGGAGCATGAGGATGGTTCATCTGGTTATTAAGCAGAAGGAAGGTCTGTTCAGCAGCATAACATGAGGGACAGTCCAATGATGAAGTATGCGGATGATCCGTCTGGCGGCAGAGCATTAGTGATGTAGTGGAATCCTAAAAAACTAACAATATCAAACACTGTTGAATCGCGCACGATTACTAGTAATTCGATCTTCTAAAACCTATTGAATTATGAGATTATCCGGATTTAGGCATCAATATTGTTAAATCTAAAAATACTAGTAATTGGAATTATAGAGAGAAAATGTCTCAAACAAATATCATAAGCTCCGCATAAAACCTAAACAAAAGATATTTAAACTGTCTCAGAAAATCCTAAACATAAAAGAAAGATAAAATTATGAAAATGTCCAAAGCTTGTGAAAACATCTTCCGGGACTCTGAAAGTACTTAAAATGATTTTTTAGACCTGGAACCAGGCCATAACGAGCTTCGAGTTGATATCTTACAGGCCTAGTGAGTCAACCTTAGTCAAAAGTTATGACCTTCAGAAGGTGGGACTACGCGTGCGACGATCCATTCGTTATAACAACTCCAACGCTACATCGTCGACATCAATTAGGGTGGTCCATTCGGCTGCGGAGCATACTGTTAGTGCATTCGATGGTGTAGCATGAGAATGATATGTCTGACAGGGGATCATGAGGACGACCCGTCCAACGGTGGAGATTGAGGAGGATCCCCCCGGTATAGGAATGAGGATGGTCCGTCTAGCGGCAGAGCTTAAGGATGATTCATCCAACAATGGAGCATAAGGGTGGTATGTCTGATGGTAGAGCATAAGGTTTGGTCTATTCCGCGGCGGAGCATGAGTATGGTTTGTTCCGCGGCAGAACATGAGGAAGGTCTTGACGCTAGATTAATGGCTCTAAATGCCTTATTATCCATGCCCAAACTTGAGTTTGAATCTAATTGTTGAACTTTGAGTTTTGAACGTTTCTTGTGTTTTCATAACCCTTATTAAGTCAAAAATTAAAATGTTGGTTGCAAGGCCGTTCCTGGCATTACTCATCCATGGCTTTGCCTAGTGTTATTTGTCTAGTGCTTTTGCCTATTACGGACGAAGTTCGGATGCTTGGCAGCCACGTTTGCTTAGGAGTTGGGCATGTTCAGGTCAAGTGCATAGATTTGGTAGGCTAACTTGGCCCCGTTCTAGGTCAAAGGAGAGGCTTGACAAAATGAAATGTAGGGACTTGGTACGTTTGAACCAAGTGCATAACTATGGTGGACCACGAGGCCATATCTCAGGTCTAGGGTGGAGCTTAACAGGGAGAATGTAGGACTTAGATGTTTAAGAATTGTTCTCAAGATCTTGCCTTTTTTGGACCAAGTTTGGATGCTTAGCAACCAAATTTCAAGGTCTTAGGTTCCTAAGAGTTACTCCTAGTACTTATGTTCGTTGTGGACTAAGTTCAAATGCTTGGCAGCTGGACCACGAATATTTATGTACCGGAGGGCTGCTTTCAGGGCTCAACTTTGTTGCTAACCAATTTTAAAACCTTGATAATCAGACCACGATAACTTATATGCTTGAGAGATGCTCTCAGTGATTCTTCCAAGTTTAAAATCTTGATGGTCAGACCAAGAGAACTTATGGCATATGCCTGAGAGAATGCTCTCAGTGCTTCTACCTCATCGCAAACCAAGTTTAGACGTTTGGTAGCTGGACCATGAGAATTTATGCGACTGAGAACTACTCTCAAGGCTTATGCCACATTACATAGTGTGGTATGAGGACTTTTGGCCTTAAATGAAAACTTAAGAACATTTCCCTTTTGTAAAAATTGAAGGCTTTGGCCTTAAGTGTAAACTTAAGGACTTTGCCCATGGTAAAAAGTGAAGTACCTGAGCGTTCAGTGAAAGTTAAGGACTTATTCCTCGGTAAAAACCAAAGGATTTTTTCCATTGGTAAATAATATATGACATTTGCCTTGTAAAGACCAAAGAACGTTTGGAGCCTTAAGTGAAAATATAAGGACTTTTGTCTGAGATGAAGTGAGACATGAAGCATAGGTAAACAATCACAGTTTCTGAATAAGTATGAACACTTGAGTTTTATTACTTCCTTAGAAAGATAAACAACTTGGTGTGCAGAAATACAAAAAATATTAGCTTTACTTTGTCCATCTCGGCTACTACATATTTCAACTATTGCAAATCACTGAACATTATTAAATTTGTTACTCCAATTCATCGTCCGAAGTTCAACCTGTATCAAAACTGGATACCTTGACTCATATTTGGATGTACAGAAACCAAACCTTAGCAAATGCTTCATAATATTTCCTTCAGGCATCTTATATATCAAACCATTGTCGCATCCTCCTGTGTAAATTGAACCGTCTATATATGACACCTAAAAATCCAAAGTCGGTGGAGGATTAGGTTGGTTGGCATATGTCATCTTTACAGTGACGACACCATCGGTGCCTTGGCTGCCTAATGCCTATGCACAAGTCTACAAGTGCCTTAGCTTTGATAATTGTCCGAGTTGGTATAAAATATTGAACTCTCCGAGCTCGATCATTCACTTCATCAATTTACCTGACATCTCTGGCTTATGAAGTGCTGCCCAGAAAGAACGACTGGTTTTGACTGCTATTGAGTTATGAGGTGCTCAAGCAACTGTCCCGATGATACACCAAAAGAACATTTAAATAAATTAAGTTTCATATTTTACAAATTCAGTACCTCAAGAGTTTGGCGTAGATCATTAGTCGGATCCATGACTTTGAAGGGCTTGTTTGAGCTGGGAAGAAAAGAAGTTGGTTTGCCCTAGAGTGCAAAGCTAGGCCAGGGTCAAGTCAGGTAACAAAACCTTGACACGTGGATGTCATGGCATCATTCTTCTTTGTCAATATCCCAATAGCAACCATCTTATATGTATCTATGTTTACCTGTTCTTCATTAATGCATTAGTCAACCTTGTTTCTGAGCTTTTCCAAGTTTTTAGTCTTTGGGCTACTAATAAGGTGAGGTTGGATGAGTGTCAACTTGACATCCGTGGGATACCTAATCAATTAGACTGTGATGTCCAAGTCAGTAATGATTTGATAGCGTAAGACTAGAAAGCTAGGGAGTGAATACCTTATAAGTAAACTACACATTTTATATTTATAAGGAGAAGCCACATGCTTTTTATAGTGGGTCAAATAGTCTGGATTAGGCCCAAGACTAATCTAATTTCTTTTAGACTTATGAACTGAGATCTGGACTAATTCAATTTTGGGCCACTACAATTATATAATTGGAAAACAAATATATATTATAGTCGACCACATTAATATTAGGGAAAACTACCTAAATGGCCTTTTTGGGTCATCTATGTAGCTAAATGGACGGTCATATATTTTTAGCAAATATGGCGATGGACCCCACTAAAAAAGGGAAATTACTATGTTTCCCTACAAAAATTGAGGGTAAAAATCCCGCGACGTGTGCTTTTAAAGCACACGCACACGATTCACAATGCAACACATGCATCGTGAACGCCCACCGCATTTTAAAAAAAGCCAATGCACTGACGTGGACAACCAATGTGCACGTGATCGGTGCACAGTGACTAGTCACTGTGCACGTCATTAGTGCCCAGCAAAAGTCACTATGCACTGACATGCACAATGTCCTTTTTCATTATTTAAAAAAAAAGAGTTTACACATAAGGTATACAAATTAGATACGTATTGTATCTAATTTAAGTACTGGTTTATTTTTGTCAATGAATACCAGAATAATCTGAAACATTGAACACCTTAGCTATGCGTAGCGTATATAAATTATGATATCTAATTTAAATACTAGTTTATTTTTTTATGGACACCATATATGCGTAAAGTATCAAAATTAAATACGTATGATATTATATTTTTATACCATCACGTAGAACAAGATAAAAAAAAAAATGTAGTGTATCATACGATAACCCTAACACAACTATCATCCAACTTAAAAAAAAGGGTGGGAAAGCTAACATACATTATATATACCATACAGAAATGCACTTTCACATTTAGATAATATTTTGTGGAGCCCACAAGTATAATCAAATGATAATTATAAGAGTCTGTTTTGTAGAAGATATGTAAGGTAATGTATGTTAGCTTTTCCCCTATTTGGATATTCTTTTTCCTCGAACAAAAATACTCTTTCTTTCCAACAAGCCGAAAAATGACGAGCGCTCCTAATGAATGATGACGGTAACCTCTACAAATATTAACCTATAAACAGCCACCACACAAATCAAATTAGAAGTAAACTCCCTCTGATCCCATTCGGAACATAATGAATTCAATTATGATCAAATTAAATGAAATTAATTACTAAATTCTAAATAACAGACTAAACATTAAAATTTTACCTCAACAATCAGGAACAATAACATTCAACAAATACAAACAAACTGAATCCTCATTTTTATAATGTTAAATCAATTAAAATCAAATACGCAATCAGCACGATAACCTGCCTCCTAATCTTGTGATACATTCTGCACATAATAAATTCAATCAAGAATAAACAAAATAAATTTTTTCAAAGAGCAAAGAGCACAAAAAAAAGTAATATTTTTCACACATGCCAATTCATTTTTTCAGCTAAACATTTCCTACAGTGACTAAATACAATTAACTAATAAATTCTAAATAACCGTTTTAACATTACAATTATACCTCATACATTAATACCCACCTGTTGAATATTGATCAGCGCTGAACTGTTTTAGTTGAAACAATTACAGGTTATTGGAGACGGCTTAAGTGGTTTACAACTATTGCCACGTTTATGCTTCAGAATGGCTGGTTTATTCAGTGGTATATATATATATATATATATTAACATATTCAGTGTATCTTTTTTGCTATCGGTTTTACAAAACTCTTTCTCGATATTCAGTTGGTGAGATTGTGAAGTTCTTAGGGGGTATTCTTTTGTGAGATAAAGATCAAGAACTGGAGTTAAAGTTTGGTCAACTTGAAATCTACATGCAGAGTCTGTAGTAAATTGCTTTTGATTATAGCGCAGAGGGCTCGAGTTCGAGATAAACTAGATGTGGGCATTTTATGGTCAAACCAGTATAAATCTTCTATGTTCTTTCATCTTGTTGTTTTTCTTTTCTTCTTGAGCTGTTGGTTTTTGCAATTCTCAATCTTTGGTTAGAATTGAACAAATTTAGGTTAGTGATTGATAAGAATCATAACAGCGGCATAGAGTTCGGGTACCCAGTTTAGATTAGAAATTTAACAAGGAGTTTCAAGTTTAACCTAAGTCACGGCTGAACCAGGTGGGAAGAAGTTGTCGAGGGTTTCAAGTAGCCGAGGCTCCTTAGACGAAACTCCAAGAAGGCCAACTCATGACGAGTCTGGTGCTTATTGGTTCGAGCAGGTGGTGTAGTCTGGTGCTCTTCAAATAATTCTAACAGTTTTATCTTAGAAAATAGATGTCTCTAGCAACCTTTAGTACCAGAAGTTAGGGGGCGTAACTGTTTTGGGAAAACTGTCAAAATATGACTCGATTTGAATTTATTTCTAGCATTTTTCAGTTTCCCTTTTACTTATTTTATATTGTCTTATGTCTTTTAGCTCAGCAAGATCCAGAGAAAGACAGACCTACCTACAAATTCTAAGTGGCAAGATCAATGAAAACGTTTCGACTTATTCAGAAAAACCAGTCTCGGGTATCTAGGCCTGGTTTATGCCGTGATCAGTATTGGTGTTCTATTTGCTCCTAGCTCACGTTTGATATCGGATAAAGCATGGCGCTGAAGTAACACATGCCATACTCCCAGGAGAAGCTCGAAAGTCCAAAATCAGGGAAGCTTAAGCGGAAGTGAAAGAGTCGGTGGAATAAAGGGGGGGGGGGGGGGGGGGGGGNGATGGGGGCTGAATTGGAATGGAATTAGTGTGGTTCACTAGCTCTTTCTTTTGAGACAAATTAATTCCTAATAAAGGACGTTTTTATTAGGGGTGTGCACAGTTCAGTTCGGTCGGTTAGTCGAATATTTTTTTAATTAGACCGAATTCACCGATTAACTAAGTACTAAACCGATTCGAATCAATGAGTGGAACTGAACCGAATCAAATCAATCCGAACCTGACCGAAGTAGTGGTTTCAATTCGGTTAGTTGTAACCAGATTGATTATTTCGGGTTTTGATAGTTATATATATATATATTTTTTCATGGTTGTAATCGGTTCAAACCGATTACTATTTTTGAAAAAAATAACCAAACCAAATTAAGGATTCTTTAAATTAACCGAACCGATGAAGTATAAGAACTGACTGAATCAGTTTAGTTCGCCTAATTTCTGTACGCCCCTAGTCATCATCTATTTATGTCAATAATAATATTTAATTGTTTGATGTTTCTGCATTTTTTTAATTTTAATTTTCATCTTATAATACAATATATTATTTCTAGCACTATGTCTATGTATATATATAGAAGATATATTGAACAGGAATGATTCTCGGTGCTCGGCCACATCAACAGAGATGAAAATTAATTAAAGCAGATGCCATAGAAGCAGTATACGAATAGTTGAATTTGCCATGTTGACAGATCTGAAAAAGTTGATCTGGAACTACTCGCCTAACTAAGGTAGTTGAATAATAAAAGTTGTATAGGAAGTCATGAAAGTCGGAGAATCCAATCGAGGGAATCATCACTGTGGCAAAGCTGGTAGCAATATCTACAACCGTCAGATTCGCCACCCTACGCCAAATGATTCAGATTCAATTTTTTTTTTAAATTTTCATCGCGTGCTTTGTCACTTTGCTTCGTCAGTGAAGTTCTTTCGCGATGAATTTTTGGACCTCATCGCGTTAGCCTTTAGCAACGAAAAAAAACTGGTCGCGAAAACCCTTTCGCGACCAAAATAAAACTAGTCGTAAAAGGCTTTCGCAACGGAAAAAATTTGTTCACCAAATGTTTTTCACGAACAAAATTTTTTTTGTCACAAAAACCTTTTTGCGACCAATTCTTATTTTCGCCACAAAAATCTTTTGTGACCAAAAAAAGTTTCATAGCAAAAACCTTTTGTCACCAATTTTTTTGTCTCGAAATATTTTCGGCTACCAAATTTTACAATACAAAATGTTGTAATAGTAATTAATATTACCTGTAATAGCAATTAATATCATCAAAAAATTTATCAAACCTGATAGTTTTCTAAGAAATACACACACACACATATATCATTAATATAATAGTTCATTACAAAATCCCTGAATCATAATTCATTATAGGATTTGATTCACAAATGTATCCAAACACAAATAAAGAATAGAGTATTTAAAGTTTGATATTACAACTACAAAGTTTAACAAATATTCTATAGCTCATGCTTCTGTTGTTGAGTCATCGTCAGGAGATGGAAAACCGTTTTGATGAGCCAAAGCAAGTAAACTTTGTAGTTGGCTCTCCATCGACTTGATTTGTTTTTTTGTTCTATATTTTCAACTCCAACTCAACTCATTTTTTTTTGGAAGATGTCGGTGGGGCTCCATGTCCAAGACCTTTTTTTTCGCCCGAGAACTTCTTCAACTATCTCTTCTTAGGAGCGAGGTGTGGAATCCTCAGCGACAGGCTCATCTTGCAAAGCAAGTATGCGGTTCTGTGTAACATCACAATGAGTGAAGCTTTAAATTAAAACTAACACTATTATCTTTAGACAATGAGCATCAATCAGAAAATATTAAAATATCATCATCAAGCACGCACAGATATAAAGTGATAAGCCCTGCCCCCTCACACACACACACATTGAAACTAACACCATTATCTTTAGACAAGGAGCATCAATTCAGAAAATATTTAAAAATCATCTCACGCGCTTAGATGCAAAGTGATAACCCCCTCCCCCACACTCACACACACATTGAAACTAACACTATTATCAAGTCATGAAAGTCAGAGAATCCAATCAAGGGAATCATCACTGTGGCAAAGCTGGTAGCAATATCTACAACCGTCAGATTCGCCACCCTACGCCAAATGATTCATATTCAAATTTTTTTTTAAATTTTAATCGCGAGCTTCGTCACTTTGCTTCGTCAGTGAAGTTCTTTCTCGATGAATTTTTGGACCTCATCGCGTTAGCCTTTAGCGACGAAAAAAAACTGGTCGCGAAGACCCTTCCGCAACCAAA
Organism: Datisca glomerata; assembly: GCA_003255025.1. NCBI lineage: Eukaryota > Viridiplantae > Streptophyta > Magnoliopsida > Cucurbitales > Datiscaceae > Datisca > Datisca glomerata. The sequence goes on along the minus strand of QANY01011424.1, from coordinate 156,748 downwards.
ATAAAACTAGTCGCAAAAGGCTTTCGCAACGGAAAAAAATTTGTTCACCAAAGGTTTTTCGCGAACAAAAATTTTTTGTCACAAAAACCTTTTTGCGACCAATTCTCCTTTTCGTCACAAAAATCTTTTGTGACAAAACAAAGTTTCATAGCAAAAACCTTTTGCCACCAATTTTTTTGTCGCGAAATATTTTCAGCTATAAAATTTTACAATACAAAATGTTGTAATAGTAATTAATATTACTTGTAATAGCAATTAATATCATCAGAAAATTTATCAAACCCTATAGTTTTCTAAGAAATACATACACACACATATCATTAATATAATTGTTCATTACAAAATCCCTGAATCATAATTCATTATAGGATTTGATTCACAAATGTATCCAAAAATAAATAAAGAATAGAGTATTTAAAGTTTGAAACTAACACTATTATCAAGTCATGGAGCGTCAATCTAGAAAATATTCAAAATTCATCTAACACACTCAGATACAAAGTTATAATCCCCCCTCCCCACACACACCCACCCACACCCACATTGAAACTAACATTATTGTCAAGATAAGAAGCATCAATTCAGAAGATATTCAAAAATCATCTAACACGCTCAGATAAAAAGGAACCCCCCACCTACATTGAAACTAACACTATTATCAAGACAATGAGCATCAATTCAGAAAATATTCAAACATGGTCATCAAGCACGCTCATATACATAGTGTAAAGCCCCCTCACACACATTGAAAATAACACTATTATCAAGACAAGGAGCATCAATTCAGAAGATATTCAAGAGGGGTTACTCACATATCTTTCATGAGCCGTATCATTCTGTCAACCTTTTATAGCCCTGAAATGCGTGTTGTAAAACATTTCAATTCGAGTAGGTGCTACCCCATTTGAAGATTCCTATCCAAAATGCAATAAAAGTTGAGTCATTAATTATTATATACTAAACATTATTAAGAGTACTGAAACAATATTTTAATTCACTTGATGGAATCAATGATAAAGAAAAGATACATTCCCTCCATTATGATTGTATAGAAGGCTCAGACGGTTTTGAGAATTGGTTTTTGAGAGCGCCTATAATAAATGAGCTTTATGATTGAAATAATTAGTCAAATAATCAAAATGTAATAAATAAGCTTTGATAATAGGAATTACCTCAAATTTCTCCGTCTCCCAAACTGTGCATAGCCAATCCTAATCATCTTGGGATACACCATTATAAGGATGTCATTGTGCTAATATTGAAGGTATTTTTGTAATAATTTTGAAGAGAAAATAGTTAAATAGAATTTGTGCAGAGAACGGCAAAATCCTATAATTAAATAAGAAGAATTTAAATAATAAAAACTCTGAATTTCATGTTAATTTAAACCTCTACACATATAAGCTAGAGAGAGAGAGAGAGAGAAGGCGGGGGAGTTTGTGTTTCTCTAAGCTTTAAGGTTAGCTGGAGTTTATATGTATTAGAAGGTGTTGATGGTTTTTCTAGACGGAGAAAAGAAAGTGTAAAAGGAGTTAGGAATGGTTTTACAACCTCCTTTTTCATTAATAGTTCATAATTAAGAAGTTTTATTATTGTTTGACTCAATAAAAGAATGTCAGTTTCATTTAAAAGACAAACTATCTTCACTTCTTCCCTTCTCCAAAAATTACAACACTTAGTACATATACATTCTTAATTTTTAGACTTTTCTACTCTCTAGATATTAATGTCGAGGATCTAACCTAGACTATTGAAAAGTTATATGGTTAAGATCAACTGTTTACATAATGTTAAAAAAATAAAAACTAATAACACATTTGATTGTTTTTTCTATTGAGAAAATAACTATGAACAACTCAAATCAATCAACAAAGTGTTTCATGTTTTGTAAAACATAAGGCAATCTCTATTTATAGTTTTTAGTAGAATCTATCATACAATATCCAACAAGAAATAAATCCTGAATATTTACCAAAAATGGTTGAAATTAAGGGAAACTTTAAGCAAAATTCAGCCAAGAAAATCTAAAATGAACGACTATCACTACCAAGTAAGAATAGCGATAGAAATTGCAATACTTATATTAGATTCTACCAAACGCCTTGATTACCTAAGGGTAAGACACAACTACTCGACAATAAGAAAGACATTAGGACAATAAATCCAGCATTTACTAACTTCTCAGATAGTCGAATGGACCAGAAGAACGGAAGAATCAATGGCTTGGCGACATTGCTAAACTACAAAATGCTCTGGCCAAAGTGGAAGAAATAAGATAATCTAAGTTAAGTTCTTAGAAGATTCTATAGCAGCTAAATGCGATATGCCCAATAATGGAATCAAGTAAACAAAAGAAACCAGTGCAGGGTGATGGGAGATCACACTACCCTGATAAGTAAAAAGCACAGCCTTTAAGTTAAAATCATTCAATAACAAGAATCTTTACACACCAAGGACATTTGATTGTTAAGTAGAAACCAGTATCGATAAACCAAGAACATAAGTGCCATTTATTATTCAGATTACGCATAAAAGATAGATACAAAAGAAAAAACCTAAATAGAAAGGAAAACCCCATATTTGCTTCAGTTTAAAATAAATTCCCCCTCTATATAACTCTATCTACAGATCTTAGGAGAAGAGAAGTACCAGGAGGATCCACTAACTGATGGAGGATCTCTCTCGAAGTGATGGAGGAGCCACAGACTGATGGAGGAGTTCTCTGTCACGGATAAACTGAGTCGAGGAGAAGCTCTCTGTCGCAAATGAAGTCAGTCGTGGAGGAGCTTTACCGTGGATACTGACGGAGACGGACCAAAGAGGTGAGAGAGGGAAGCACATTTTTTCGAGGGCTTGAAAGGAGAGGGGAATCAGAGAAATGAGAGATTAAGGGAAGCCTACTAGTTTGTATACCAAACCCTTTTACCACTATTTTTTGTAGTGAGACCTTTAACGACCATCAATTTATTTGGTCGCTAAAAGTGTGACCTTTAGCTACCAAAAATTTATTTGGTTGGTAAAACCTATACATCTTTCGCGATGAACAATATGTCTCGTCAGAAAAGTCAAATAATTAATTGGTCGGTAAAAATAAGACTTTTATTGACGAATCTAAAATTTTATCGGCAAACGCCCACGAAACATTTTGCGCTCACTTTTTTTTCCCAAGAAAAATATCAAGGCTTTTGCGACCAACTAAAAAGTTGGTTGCTAAAACAAGCTTTTAGCCACAAATTTATTTTTGTGGCTAAAAAGTTGATCGTTAAAAGACTATTTTCTTGTAGTGAACACTAAACATGCCTAGAACTAGATCCAAGACAACCTATAATGGAGACAATGAAGCTAGAAATACTAATGATCAAATAGATCAACCGACCCCACCAACGAAGATACTCCAGACAATTCAGACAGGGATGCGAGAGATGGAAGAACGAAGCGCAAAAACGCAGCGCGATGCGTGGAGAGTTATGCAAGAAGAGATCACGCTCTTCAATAAGAGATGGCTCGAACGTGTGCTGAGGTCAACCAAAGAGAAAATAATGAAGAATAGGACATCCATTCGAAGAATAACAGGCGAGAGGCGAGACAAGAAAACCACGAGAACAGCAGGAACATGCAAAGAGAAGAAGGGGAAATCCAGCCTCAGAACTGAGAAAAAGAGGTTGCAGAGGAGATGCGCTAGTCTAAATTTATCACCAAGGAAGCTGTAGAAGAATTACTGGAACGAAAGATGCTGGAGATGAGGAACCAGAGGAGTACTGAAAAAAGTGACCTTGAATCTCTCTCACGTACTCCGTTGAGTCTAAAGATTCTAGCAGCTCCTGAACCTAAGAAATTTGTGCCTCCAAAGTTCAAGTGTTACAAAGGGAAGACAAATCCAGTCGATCATCTTCGCTGTTTCAGGTAGATAATGGCACTATATCAGCATGAGATGAGTTAATGTACAGAATGTTCCAAAACAGTTTGGACAGAACGAACTTAAAATGTCTTCTGTCTTTCTAGAATAGTACTCCACATACCGATTAGTAATGGAGGACATGAAGTACCTCTTCACGATCACGATCAATGAAGGAGAATCCATAGATTCAAAGATGAAATGGCAAAGGTGGACAAATATGATGATCATATGGCCAAACTAGCTTTTAGAAGAGGGTTAGGACCAAACTCACCCTTGTTCGAAGACTTGTCCAAAATAAAACCTTTATCTATGACAGAGACTTTCCAAAGGGCTCAGACTTATATCACTCTGGAAGAAGAAAAGAAAAGTCTGTTGAAGGAAAACGAACGAAAAAAGGAAGAATCACAAAAGCGAGAAAGGAACTCCAGATCAGAAAGGAAGAGGACTACTACACAGACAAAACCGACGAAAGGGGTGGAAAACAAGGAAGAACAGAGTACCAAAGGTAAGACTTGAGTAGAGTACATCCAGGGGACAAGGTCTACACACCGTTGACCCTCCCAGTGAATCTGATCTTAGAACAAATTAAGGACAATCCATGGTTAAAAAGGCAAGCGCCACTTACAAAAGAACCCAGTTATAAAGACAATGATAAGTATTGTTCCTTCCACAAGAGTATCGCACACTATACCAAAGATTGTTACCAACTTAAAGAATATATTGAAGAACTTATAAAAGATGGATATCTGCGCTGATTCGTGAAAAAGGAAGAGCAGAAAGAGGAGGCAAAAAAAGAAGACCGTGGCATGAAAAACGTGACAACGAGAAACAAACTCTTCGCGTTGTCAGCACTATCATTGCACTAACAGAGTAGGAAGGAACAAGTAAGGGAAGAAAACAGTATTGTAAGAACCCAATATTGGAAAAGCGCATGGAGAACCACTCATCTGACAATGGGAATCTCTCACTAATATTTGATGATCTATATCTCAAACACGACGGACACCATAACGATGCATGTCTTGTCATTTTGATACAGGTCAATAATTGCCTTTTGAGAAGAGTTCTGGTAGATGATGGAAATGCGGTTAACATATTGTAGCGGACCACGTTAGAAAAAATGTCAATGGGAGATCAGAAACTACAGGGGACCTTGTAACAGTTGATAGGTTTTAATGGAGCTATCAGCTGCTTAGAAGGGGATCCTCATTCTCCCTGTAAGAGCTAAACCTTTTAATCATATGACAGAGTTTGTGATTCTGGATACGTCATCCCCGTACATCGCCAATCTAGGAAGAACATGGCTGTATAAGATGAAAGTTGTACCGTCAACCTTCTACCAAGTGTTAAAGTATCCCTCAACGGAAGGAATCAAGACCATCAAAAGAGACCAGGCGTCAGCCCACATCTGTTCTGTGACTGCATTGAAGTCTATAAAGAATAAGAACTCAGACAGTTAAAGGAAGCAACTCAATAGCAATCAAATGATGACGGGTCAGATGGCCTGAGGTATGAGGCGGGGGAACAGACAGAGTTGGTGTGCTTAGAAGAAGGAACACAAAAGATGAAAAACATCGACACCTTCCTCGAACAAACAGAGAAAGACATGTTGATTGACTTTCTACAAAGGAACAAAGATGTTTTTTCCACTACTGCTCAAGAAATGCCGGGGATTCCAGAATAGATTATATGCTACAAGTTGAACACGGATCCAACAGGTAAAACTGGTAAAACAGAAGAAAAGGAGTTTCATGTCGGAATGGAACAAAGCAATAAATGAAGAAGTAGATAAACTACTAAACACATGATTCATTAGAGAAGTTGACTATCCGGTGTGGCTGGCCAATGTGGGGATGATACGAAAAAAGAATGGCAAATGGAGAATCTATGTGAATTTCACTGACTTAAACAAAGCTTGTCCAAATGATGACTATCCGATGCCCTGAAATGACCAAATGGTAGCCGCTACATCTAGACATGCGCTCCACAATTTTATGGACGCCTACTCTGGATATAACCAGGTGAAACTGATCCAACCTAACCAAGAAAAAACTTCTTTCATTATTGAATATGGCATATATTGTTATAATGTAATGCCATTTTGGGCTGAAAAATGCAGGAGCTACATATAAGAGATTGGTGAACAAAGTATTCAAGAGTCATATTGTAAGAAATATGGAGGTGTACGTGGATGACATGTTGGTAAAAAGTAAAGGACGAGAAAACCATATCCAAGATCTAGAGGAGGCGTTCTCAGTCCTAAGAAAGATCTCAATGAAGCTGAATCTGAAGAAGTGTAGTTTCAGCGTTGCTGCAGGAAAATTCCTTAGCCACTTAATGACCCAGCGGGGGATAGAAGTTAATCCAGACCAGGTGAAAGCTATAATGGAGATGAAGTCCTCGAGGAGTAAAAAAGAAATTCAAGGACTAACTGGGAGACTCGCGACACTCAACAAGTTTATTTCCAGGACAACAGATAAATGCAAGCCGTTCTTTGATTAAATGAGAAAGAACTCTACAGACAAATGAGATGAAGAGTGCGAAGAGGCCTTCAACAGAATCAATGAGTACCTAAAAACACCCAACTACTCTCAAAACCTATACCTAGTGAGCAACTCCTCTTGTACGTTACAGTTTCAGAAATAGCTATAAGTGTCGTGCTTTAGAGAAGAAGAAAAGAAGTAAAAGCCCATATACTTCATCAGTAAAAGCTTGGTGTCAGTAGAGACGAGATATAAAAGGATGAAAAAATTAATACTTGTGATCGTAACTACTGCAAGGAAGCTTAGACCTTACTTTCAGGGATACATCATTAAGGTATTAACTGACACACAAAGTCTAATGCACTCCCCAGAGGTAAGTGAGAGAATGAAAAAATGGGCAATCGAGCTAAACCAATATGAGATCAATTATGAGCCCTAAACTTCAATCAAGGGGAAATGTTAGCAGATTTTGTCGCAGATTTCACTGGAGAAATAATTAGTCCAGAACAACCTAAAGAAATGGAGAACGAGTCTTGGAAACTATATGTTGATGGTGTTTCTAACAATAAGGGAGCAGGAGATGGAGTAGTGGTGCAACCCCCATTCAGAGAAACATTAAAACATTCAATCTCATTTGGATTTAATGCATCGAATAATGAGGATGAGTATGAAACGTTAGTAGCTAGAATATATTTGCTACAAAAATTTGAGGTAACTAACATGAAAATATTTTGTGATTCCATGTAATTGTCAAACATGTAACAGGAGAATACGTAGCTAAAGATGAGAGAATGATAGTTTTTTTACATCAGGCAAGAGAATTGCTGAGCTCGTTCAAAAGCTATGAGATTCAACAAATCTCGAGAACTGAGAACGGACACGCAGACGCGCTAGAAAATTCAGAATCATCTTTGTGATTCCCGCATAAAAGAAATGTACCTGTGGAATTCTTGAAGAAACCAAGTATTCAGCCTTCATCGAATAACGTTGCTGAAGTAGAAATCGGAAAGGAACCCAGCTGGCAGCATGATTTAATCCTCTACCTCGAAAAAGGAGTACTCCCTGATGAAACACTCCTGGCCAAAAAAGTTCAGCAACAAAGTGCAAGGTACGTATTAATAAATGAATTATTATATAGAAAATATTTTTCAGGACTATACTTGAAATGCTTGAAGGAGAAAGGAGCGCAGTATGTCGTAGTCGAAATTCATGGAGGTGTATGTGGGAACCACACTATGGGGAGATCATTAGCTCACAAAGCCTTAAATGAGAGATATTACTAGCCTAGAATGCATTAAGACGCTAAGCAATATGTGAAGAAATGTGACAAATGCTAACGATTTTCCCTAGGCGCCAGAATGGCTTTGGGAGAACTGAACACAATAGCAAGCCCATGGTCTTTCATGCAGTGGGCACTCGACATCATCGGTCCACTCCTCATAGCGCCAGCTTAGAAGTGCTTCTTGTTAGTGGCCACAAACAACTTCACGAGATGGATAGAAGCAGAGACTTTCATGAGAATCAGAGAAGAAGAAGTTAAGGGGTTTTGTGGAAAACCATAATATGCCGATATGGAATACCCAAGATATTGGTCTCAGATAATAGACTGTAGTTCACAGGAAAGACTGAACACACTAATTGTTTCTCTACTCTATACTATCGACAAGGAAATGGGCAAGCTGGGAGATCGAATCATATTATACTCGACAGCATGAGAAAGCGACTAGAATCCGTAAAAGGAAATGGGTAGAGGGACTACGGGCTGTACTATTGGCATATAGAACTACTCCTAGAGAAGACACTAAAGAAACACCATTCACCTTAGCATTCAAGGCAGAAACAGTGATTCTCATCGAAATCAGAAGCCCAATAGTGAGATGAGAGTTGAATGAGTAACACAATGATGAACTCCTCAGAAGAAATCTGGATCAATTGGAGGAGCGAAAAGAAGCTGCCCTAATCAGAGTTGTGAAAAGAAGCTGCCCTCACAAGATCCTATTTTTAGAATAGAATGAAGAAGCGAGAATTCTAAAAAGGAGATCTAGTCCTAAGAAAAGTCTTTCAATCAGAAGGAAAGTTTGGGATATCTTTGGAAAGACCATACATAATCAGTGGCATATGAGGAACTGAGTATTACTACTTGATAACAAAGGAAGGAACAGACTTGGCAAAACCATGGAATGCATCTCATTTAAAGAAGTACTTTGTGTAATTATGATTTTATAGTGAATATTTTTCTCGTGATTTTTTCCCGCAAGGATTTTCCACGTGACAATTTCTGGTGTCAACCTTCTAACTCTTCTTCCAGGAAAGCACATTAAGGAATTAAGGGCGCACGTATTTGAGAGGGGCAATTCATAAGTTCTACTCTTAGAAGAAATTAATGGCGTAAGTTTTTAGGAGAGGCAATTCATATGTCCTACTCTCAGAAGAAATTATGGGCACAAGTTCTTGGGATGGACAATTCATAAGTCATACTCTCAGAAGAAACTAAGGGCGCAAGTCTTTGGGAGGGGAAATTCATAACTCCTACTCTCAGAAGGAATTAAGAGTGCAGGTCCTTGGGATGAGCTATTCATAAGTCTTATTTTCAGAAGGAACAAAGAGCGCAAGTCCTTGGGAGTGGCAATTCATAAGGCCTACTCTCAAAAGAAATTAAAGACGGGATGGGAAATTCATAAGTCCTACTCTCATAAGGAACTAATGGCGTAAGTTCTTGAAAGGGGCAACAGATAAATCCTACTCTCAAAAGGAATTGAAACACAAGAACAAAAGAAAGAGAATGGACAAAAAAATTCAAGAGCTGAGCCCAGACTAGAAGGTAGAGCAGAGCTCAGACCAAAAAGCTCAGAAGTTTATGACATGAAAGTTTCAGAAGCTGAACTCAGACCAGAAAGCTCAAACTCGAACGCCAAGACGTTTGGCATTCCAGAAAAGAAAAAGTCAGAACTTCATAATTAAGGAAAGAACTTCAGAGCAGAAATTCTTATCCAGAGATTATTACTTTATTTCAAGTCAGAGAAAGTAATACATATGGACGTCTACGAGTTAAAGTTTCCTAGATTAATAATTTCGATTGATATAGCTTTGAAGGAAGATAAAAAGCAAGGAATTTAAAAACGCTTCTACATTGATAAGATGGAAGTACATAAAAAGTTACACTTGTAAATTGCTTAAAAAAACTAAAACTAAAGGGAAGCAGTGTACTCATTCTGCACTTCAGAATAGATCTCAGTGGGGGCTAAGGCATCTTTTGTGAGGGGAGTATCGTCAGCGGCTCCAGAATTGTTGATATCAGCTCGGCGTGCAGAAGTAGTGGCTTCACTCTGCTCATCAATAGGAACGTCGCAGAGTGGTTTCCTTAGAGGAGCCTTCATTGAGCCATCTCTATAACCTACACTATAGATTACCTGCTTGGCTTCACAAAAAAGAGCATGAAATTCTTCTTCAATATCTTTCTCATTTTATTCTAGAGCTTGGGCTTTGCTTGCCTCAATAGTTTCCAGAGACTCCTCAGCAGCCTTTAATGCCTCCTTTGTAGCTCCTAGAGATTCTGTCAGACTAAGAATCTCTGCCTTATCCCCATCGACTTCTACCATTTACTTCTTCACTGTCTCATCAAGCACATACTTTGACTCTTTCAACTGAGCAACTTCTTCACGAAGGCCTTCAATGATGCCAGCATAATAAGTAACATCCCTTCAAAGCTTTTGCAACGCCAAGTCTCAAGTAGTGTGATGCTATTGGAGAGCATTATGGTGAATAAGGGCCTGAGGAGAAAATAAAAATGGTGAGAAAAAAAATAAGGGAATAATTAAGAAAAGGATAAAGAATCATACTTTGACTCAGTCTTGACTAAGGGAGGAAATGAGGTCGCCAACTCCTGAGTTGCGAGTTCTGACTAGATCAGCATCAGAAATAATCCCATGGGCAACTACATGAGAAGACTGAGCATAATCTAACAAGTAGACTGTTGATGGTATATCGGCAAATTTCCTGAACCTCCAAGGGCCTGGACCACCAACTACACCCTATAATCCAGAAGTAGGGTCTTGACTGGTGACTGGCAGAGTTGGTGTGGAAACAACAAGAGGGGGAGGAATAGCAGAACATGGGGGTAAATCTTCACCATGAACGGAAGAAACATTCAGAACGGAAAGATCCCTTGAAGAACGGAAGAAACATTCAGAACGAAAAGAGTCAGAATCTGAACTGCTGGGGGAAGTGTGGCATGAATCTCTCACTGGGCAGGAAGGAGACGATGGAGTAGATGTGGCAGACGAAGTTGATTGAGCAACAATAGACAGGTCTCGTGGTAGAACGGACAGTGGCACAGCAACAAGGGGCACGACTGAACTTGAGGGTTCAACGCAGGCAAGCGTGACGTCACCGCGTGGGTCTCGGAGATCAGACCACCTTCTGTGTCGGTAACGGAAAGTGAGGATTAACTTATCTGTAGTCTCCTGGGTTATGTGAGGCTTCCTATTCTTAAGCTTATCTGCAGAGAAAGAGAAGACCAACATAAGGAAAGAAAAAAAATAGAGAGAACAAATCATAAGGGCAGATTTAAAGAGAAATATGATTTGGAAATGGGGCTCCAACTACTTACTGAAAGTCCCCAGTTCCTGGGAGTTTTCTAGCGGCCATCACCGCCCCAATTTCCGCCAAGCACAAGAATATCCCTCTCCCGATTTTTGTCACCCGGGGGAATCTTGGTCACCATTGGCCCCCTCTTTTCTAAAGTTTGATTAGAAAGGTAGTAAATCTCATCCCCAAGTTTGATTATGTAATATCATCTCAATTCGTCGATCCCAAATCAAAACCAAACCTCCTATTCAAAGCCTCAAAACCGAGGAGGATGCTATAGGTATTGGGAGTAAATTGAGAAAGGAAGTCTAAGGCCTATAGAAATATACATTGGACTTAAGGCTATCTGGTATGGAGGCCTACAAGGATGACCTGGGTGCCCACTCTCGCCTAAACCAACTACAACATCAGGAGGAAAGGTGTCATGAAAGATAGAAAGAAACTTGCTAAGCTCAGCTGAATTTCTAACTAGAGGAATAACAGGCTTAAATTCAGCTCCACCCCAGCTCATGGCTACCAGAATTACTACAAAGAAAAGGGAAGTAGAAAAGACAGAAGACTTACGAAGAAGAAGAGAGGAAAGTAAACAAAATGAAAGGGAAAGGAAGAATTTATATTGGCTTCGGACATGAAAGGTTATAGAAATTAATTAGGAGAAATGAAATGATGACTGAGCACACGCTCGATTGAAGGAAAATCTGCTAGATAAAATGGGCCACGCTGTTAACGCCTATTCAGGGGTTGACAAATGGAAACAAGGATTGCATGTTCTGATAAAAAGATAAATAACAACCATTAAATCTGAGCATAATAATGGGAAGCGACAAAAGAAATAATTGAGGAGTCAAAATGTCATAACAGAAATCGAAGCGTCAAAGAAAACTCCTAGCGAGAATAGAAATCGAAGTGTCAGAGCAGACTCCTAGCGAGAATGGAAATCAAGGCGTCAGATCAGACCCCTAGCGAGAGTGGACATCAAAGTGTCAGAGCGAATCCCTAACGAGAATGGAAATCGGTATCAGAGCAGACCCCTAACGAGAATGGAAATCAAAGCGTCAGAGCGGACCTCTAACGAGAATGAAAGTCGGCATCAAAGCAGACTCCTAGCGAGAATGGGAATTAGAGCGTCAGAACAGACCATTAATGTGAACCGGAGAATGAAACGACGTAAGAGAAAGATCACACAACCATCAAACGCACGTCACTCGGTAAGGTAACTATTATTATTGTTAAGTTTTGTAAGTCCCACTGAATCTAGTGTTGAAGATCGAGAAATCAAATCATTACACCTGAATGAAGAGAGACTTCATCATGTGTAATGGGGGCAAATGAACATGAATAATTCTCGGTGTTCGGCCACATCAGCAGAGAAGAAAAATAATTAAAGCAAATGCCACAGAAGCAGTATGAGAATAGTTGAATTTGTCATGTTAGCAGATCTGAAGAAATTGATCTGGAGCTACTCTCCTAATCAAGGTAGCTGAAGTATAAAAGTCGAATAGGAAGTCACGAAAGATAGTGAAGCTAATAAATAGAGGGTTCTCCAGGATGAGGGTGTTGTCTGAGGACTACAGCAAGAGCGTCGGTGCAGAATCCGTAGAATCCGCCGTTTCATTTTTTATCTTTATTTGTATGCTTTTTCACCATGATTAGACACTTGCACATGCTAGATTCTTGTAGGTTCATGTCGTGGAGGTGCCTTAAGAGCCATCAGAACTGTTGAGCTTGTGAGTTCAGGTGCTGGGTCATGTGCCTTGACGTTGGGGGGTTGAGAGAGGGGATATATGTACCATGTGCAGCTGCAGTTGACTCTCAGAGGTAATGATGATTAGCTTGTCTTAATTGATCGGTATTTCAATATATATGTGTTATGTGATAGTTAAGTTTGTGTTCACCTATTTGTTTCTTAGGTTAGTAGATGTTTGGTTTTTAGCTGTGGTTCTACATTATGGTTTTGTTGATCTGTTACTTGGTGTCTGTACAACAAGGTTATCATTGTGAAACTGTAGCTTGTGCGTAATTTGGACTGTTGTTTCTCTTTTTTGGCAGTCTTCTGAGTTCTGAATATTGGTTTAATTTATTTGTTTCTATTGGTGTTATTTTTATTTGTTTGTACATTTGCTGTCAAAATGATTCTTTATTGGATTTTTTAGGGATCAATCTAAGCCACAAGCGTCATCCTATCTTGTTTGTTGTTTTTAGTTGTTTTGGTTAGTATAGTTATGGTGAATTAGACAATTCATTTTAGCTTGTTATTTGGAGTGGGCTTCTCATGGTGGAAGTGTAGTCAATTAGATTTTATGAGTGTCATATTAAGATGCGGTTAAAAGGATATCTAATTTGCTTTGTGAAATTTGATAGGGTTTTTCAATTTCATTGTTAATCAGTGTTTAATCTAGGGATTTTTTTCAAATTTTTGGAATTTAATCTTCACTCTTTTGTTTCATTTTTGAATTTACTATTTTCTTCATTACTTTGTTAGAATCTGATATTTTTTTTATCTATATATATATATTGTTTCTCTTGGCTTCGTAGTAGATGGGACTCACGTGCCTTCATGTTGGAGGTAATGATGGTTACTTTGTCTTATTTGTTCAATTGTTCTCTATATATGTGTGTTGTTTCTTTGAGAGGTGCTTGTTGTCTGGGTACATTAGTAGTGATTCTAATGGTAAAGTAGGTCATTCTTCTTCTATTTCTTCTTGTGGTTCTCTATGTAATTCTCCTTTATGATGATATGGATTATTTTCCTTTTTAGATTAAAAATTAAATTTATGTTTCTACTTCTTGATTTTGTATTTCTTCTCCTTTATGGTGATTATAGTGGCTAGATGTGCAAGTTCACTTTTTTACTTATGTTACAAATGTTTGGTTGCTGGAAAAGTCTAGAAGAAAAAGAAAAAACAGGTAAATCATTCTTTTAAATATGAAAGTTTGGTTGCTGTGCTAAAAATTGAAACAACCTTAATTTAAAAGTAGCATGCCTATTGATGACGACAATCAGTTCCATTCATGAACATTGTAGAGGCAACTACAAGTTCTTGGTAAAAGAAATGACTACAAACCTTTTCTCCAACGTGAAGGCTGAAATTTTAGTTTTAATAAGATTGTTTTACATCGTTGAAGGTTGCAATACCAAATTTTTTTAATGGATTCGGACGGGGGCGGTATTGCACGTGGCTAAGCTTGAATTACAGTTTGTAAACTTCCAAAAGCTGCTTGTTGTACTTCGATTATGGATTACCTGTTAGATAATTATGGGTGCTTTGATATTCTTTGATTTGAATCTTAATTCTCTTAGTGATGTAAATAGTTCAATTGTGATGAATATAATATGAACTGCGACCCATGATACTGATCCTGTGTTATTTATTTTTTTTCCTTTTCGTTGATGCATGTTTGTTCTTCGTTATTTTCAAGCTTTGTTAGCAGCGACAGAAAGTTGGTAAGTTCTCTTTATTATATTTCTTAAAGGTGGATCCCTATATAACGAAATATAAGCTCCAAATTTGGCTTATTTTTTATGTGCAAGTTATGAAAAATCAAATATAGAAATGTTCTTTTTTTCATATTATTAAGTGGAGTCTTTTTTTGTTTTCGTTTTCTTTTCGGTCCGAGTAAGATGTTATTCCTTTCTTTTTGGATAATTTTGCTCTATATAGCAAGCTTTTTTCGTTCGGTTCTAATCTCAAGATCATAAAATGTTTTGTATATAATCTCTATGTAGCTTGCTATGGGTATTATACAGTATTGTCATTACTAATACGATCCTACAAATTATGAACCTAGCATTGTAAATGTGAGATCGGTATGTGCCAAGGTTTTGCTTAAAGGCCCAATTTTGTTGGTTGCCCCCATCAAAAGAATTAAAACTTGTTCATAGCTATTTCTTTTAAAACTTTTAACTTTAATGGTTTTTGCAACACTAATGTGAATCTCAGATGTTCATGGGTGTTTTCAATCCTTTTGTTTAGATGTATAACTATACTATACCCAAAACATCGTACATACAAAAGTGTTGTTATTGTCTTTTGTGTTAATAGTATGATTATTACATATAGCTCATCGTGCCAAAAAAAATATATCATTTGTTTTCTATTTTTTGTGTTTTGTTTGATTCTCTGTATGCTCGCTTAGTTCAGTTAAGATCCTTGATTGTCTTTTCTATAAAATTTATCTTTTGCATAGGTGTTGGACTGAGTTCTTCATTGGAAATGAGTGGTTTCTTCTGTGTTTAGAGTGAGGGGCCTTTTTTGTGCTATATGTACTTTTTCTAGGCTAACGATTCCCTTTCTTCCAGTAATTTGTTCTCTTCTAGCTGGTTTAAATCTGACAACATCTTAATTTAAGGTAAAATAAGATCTTCTCGGGAACTCTCGATTTCCCCTTATTGTTCGGGTCAAGATAGAGGTAAAAAAGGATGATAGCTTATTTATCGTGACAGGTTTTAGTTTACCATATGGGTACTCGATTTACCCTTCAAACTCTCGGTTTACACTTGGTTTTTTATCGATTTGTTGAATCATTTTCTTTTGGGTATTTCTAAGTGCTTAGTTTTAATCCTTTGAACGTATTTTTGCTGCAATAGTTTCTTCACTCATATGCGGTTGAAATCTTTTTCTTTTGTACAAATCTGAGACTGCTTTTGAGTTGTTGCCTTGTGAAAAAGGGTAACAATGCTAGATGGAGAATGAAAGAGGGAGACAAGGTCTAAAATGTTCTTTTAAATTCTCAGTTTTCTTTTATGGTACATATAGAGAGATTAGTTTTTCTTTTGTATGACAATTCTAATATATTTTAGAATATTGGTTGGCTTTTAACAAAAATATATATGGAATTATAGGTAAATATATATTTTCTGTCTTTGACGAGGTGTTTCTTTTTTATGTTTTTTACCAAAATGTTTCATAATCAACTTTATTTATAGAATATGAGCCATGAACTTTACTTAAAATAAAGATGAGCCATTAAATTTTATTTTGTTTATCTTTTTTTAACAACAAAGTTCTGAATATATCTTATATGACACTATAATATTAACCAGTATATTCCTTTTTTGGTTTATGTATAAGGGATGGATTTACTAATTCAATAAAATTTTGTGGCAGCGTGATAATTTAAAGTGGTGCATTTTGTTTTTGAGCGTTTCTATTTCAATGTATTTCGAATTACTTCTCTTTATCAATGAAATTCCATAGCATAATGGTATAAACCTCGGCTTTTATGTGATTTGATCTTATTTTTAATTTAGTTGGGTTTATAAGTCTATCAACAGTCTGTGAAAATGCGAAAAGGTAGAGGAAAATTCATTTGTACCAAATTTTTTTGGATAAGAATCATATTTTTTATATTAAGTAGTTGAAATCCTAAATCTGTTTCTTGTTGATGCATAGTTGAAGGCTAACCCAAATTTTGTAAGTTCCCCCATTTCAACTTCTGCTGTGTAGTTGATCTTCTAAATTGTTCATTCTTGTAGCTGTTGGGATCATGTCTTTATTTGTTCTCTTCAGGTTTTTCTTGAAGCCAGCTCCAATATGAGGTACCTTTCATTTTTTCACTACTTGTAGCAGTTTTGTGCGTGTTTGATTTGTGCGCTAAATCTGATGACAAAGTTTATAATAAGGTATCTGCATCTTGGATTATTTTAGCTAACATGTGCTTGTGTGTGGCATGATGCTAAAATAGATCCAGTTAAAGTGATCTTTTGAGATTTGTTGAAGTGACTTTGTTTAGTCTTTGTAAGATAGATGTTCTTGGAACTTCATTCTATCAATTATAAATTTTAATTTTCATAGTTATATGGTGTTATAGGAACTTGCTATTCATTTTTTGATTTGTTGTATCTGTGCTCGGACAATCTTACTCTAATAAAAAAAATTTTAAGGCAGGCAAACTACAATTCCACAGGGGGAATAACGCAGTGCATTACAGAACCAAATATACAATGGCCTTCATCTTTCTCTAAATTCTAATTCAGTCTACAATTCCACATGGGATTAACATAGTGCCTTACGATAGATCAAATTATGATATTTCAATTTCATCTTGAATTAGAATTTTTTCAATACTAATAGATAATAAAGTTTGTTTTCTCATATGCATCTACGCTTATCTGTGATTCACATTCCCAATCACATAGTATCTCATTGTGATAGCATTACATATATTGTATATTTATGATCAACTTAATACTACAAGATATTACTATATGTATCAATAATAGTATTTTTGCCTTGCTACTTATTGATTGTGTTGTTTACAATCAAGATTTAGTGTGATTTCTATATGTTCTGATTCAAATGCATATTCATTGATTTGATTTATTATTTGAATTTTTTTCTTTTACTGCTTTTTTATTGCCGCTCTTTGTGATTTGAAATTTTTTCCTTCTCCAATATGATTTTCATTTTCTATTACTTGTTATATTCTATGATTAATTTCTCTTATGTTTTGTGGTAGTTCAGCGTGAATAATGATTTTTTAATTGTGTTTGTACAGTTCTAACATGTTTATATTGTCGAATTCTATCATTTTTTTAAATATCATTTGTTGTTTGATATTAAAATAGATTCAGTTATGTCTTCTTATCTTAATTTCTTTTGGTGCGAGATATTATCCGTTTCTTTGAGTTGATTGAATCTCAAAATCAAGAATTGCGTGCTTAAATTTTTGTTTCTTTATTTATTACTTTAGTCAACTCGTTGAGTTTTTACTAGCTTTCTGCTTTGTTAGTTTCTTTGTTTGTTGCTTAAAGTTTTAGATTAAACATCTTTGCAAAAAAATTAATATATTATACATTTCTATGATTTATGTTCATCGTTGACTGAAATGTTTCTAATTAAACATTTTTTGCTTATATTGTTAAAATGTTTCTTATAGAAATTTTCGGCCGTTCTTCCTATTTTAGATTATGATAATCATTCATTATTTTTTTTTGTATAGCTTTGAACAGTTTTTCTATGCCTTTGGTGTGATGTTTATGGTTTTAATATGTTTTTATTCATTTTATTTTAATTTCTCAACTTATGTTTTCAAATTTCTTTTGATGACCTGTTATAATTTGTATGACTTTTATGTTGGATTTCTAAATATTTGAGCAAGGAGAAGTGATATGTGAAAGAATCACAAGCTTGAAAGCTCATTGCATATGGATTTCGCGTTGAGAGGAGAGATTTGGGAGAGGAGTTTAGAAGATGGAAATGACAGCTAATCCTTGATAAGTCTTTCCTCCGTTAATGTATAAAGAAAGCATGTAAACTTTATAATCCATGTATATAATTCTTAAATGAGAATTATGATTCGCGATATCTATCCATATTCATCAATTTTAGAGATGAGACATGGAGGTTTGGCTTGCCGGCAGTGGTAGGTTTTACTTGGGTAGCATTTTACTTTGCCGTTGGGAATCTTTTTGCACTTAAAGTTTGTTTCTCTGCAGCTTGGTTGGTTTATTAGGGGCACGCCTTCTATATCATATAGTTATGGTTGGTTCTGTGATTTTTTATTATTTATTCAGTCTTTGAATCTTTGGATTTACTACTACTGGTTATGGCTTTCTCCTTATTTTAATTTGATGTAGAATCAAGATGGAGATAAATGGTGGAGTTATGGAATTTGACCAATTCTTATTTTTTTTAATATTACTTTCTGTTGTAATCAACTCTAAAAGACCATCAACTGTCACTTGTCTTTTGTGTTGAGTTCATATAGTATACATTTGAATTTGCAGAAAATGTCAGTTGCCTGTAGCCATTAAGTTTTCATATATGGTCTGTCTTGGTTTACTAACAGTTTAACTTTTCGTATGGAATCTTGTAAGAACTTAATCATGAATCTATGATGTTATAAACAGATCAAATAGGATGTTAATGCTAGATAGATATAGCATGAGATGTTTGTTGAGTATGTTACACTATTAACTTTCACTTTTATATGCATGTATTTTATAATTATTAACCTTTTTAAAAACAAGGTAACCTGACTATTACTTTTTCATTTTTAACTTAAAATAAGTACATGAATTCTATTATTTGATTTAAAATCTTTATTTCTTATTTTTCCTGTTATAAGAATCAACAGAAAAATTAAGACATCACCATTAGAGGTGGATAAGGATAGTTCAACTAAGTACATAAGTTCAATGATTATTACGTTTTATACTTCAAAGATCGTAAGTGGGTCATAAAAAATACAATTAGACAAGACAATACGTTGATATTTCTTAATGTTTTTTTACCTCAATCAAATCTTTTGTAAGATAGAGTTGATTGTCCTTAATGCACGTTTTTGTAAATTGTCCACCTCAATGTAATAAATCACACTCATAATATATAAATACAATGAAATATGTGTATTATTATATGTTTTCTTCATGTAACCGATGTAGAATTATTAATAGTTATTGTTTCAACTCTCATTATATGTCTATATGAAAAGTACTATTATCACCCAAAATTGTTCAAACACTATAACGACTACACACGTGCAAAGCACGTGCTACCGCCTAGTAATAATGAAAAATGTGAGAATTAAGGGCATTTTTGAAATTTAAAAGTTTCTTCACAAAAAGACTTTTTTTAAGACTAGTCCAAAACCATGTACTTCACACGTGTTAAGCAGGTTAAAATATACGTAAAATTTAAAATTAATAATAATGTTTAAATAAATATATTATTTTTTAAAATGATTGTAAATATAAATTTAAAGTAAAATAATAGTAATACAAATACATTAACTTGTTAATAACTTTGTTGGTATTTTACCATATAGAATTACGATTTGAATTATATACAAAATGATTATTCATCGATTTGTTAGATTCTATCATATTAAGAGGTAGTTCATCTTTAAAAAAAATATTTATCTCAATTCCTTTATATGAATTTTCATGTTCTGATAACATAAAAAATATTATACGGCATACAATTACTATAAGTTTTTAACAAATAAATTACTATTGGCCAAACAAAATCTCAAAATTCATCATTAGGGATATTTATATTTTTATTTGTGTAATATTACAAAAATATTTAATTTTACAAACTATTTATAAACAAATTTTTATTGAATAAAAAATAATATTTTATTATATAAATTATATTAAATGAGAGAATATGTGAAAATCGTAAATTATATTGTATTTGAAGGAGACTTGGAGGGTAAAAAGGAGAACAAAATAATTCTCTTATTTAAGTCTCTTTTAATATATTAAGATTAAGATTAAGATATTATAGATTATATTGTAAACACAGACTTTTATATATGAATGATATTAATACTATTTAGAAATAACACATTTACCACACGTAATGTTTACCTAGTAGCCAAAATTAGGGGTGTTCAAAATTGTACCGAATCTTTCAAACTCAATCGAAATATTTTATAAATACAATCAATTTGATTTGGTTCAATTTTGTTAAAAAACCAAAACTTCGGTTCTAGATTTTCAAATTTCTCATATTTACCGGAATGATAATCAAGTTACAAACGCTCTTGTAATTCTTGTTTATTCTCTGGACTCTACTACATGGTGGTTCAATGCTCTAAATTTTTGTCATAGTTTCATTGACAATGATTTTACTTAATATTCATGTTATCACTTTAAATGATTGTCTTGTTTCATTTAAGCCTGCAAGCTCATTAAATTTTGTTCATATTATCACTTTAAATGATTGTTTTGTTTCATTGCAACCTGCAAGCTCTTTAAATTTTGACGATGCGTGCTTATTTTATTTTGGGCAGTGCGTGCGTGATTTTAGATCTACATGCCTGTTTTAAATGTTAGGTCTACCCCGTTTTATTTTGAGCATTACATGCTCAAATTTTATTCTCTCGGAGAGTTTGATGTGAGCACCTATGTTTCTTCTTTTACTTTCATTAATCTATAGATTCTGCCTGCGATTTTTTCACACATAATTAAAAATGATGTTTTTTCCTCTTGGATCAGTACATTTAAAAAAATAGATCAATTGAAAAATCACATTTTGACCTTCCATATCCACGAGAGACCTCTCTGTAATAATAAAAGCTATAGGGATTAAGTTGCGGCATAATTTGCCTTTTCAAATAATCCGAATGGCGAATACATCTCTCAAGTTTCTACTGAATCCATGCAAGCCACGGCCAATTAAGCTATATCCAAAGAGTTTCTGTTTGACAAATGCTTTATTTACAGAATCCAAATTTACACCAACAAACATGCACAACCGAAGCAGTAAAAATTATTTGAGAGAATAAATAATTAATACCTTCAAAATTTTCGTCCAGCATACCTCTGTTATTTGAGCGACTACTTTTGCTAATTGGAGTGCGACGATTCCTATTATTGTTGGCTGACATTACTTAAACAAGAATTCTAATCAGAAACACCTCCGTGTTAGTAAAACTCACCTCCAGTTTCGATATTATGGTTCTTGTAATCTACAAGGTCTTGATCCTACTTCCATAAACAATTCAGCATAAACAGAAAGCCACACAGCCCTGCAATACTGTAGATATATGACAATGTAATATGGAAAACAGTCCGTGTCGTGTCTAGTCATTGTTTGGTAATGAAATATGGATAACCGCCCGGCAGAGTTGGTTGAAGCCCGTGGGCATCGTTTTTAGCGAAGACTTGAGGGTATATTTGAGGTTGAGTGGCGTATGGCATATGTGCAGTCAGAGGACTTGGATATGAAGCAGCGTATGATGCAACCGCCGGAGGGTAACCGTAACCAATAGGCGCAGAGCCACCATGAGATTTTCCGGGTTGAGGGTATCCACCTGCCATGGGTGCAATAGCTGCAGGAACCTGCGGTTGCAATGTTTTGCTTCTGTGAGAATCAGCAAGCTTCACAATGACATTCCTTCCCTGCCACCACAAACAAGAGCATAAATTCAACATTTTTGTTTTCTTATATAGGAAAGAAATAAGAAGTTAATACATGAATAATAAGAGAGATTGCAAAGAAGGAATCCATGTAAACTCCAAAAGGAAGACCTAGCACTTATCAGTACATAAAAAGGAAATATGAATGTTGTACTTGCAGGAAAAATCACGAGATAGCCGATTCGTAAAAATTCTCAAGTTATACAATTTGCTTAAATAAAGTACTAAGTGTGGTGAATCCTTCGAAGAGTATTAAGAAGAGTACACAAATTAAAATTTTGACCCATGTGATGCACCGAATACGTTTTAATTGTCAGTTACACACGACTCACGTGAGGATTTTTTTAATAAGAAACAAGAAATTGTATTAAAAAGGATAGAAGGTAAAATTACTATTTAAAGAATATAAGTATCCATTTTTATTGGCTTATTATTATTTGTTTAAAAAACAGGTTGAGATCGTCTAATTGTATTAGCAAAGTAGCTGCTGATAATCTTGCAGGGAGATAATTGCGTAGATGAGTATGGTATCCTTGACTTTCATTACGAGAGTAATTGCAAATACCATTGTGATCATTCTAATCAGATTATGCAAGTCAATAGCGATCAGTTAATAAAACAGCCCAATATGTGATGGTTGCATAGAGTTAGCGTTTTTTTCCCTTGAAGAAAAGTGAAGTAGGGAACAATTACAAAAAGTTGACATATCCAGTAGGTTGCTACGTTTAGTCCTCTTTCGACATGGAAACTAGAAAGACATTATCAGGTGTAGAAAATCCTACAGAAAGTGGTCTGTAGTAAAAGAGAAAACAGAAAAGGGTAGATAAACTTTTACGACATGTCAGAGTTGCTGAAAACGAAGTTTCATCAATTACTTACTCCAAGGCTCTTGTCTGGATCATCTATTGCCTTTTTTGCAGCCTCGACCGTCCTATATGTAACGAAGCCAAACCCTCTACACACAAATTAGAATATAAATGACTAAGAATTTCTAACTAAAGAGGCAATCTCTAAACAAAACAGTAATGTGATACTCCAATACCTGGATTCATTTGTGTCTTTGTCGTATGCAACTGAACCTTCTTCTATGTCACCATGCCTTCCAAAGAAACTAAGCAATATCTCACTTGAAATATCTGGTGACAAGCCTCCAATGTAGAGCTTCCTCTGGCCTAGATCTGGGATCGTACTTGTTCCACTTAGGCCCTCACAAGCCAGATTGCAAACAGCCATACGGCCCTGAAAATTTGGGGATGGGGGTAAGAGAGGGTAAAAACTACGACAGAGAGAGAGAGAGAGGATACGAAAAACAAGCAAAAAACCAAAAGAAACAATAATACACCATTTTACTAGCAATGGACTTAAAGAACCTTCAATGTGAAGAGAATTTTTTATATATGTAAGGTGAATAGGTTTTTATATGACTACAAAAATATACTGAGACAATCTTGCTTTTCTTACCACCAGAGCTAACCAAAGAAAAGTTAGTATCCCTATATTTTCTTAACTTTCTTTAAGGCCACATAATATTACTTAGACCACTGTCACCAAAGATCTATAATTTATGTAGTCCCAAAAGATCTATAACTTGCCCGAAGATCTATAATAGTTTTGAATATTTAGCTGCACTAATAAGAATAAGTTATTCTGCAATAAAGGCGCGTGATTAAATGGATAAGCTTTTGATCCCAAGTCCATAAGAAAACCAAAAGAATAATTTCAGCACTTCCCCTAGCCAGAACTTCACTTTCTAGTATGACGATAATGAGATAAAATATTTATAGTTCACAATTAGGCAATTGGTTTTCCCTACCCATTCTACCACCGTAAGAAAATCATAACTGTCTCCTGCCAAACATTTAAGCAGCAGATAATAAAAAATGTAAATGGGTACATCCTAATGGTTAGCCACTTATGGACTCTCTTTCTCATATCTAAATTTAACTTTCTCGATCATGATAAAACAACACGTGCAAGAAACACGCAGGGGAGTGAGTACTATCTCTCTTGGAAAGTGAGACTATGTTACTTATACATCAGTAGCTAAGTGAGCAACACTTACATCAATCAATTTTCCAGGGGCCCTCAAGGCCTTTTGAGTTGACTCCATATGTTTGTAAGTAATGAAACCATAGCCACGTGATTTTCCCGTTGCTTTGTCATAGATCACAGCCCCTTCTTCGATTTCTCCATGTTCATTAAAAGCCTGTAGAAAATTTACCATAAAACTTATGTATGAAAAACAAAATAGTACAGGCTATTAATATAAGAGAAAACAGAATACTGATCTCCGTCAACAAAGGGTTAAATGGATTTTCATCCATGTTTGGATGGATTGCTATAATGCGAACAATCACAAGCATCACACAAAAAACACAAGCAACAACCAACTGCACTCACAGCACACAAGGTTTCTGAAGTGGTATTCCAGGCCAAGCCACGAACAAAAAGCTTTCGATGGACAGGATCTGCACTGGCAACACTTTTTATTTCTTCTGCAATGGAAGCATACCGGGACCCTCTTTATGCCTCAACATGCAAACAAACACACATTCACTATGTCAATCACACAGCCAAGTTGGGAGCAACTTTCTTGTCACTCCCATTCCTTTCACAAGAAAACACTCTCTCATGCAACACGAATTAACAATTATATGGTATGAATGTGCTCACATATATGGACCATGTGAAGTGCCGAGGTTTGAGGAATTGAGGCTTGCTTCACAGGCTTATTGCACAAAATCTTAATTCATCCATTAAAGCAAGCCTTATTATATTCATTCCTATTCTTAATTCTCACTACACAACTTCTCCATTTATATACCTATATTATGTTAAACAGTAAAAGCGACTGAATATTTCATTGATAAACGTTTATCTTATTTCTTTGTGAAAATAATGTATGGGCAAATGGCTGATCGTTGTTATATTACTCTGTTACTTATAAGCATTCTAGATTAATTTGTGGATACCGAGTAGCGAATACTCGTAATCTGTAGCTTTTCACAAATTTACTCAATGACAGATTATGAGGAAATGGTTTCATGCATATAGTAGTACTCTGATGCTCATAGCAAGGTTAAAATTTTGCAAATATGATAATGAATTTCGACTTTCGCGAAGACAAAAGTATTATAAGATTAGTACGAGGAAGCGACGATCCAATCTCCGTCTCAGCTCCACCGCCCAACAGTCACATGCTATCTGTGGCAGATAAAAATAGAAGAAAGATTCTTTTGGAATATATTTAACAGAAGTTCAAATAAAACACGACTGGGAGACATATGAAACTAATAGATTACTCGTCACCTATTCATAATCAAGAAGTCGGCTATGGTGCATATAAGAGTCGGACATATATGAAACCCAAAATCGTTATTTTCAGTAGAACGTGACGACTATAAAATTTCGCAACCCATCCCCCATCCCATTCTCCTTCAACATTTTCCTGAGAAACAAACGAAGAAAAGGAGGAAATTGGAGAAAACTCGTACAACCCAATCCATTAACTATTCTTTCTTTTTTCGGATGCACTATTCGAGCAAAGCCCAATATACCCAAGAGCAAGCAAATTCAGGTGTTTTAAGAACCGAGGTGGAACAAACGTACAGTCTAGCAAGAAGGTCGATGAGCTGAGGCTTTGGGAGTGGGTCAAGCAGGGAACGCAGCTGTTCCACTGATGATACGTCACCGTCGCCGGAGGACTCGTCAAGCTTCCTCTTCTTCAAGTCTTCCATGCTCTCTCTAATATCTTCGCTCTCTGTTTCAAGCAAAAAGTAGACTGCGAAGCTGGTTTTGCTCGAGTGAAATAAGGTAAGGATCGGCTTTCGTCCCTGACTTATACTTCGGGGCTTGTTTGGTTCTTCTAGCCCTAGAAGGTTTTGCTGTTGGTTCTTTTTATGCTAACTAAATGCCTAAAATAAACTCATAATTCCTTAAAATTCGGAAATAATATTTTCTTTCCACTCTTACCCTTTTTACTATTTCTTACATTAATGTATTATTTGCTTGACCTTTCATACGTAGAGACAGAATAACACTTAAATATCTATGATTTCCTCAAAAACTTCATTTTTCTCTTTTTCACGCGTCCGTTTTCAAGAATTTCCTTCTTCCATATCTAACATATTTCTTGTTTTCATCTTCTTATTTCTTGTCCATTTTTTATCTTCTGCAAGTCTCAAACTGTGTTACATTTTCAACATTTTTATTATTCCATTTTTAACAGTTTCATAATTGTCCGTTTTTAACATCTTCAAGTCTCAAATCAACTTTCTATTCACTAAAAGCTCGTCAACTAAAACATAACATGATGTTTCTAAGTTTTTTTTGGTTGATGAGTTTTAATAGGAGTTTTTTTTAAGAGTTTTTAGGCCATCATTTACATTTCCCTGAATGTTAACTTTTCATGTAACTACCCTCATACAGTAAATAAAGTTGATGATAAAGAATTCAACAAACCGAATCTATTTGAAGACTTCAAGATTTAACTTGAAAACTTAAAGTATTGACTATTGAAAAATTTCAAGAGTGAACTTGAAAGATTTTAAGATTGATTACTTAAAGACTTTAAATAGATTAGTTACTTGAAGATTTCACGAAAAAACTTGAAAATTTCAAGACAAAATTTGAATATTGGTTTTTAAATATTCTAAACAAGTTTTGAAGTCTTCAAATTCAATCTTAAAGTCTTTAAGATTGATCTTTAAGGCTTCAAAATTATTTTTGAAGTCTTAAAATTAGTCAAAAAAAAATCTACTCTTACTCTACAGAAATTTCTCCTTTTTTCTTGTGTTGATTTTGCAAACAGTGCATTTAGCTTTATTGCAAGATTAATAGAGTTATAATATTACATATAACTGTTGGATCTTAAGAGACATTCATCTTATTATGTGAGCATCAATGCACAAGTAAAATTGTCTTAAGGGGATTTTTTCTTTTTGCATACTCAGTTTACTCTCTGAGGATTTAGTTTATTCATCATTTGATTTTGATTTAATAAGAATAGTAAAAGAAAACATTTTTGTTAAACACATATTTTGATTTCAACCGTTTTTCAAAAAGTCAGGTAAACTATTAGTAAGAATTATAGAAGAACAAAAAAGCAAACATAAGGATCTGACAACCACCATCATATAATAATGTTAAAAGATTTCCCCGACAACAACATGACAAAAACAAAACGATCATTTACCATTTTCTCCAACAACATAATTTATATATCACTGGATCATATAAACTTTGGTTGTAAATAATTCATCAATCTTTTCTCTCCCAACAAAGCATCAGAAGTGTGTATATCACCAGTTCTTCATTCACTTGTCAGAAGTGAGCTTCTTTTTCTATAAACTGACAATGTGTAACAGTGAGAAAAGGATGAAGTGTTATTACTGTCTGGAAGGCTAACTTATCTTAGACGGAAATTGGGTATTTCCAGAAGTTTCAACTACCCAAACTGGAGAATTATGTACACTGCTCGTCGGATTATCCGCCGACGATGAATTGGAGCTCGGAGTGGTGAAGAAGCACTTGTTTGTCTTCTGTTGCTCATCAAACATCTTCTTCAGTTGTTTCCCTTGCTCTTCAATTTGCAACTGTAGTTTTCTTTGAATCTGCTCAATTCAAATAAATAAATAAATGAGTTCTTGTTGTTAAGTTCAATTTAAACCTCCCTTTACTATTGTCAAACACATAAACCAGGTGGGGAATTAGAGAGTTTCAAATTCATGTTTATGTTGTCGTGAAGTTTTAGTATTGACTTGTTTTGTTATTTTGTTAAATAATGTTCTTGGTCCTTAAACTTTGCTTCTTATTTCATTTTGGTCTCTGAACTTTCGGTCAATTTTGTTCATAAACTATGAACATGTTTTCATTTTAGTCCACTTTCATTTTCGTCTCTTGAACTTCTTGTTACTTTAGTCATTACTCTCAATTGGGTGAGTAAAGGGTAAATCAAATTTAAAAAACCTGTTAGGACTAAAATTGACTCAAAATAAAATTTAGGAACCAAAATGAAATAGTCAAATTCATAAGAAGGATTACCTCTAATTGTTCATGAAGGCGCCTTTGAACATCTAATTGAAGTTGCAATGCCTCCTTGATTTGTAAGCCACTGCCAAGTACACGAAGTTTTCTAAGCCACTTTCAGGAAACATGCTAAGGATTAAGGACATAAACTCGGAGAGGGTACTCAAAACACTTAATTTATCGTCAACTTACGTTTTCACGTCGAGCTCGGGTAGTTCATTAATACAAGATCTTCTCTCAGATATTCCTACAATTCAAAAAGAATAAATTCAGATTAGTTAGAGAATAAACTACAGATAGAGTATGGTGTGTGCATGGTCCGCTCAATTTAATTTTTAACATAAAAACTAGACTAGACCGATATTCACGGTCTTTTTATGAGAAGAACTGAATCGATCAGTTATGTACATATAAACTGAACCGACTAGACCATAAAATAATTGGTTGATTCGATCTGATTTTATGTTCTACCAATTTTTTTTTAAAGAAGTCCATCAATTATTTAACCATACATATGTAAAGTCAACATTAAATAAAGATGAAAGAAATGCGAAAGAAGAAAAATGTGAGAAATAGAAAATGAGAGAAATGTTGAAAATTAAATATGTATATATAGAGAATGATAAACGGTCATTTCGAAGTAAAATTTAAGAGAAATTTAGACAGAACCGAAAGTTCATTTTTTTTAATTTAAAATCGAATCGACCACTGTTAATTAAAAAACCTACCAAATCAATCATTTCTGGTCCGATCCGATTCATTTTTATTGGTATGATCAATTTTTGGACACCCCTTAAATAGAGATCAAAAGGAAGAGCTCTTCAAGTTATAGCCTCAAGAACAAGACCATGTTACTTTTCATCTAAAAGCACTTATCAGAAGTAGAACTAAACATTTAGCCAAGTATGATACTCCAAAATGGAAAACAATAATGAGAATTGTAACGAGTTTCTACCTTCTGCAGAGTTCGGCATGTATTTGGCAATCCGATATTTCTGCAACCAAGATGTATGAAAAAAAATATGAATATTTATATGACAAATTGCCAATCAAAAATAAATAATTAACATAAAGTACTTTTGAAAAACACCAAGAGACCTGCAAATGACTTTTTACATGAAAGATAGTCAATGCTTCTGATTGCATCAACTTCAGTATTGCCTTGGGGGTCGCCTCTGTATCAGATCAATGTGCAAAATATTAGATACGTACTTATTTTTTTTATAATAATAAATTGTTAACGAGAAATGTACTACATATGATATGAAATAACGTTTCAAAATATCGTTATGAAACACAACACGACAGTTAAATTAACTAATATATCGAATAGTCTGAAGTAAACCTTCAAAGCTCTAACTAAACTCTGATACTAAATATAAAAATCCACCCCAATCATCACACTATTTAAAACGGAGATATTAGTTACGCATAACTAGGACATGTTCAGATGATGTAGAACAAAAGTATAACAAAATTACTTACTGTCGGAGCCGCCAAGGCGGTTAACACAGTCGACGAATTTCTCGTGTAAGTCTTGAGTCCACCTGATCCTTGTTTTACTAGAGCTAGGAGACACGCTTCCGCACGAGAATCCCATAGGCGGCGGCTGCGGTGCCTTTCGTTGGGACGAAAAGCTTAGCTCGCCTAGCGGAGAATTATATGAACTGTAACAAACCTGTACCAAAAACACTAAACCAAAATCAATTCATTTCTTGAGAGGAAACTTGAATTAATTAATCCGAAATCGCTATTCGATTATACTTACTGGGTTCTCCTGATTTCCTTTAAAGGGAACTGCAAATGGTCTTCCCATTGAAGAACTATTATCACAAATCCGAGACTTCACCATTGATTGTAAAGTATTTCTGAGTTCCGAGTTCGGGTCAGACTGCTCGGCCGAATCGAGGGAGAAGTTTTCTGCTACCGAAGGCTGATATGTTGTTGAATATTGTGAGAACAAAGAGGGATTATCAGGCTCAGGCTGCAGATTAATCTCGGGAAATCCCATACAACGTTCGGTCGCGTAAAACGCTGAAGCAGGGGGCTCGAACCGGTTTATAATGGTGGTTGATTTAGCAGGCCTGAAATTCTGTTCTTCTGATCTTCCTTCCATGGTAGACTGGTTTAGGCTAGTTATTCCCATGTTTAAAGGCTGATGGAAGCCGAAAGACGGGGAAGAACGATATCCGAATCCGAAATTGAAATCACTAATCAACCCATTGTTGTGTTGGATTTGTTCTTGGTAATCAATCTTGTGCTCGTTCATTTATGGATGACAAAACAGCGATCAGAGGAAGCTTAACTTAGCAATCACAAGCTAAAAAAACTTGTAAATATGAACCAAATTCTCCAATGGATTTAAAAAGGATAGAAGAAGATGCAGATCAGATGAATAACGTTATCTTGTGGTGAATTCGAATGTGGAAATTTTTTTTTCAAAATTCTCTCTTTTATTCTTAAAAGGCTTCAGCTTTAAGATATAAACACTTATATTTATATATTTCAATATGAAATCCTTTATTTGTTCTAAGAAAGGATAGGATTGGATAATTAATATAATATTTTGTCTTAACCAATGAGGAAAAAATGTTTTAAAAATTGTCCAATTATTGTACTGTACTTTGGCAAAACATGATTTTATATACATATATTGATTAAACTCGCGCACCCAAATTAATATCACACCCACATCCACGTCATAAGATCCTGAGCTTTTACTAATTAAATTGAAATTATTAATACTAATTTCAAAGATACGGGAAATTAAAAAAAAATCTTAAATATCTAAATTAGGATGTTAAATATACAATCGTCAATGATCAAAAGGATATATGGATGTCAAACAATAATAGAAAAAGTATTAGTAATAAAATGTCTGAAAATTGAAAGAGAATATGGTTATATGGGCATCTAAGTTTAATAATTTCAATGTGAGATAGTGGCTTAAATTCGCAAAAACAGATCTTGAATTATTCTTGAAATGGATACGGATTTATGTGTCACCATTTAACTAAAATTACTTCAAAATATAGAGATGGAGAGAGGTTAATTAGATCTTAGCATCCTTCCCATCTGCATGAACATGGATAATTTTCTTTCTTGATTAATTTCTGCTCAATATATATCAGCAATTATATTATGTGCAATAATGATCACTATTGCATACAAATTCGTTAAAAGATATTTCACAATGGCGTGGTGTAGTATTAACATTTGGATTTTTAGATAAATTATTTTATCTTTTTTGACATAATAATTGTTCTTTTCGGTAATTATTCGAATTGAAAGTAAGGAGGTAAAATAAATTCTTTTTGTATTTATTGGAATTGTTTACAGAAAAAACTGAGGTTGTTCGTGTGACCTGACCGTCAAGATCAAATTTGACTAGTTAAACTTCAAGTTTTCTTTGCCGTTTCATCGGGAAGGTTCGAGAATCTGAATCTCACCCTCTATGCTATGTAAATAAGCTAAAATTAGTAGAGGATATAAGGTTGTATCTAAGTGACTCGAACTTATAATAACAATAATTTTATTTTAATTTGTTTCTAAATAATGTTGAGTAGTGCAAATATATTTATAGGAAAAACGGAAGTATAAAAAATGAGTTTTGAAAAGTTTAAAAAGGAAACTAAAAACTACAAGTTGAATACAAACTACGGTTTTTTAAAGTATAATAAATGAAAGTGTAGTTAGAGATTTGTGCACTCAACTCAACTTAGTTATTTCTAGAAATACAACTATACAAACAACTAATTATTTATTAAAAAAAAAGCAAACAAAAGAAAATGTTTATGGCTTTCCATGATCAATGTTACACCCCAATATGGCAACGTTGGCTCGATTTTCAGCTATATATATTTGTCAACCATAAATTAAATAATTTTGACATTTTGTTTCTCTTTTTAAAATCAGTTCACAATAAAATTTGTCAACTCTTTTTTTATTTTGGTTTTGGTTTGAATTAGGCTCAAAAGAATAGTAGATGTAATTAGTTTTTGCTAGAAAAAAGGCTAAAGAAGATGCGTACCAATAGCAAAAAAACAAAATAAATAAAGACAAAAAATAAACATACAAAACGAATTAATTAAAAACAACATCACCTGGCATTTTCAGAAATGATAATATAATTAACTGATAATAATTAAGTCCTTTGGAATCCCCGATTGCACAGTTCACGGTTAAGGATGAAGATTGATT
Source organism: Datisca glomerata (assembly GCA_003255025.1). Lineage (NCBI taxonomy): Eukaryota > Viridiplantae > Streptophyta > Magnoliopsida > Cucurbitales > Datiscaceae > Datisca > Datisca glomerata. The sequence continues at coordinate 124,683 of QANY01011424.1, read as the reverse complement.
AGAAGAAATGATTATTATAATTTTAATTGTTAATGTTATTATAATTAATTAAGCTTTCTTCTTTGTTATGATCATAGTTGAATAATAGTTATCAATTAACATAATATGTTGGTGGTGGCGTACTTGTGTATATGTCGTTATTAGAAAGAAGTGCCAGAATCAAATGCGATTAATTAGTAGTATTTGATTATTTTGATAGTGAAAAGCTTGATTCCTGGGTTGCATCTGCTGCCCCTCTTGATAATGACACAAGAATATTGACGTGTATTTTGGTGCCCAATTTAGTCAAAAGTTCATAATTTTTTTGTCTTTTCCCCCCTGCATTCCCTTTTGCTTGTTCATTGAACAGTTTATTTATTTTTGAAATCTTTAGAATGAAAGAGAATAATGCTATGCATATATGTATGTAAAAAGCTTTATATCGGCCTTTTCTAGATCAATCCCAAAAAGAATATGAAAAATTGTGATAAAAACATTGCTATATATTGTCAAATTATAACAATGATGTTGAAAATCATGCTGTATTTTAAAATTTTTCAAGGAAGTAAAATTTTATGGTAGGAAAAGGAAATTGAATTTATCATGTTTTGTTTACAATTCATTATATTTCAGTCATCAACAACAAACTTTTGGTACTTCTTGATTAAGATGATAAGTTTATTTGTTACTTACATAAAATTATATGATTCTCATGAAATGAAACCATTGACATGTGAAGAGAATACGTGACTCGTCAGTATGAAAATATGTTATGAGACAACGTTTTAAGCTGTATCAGTAATGTACCCTATAATTACGAACTTTTATATTTTTGTTCGAGAAAATTCTTTATATTGGATAGTCCGAGAGTTTGATTCCAAAAGTTTTGCTTCATTTTTTCTGGCAAACCCTACTTCAGAATTCAAATTTCAGAACCCTGTTCCATGTCTTAATCAGCTTAGAAATTCAAAGGTAATTGAAGGGGAAAAATGAATTATTCAAGTATTTAGGACCAACTTGCATAGGGTGCTCTTGGTTATTCCCTACAGGCTTATTCTTTTTATATTGTGTGAATTCATAATAGTGGTTGATAATATTAGCGGAATTCAGGTTGTATTTGGTTCAACTTGATTGAATGTAACGGAAATATGATGTGGACAAGATTTTGTGATCTGTTGTCGAATTTATTCCTTTCAATTCAACGGTCATTCTCAACACTATGCCTTATCAACATTATGTTTTGAAGTGGATTCAAACCTTCACATTATTTAGCACGAGATTTTAAGTCTTGCGTGTCTACCATTTCACCACCGAAACATTTCACATTTTTACTAATTTTGTTACTTGAAAATAAAATGATACTTTGTATACTATAAATCATTCTTTTAATCTTTTAATGTAATCTTCATTTTATTCTCAATTCAAATTCTCCAATCTCTCACTCACTTCATAGGCGATCTTCTCATCCATTTCCTATAATACATTTTCCCGTTTTTATTGGCACCAATTTCATTCCATTCTATTTTTCGAACCAAAAACAACTTAACATTTGAACGTATTAGCGGAACTTTGTGTTGTTGGTCAACTTGATCTACTTTGACTTAAATATTTGGGTTATTTAGATAAATATACTCTTTTGAATTTGGTTAAATTTTATACTCATTTTTAAAAATAAAGAATTTATACCTCTGACCTACCAACTTCACATTAGTACTTACAATCTCTCTTGTATTTTTTATGTATTTTATCAATCTATTTTATATGTATATTGTATGAATTTTGTATAGATATTGTATCTATTTTTATAAATTTTTTTATAGATATTGTATCTATTTTTATCCCATAAGTAGTTATTTATTTTGATTAATAAGCAAATTAATGCAAATTGTATATATTTGATAACTACTTAAAATGTTCAAGTAGTAGTTTTTGACTACTTGAACCCTTCAAGTAGTCACACTCTCTTCAGATAAATCATTGCATGAGACAAAAAAGACTACTTGAAGGGTTCAAGTAGTAAAAAAAGACTACTTGAACCCTTCAAGTAGTCTTTTTGTTTCATGCAGTTATTTATACATTAGAGATCATTATGAAAAGGGCTTTCAGCCACCTTTAAGTGCGTGAGCAGTACCCCTTAGAAGAAATGTTTTTATATTGGTTCTGCACACCTATGGTAACGAGAAATAACCATGTCTGGTTCTTCAAGCAGAGTATTTCAGGTCAATTGCTGCCTCAATGATGACAACACCTTAACATACAGGTTGATGATTTATCGCTAAGTGCACTCAAGATAACGATAAAATTACCACGAGTGGTGACTTAGGTCTGAGTATGTAAAGGTGGAACTTAGCCGATGTCACGAGTTCTCCTCCAAAAGTGGAACTTGGCCATTGAAACACGATTTATTAAGAGGAGAGAATTCACTTAAACTTTTAAACAAGTTGGTAGGCATTTTGTCGTTAGGCCAACAATGAAAATGAATCTATGATCCTTTAAGTGTGCCTATGACCAGCGGTTTAGATATTTACACATTGCCTTCTTAGGAAACTTCATTATATTTCCATGTATGTATGCGCCTTTCTAGGCAGATATCATGCATGTTTCTACATATATGCACCTTCAAAGGCTTAATCGTGTGAGAATGACACTTCATGTAATAATATTTTGTTGCTTAGGAAGTCTTGCCCATACTATTATGTTTATCATTGAATGTGCATATATACTTATTTGGAAACTTTCCAAATAGCATCACTGAATGTGATATCTCCACTAGTAGAGGTTATAGACTCATTGTCAAACATTATCATTCACATGCAAGTAAATTGGCTGTGACATATACCTACTTGATTCTGTCAATCAGCATACTACATGAAAATGCAAAAATGTTGCAAACATGCACTTGTTACATCTATTGTCATAAATATCTAATTGCCCTAACGTCATATTTAAAAGTTCATGTTTCCCATTAAGCATCATGGCATATGCTCCTTATATGTGTATTCGCCGCTGAGCCATTTCTTGATGAGTTCCGCCCTGGATAGTTTTCTCGAGTAATATGTTATCTTGATGTTATGCTACATTGGCGACGCAGTTAATTGGTGAAACTCCTCTTTGGTGAGTTATTCTTGATTAGTTCTCCTAGATCATTAATATGAAAAGGCGATGATATGTTTGTTCGTGACTCTGATGAACTAACTCTAGTAATGTTGAATATGAACACATCATTGAGTTGTATTTGTCATATACAAGCATGTTATAGTTAGAAATTGTTGCTTGGCTCTATTCACTTGCCGTGATACACTCGTATTTGAACACACATTATAAACATGCATATGGTACATATATTATCATGTATACTCTCTCGTGCTAACATTGAACATGAGGTTGTACATTACAAGTGTATATATACATTTTTTTTCAGCTAGTCATTCTTTAGTTAATGCTGACATGATCATATTGTTTATTGAGAGAGGTCAGTCGTAGCCAACTACTTCTTGCATCTCTTACTGGAGGCTAAATAAAGTAATTGATACATCATCACATCCAGCTTGAGGCTACAGCAATGAAGATGACCCTAAATGACTAATTCAGTGAAGAAACATTTGTCATCACAATTGAACATCTCACGATTTGATGGCTCATTAAGCAAGATCACAACACACATCGAGACTATGTACAAGTTTGAGTGCTACGCATTTGAACTTGCACAAGGGGCTAATGTTTATACATGAATTTTCCATCCTGGACATACCCAATAGGTCCACCCGCCCTGATTAGAACTCTGTGATTATTTATTTACAACTGTCAAGTCAAGTGACAAGACTTCGATGGACCCTTACCGTCTTGAGAATGAATTGGAGGTATATGACTTGGTAGGATTAGGATGAGGTTCGTTGTGTTGGTCCGCCACCACGACCTCCTCAGTAGGCTTTAGATGCGTGATCCTCTCATTGAGGATGAACCTAGGAATATGTGGCAACATCCTATACGTTGGTCTTTACATATACTTGGCAGTCATTCATTGGTCATCATAAATTAGGGTTTACCCCACACTTTCTATATAAAGATGCTTAATACTCCTACTGAGGGGGGTGAGACATTTGGGACATTTTATAACACACGTTTGGGGGCTCTCTCCCTCTCTCTCTGGCGATTCCAAGGATGTGAGTTTACCGATGGTTGTCACCGTTTAGGCAATTGAGGATGCTCATCCTTTCCTCCTCGTAAATTTCTTCCGAGCTTCTTATGTTTCAATGTGTTTATAATCACAATTTTGTGCTACATTCCTATTTTGGTGGGGTTGTTACTTACAATCATATTTTAAGATGGGAAATTTGCAATGATAGGCAGCGTCATGATTGGTTCTTTGTTCTAAGGAACTTAATGTGAAATTTTCATGTAGAGGGTAGAGAAGCTTGAACTTGACATTTGCAATAAATTAGCTGGGGTAAGTAGGAAATCGAAAAGTGTCGATAGTAATTCTATAAAGAAAAATGTGGCGAACAGATCTCTAGGTTTTCTCCTTACACTTTGCTGTATTTATCGGATTCTCAACCATATGAATGAACATAAACAAGATAGAACAAAAACTAAAGTAAATGGCATTTTCCATTGAGTAGGGACCCAAAAAAACAGGGTCAACAACATTAATTCCCCTAAAGCCTCATTTTCTATGTCACATTACTCCTTAAAATTTAAATTACCTCGTTTTAATATCCCAATTATCAGGCTTGTCTAGTTGTCTTGATAGCTCAAATGATTAACCTTGTAAATTTTCAGACTTGGTAGACACAAGATCCTTATTGTCTTTTATACTCTGATTTCCTTATGTGACATTAGCACTTTTAGCTAGCAGCTTATGTTTGAGGCTCAAATTGTTGTAGTACTCATCATAATAGATGGTTGTTGCTTTTTTATTTAGCTAAATGAAGTTAGCATAATGATTATTTCAGATGGACCTGTTCACAAGTAAACTACTATATGGTTTGCTTTTCTGAAGTATATATTAGCCAACTTAACAACTTTTTCATCTCATAATTAGTTGTTCTGTGCAGATTATATTAGGATCATGGATCACCAATGTAGGAGATACATTGCTCTAGTATGTATTTTGGAGAAGGTGCATATTATTTTCCTTGTCCTCTATCACCTTTATGTAAATGTTAAAGAAATACTAGTCTTGATCTTAGTGATAGCTATATATTTTGAGAGAAGTTGCATATCTTTTTCCTCGTCCACTATTAACTTATGTAAAAGTTCAACAAATACTAATTTAGAATGATCTTATACATTTTGAAGAAGCAGTCTGGCAGATAATTTTACTTCTGACTTTACAGAGGGCTTTAGTTACTGGACATTTTCTTTTTTATTACAAATTTTGATTGAAATGCTGCTTGCATAAAGTGGTTTTTTCTCTTTCTATTTAATTTGATCGGAATATTCATCCACCACAACTCATTTTTCTTATTTAATCATTTGCTATTCCTGTGATTCTTTTACATTTATTTATTATTATTGACCTTCTTTTCAAAATTCATGATGTGTGGATAGTCTCAATATTCTTTTCACTTCTGAATGGCATTTTTTCTTCAAATTGTAACTTACTAAAACAACAGTAATCTAATAATATTGATCATTGTCATTGTGTTTTAATTTAATGTTGTGCCTCATATATGCTGTTTGACTAAAGATATATATTCATGCTAAAAACTATTGTCTATCGTTAATACTATAATTTTTGTAGTTGCGATTATAATCTTGACTTTATAATCATTGCTAAACAAATGGTAGCGCATTATTTCTCTGTCTAAGTGGTCTATAAAGCATTTGGAATAACAATAAGCAGACTATCTTGGATATTTGTTGTTTTTTATTAGTGCGGACTGATTAGAGTTTTGGTGGGGGATTCTTTTAGTTTCGATTGGATTGATCATCCCCCGAACTTTGTAATTATCTCTTTCTTTTAATCTAATTCGTTTCTTATCCAAAAAAAAATCTTGGACCTTTGTTGTTTACACTGTTCTTATGAAGTGAGTCATAGTCTATTGCACTTTTTGTTCCACAATACTTGAAATTATTGACAAATTCCAAACTTGTCCTGAGCATCAAGCTTGAAGGCATGACAGTACTTTAACTTGAACATAGCCATGTTTCTCTTATGTGCATTCTTTTACCCCCCCCCCCCCCTNTTTTTCCCCCCCCCCCCCCTTATTTTTATAATACACCCCATTTATCTTGTCTTAACATAATGATATTGATTTAAAAAATTATTCAAGTCCTGATAACGTTGTCCCTGCATATAGGTTCTATGCTTTTGCTTCAGAGGCACAGATGGAACCAACAGTTGAGGTATCTCATTTTTCATCGTAAAATTCTTGTTAAATTATGCTATAGGTTGTATAAACTAGTAATGCGCAAGACTGTCTGTTGATATGCTAGGTTTGCTTCTTTCATTTCCTTTAATAGATAAACTATGTTTGGTTAATAACATATAAAAAATAACTAGAAGACAAGGCTTCTAGTTGGTGACAAGAAGGACTCGCATTATTCAAGATGTAGAAGAATAGACAAGGGTGTTTCTTCTGTTGGGCAAGTAAGTTGATAAGACAAAAATTTGCTTATTTTTTGTTTGGTTGAAAGTTTTGGACATCAGGGAAAAAATTGTCTATATTACTAGCTGTTTCAACAGTTTTGATAGCTCAAGTAATCTTTTCCTTGAGATAGTCTTCTTTTTTGGAACAGTTTAACAACAATGATTTATTCTGTCAATGAAGGCAACAACAGAAACAGCTAAATAGGAAGCTCTGATACCTACTTTCTTTAATGCACAAAGGTTTATAAGGGAAAACCTAACCACTCTCTTCATCTCAACACTTTGAGTTGGTGAGTATTTAACCTTTTTGTGTAAGATAGAAAAATATTATTAATAAAATAAAGATAGAGTACAATAACAAAATTTGGAGGGTGAGAAATCCACCAAAGACTGAAAATTGAAAAAAAATAAAACAATGCAAAACAACCAAACTACATTCGTAAAAGATTCCAGTTAAGAAAAAAAGAAGACCTAGGGGTATAGTCTTAAAATTTTTTGACTTAGATGACCAAGAGGAAGCCAACAAAGTAACTATCTTCTATAAAACTAACTCGTCAGCAAACAAATTTAGAAAAATTCTTCCATTTTAATCTTTTGTCCGTGCTTGGTTCTTGTTCTTTCAATTTTAGCTTGTGTGATAAAGGGTGTGGTCTTTTGATAAATCAAGAGAATTCCCAATCATCTTTTCCTTTCTTTTTGATATGGAATCCTCTTCTCCTTTCAAAGTTAAGGTTTTTTATGACTGTCAATTTAAGAATGATATGCATTTGTGATATTTATCAAAAGAAAAGACCTTTTATGTGTATGTCTCCTTCTTGGTGTGTTTTCTAGAAATGTAGTTCTGAAAGTTTGAATAATCTTTTCCTACATTGTCCTTCAGCTTTTGTGTTATGGAATCGACTACTAATTTTGTTTGATTTAAGCTGCGTGTAGTCTCGTTCGGTTAAAATGATGTTAAGATTGAATTTGAGTGCTTCTAGTAAGAAGAAAAGAGTGCACTAGTTCTTTTCAGCTTTTTCTATTTTATGGTTGCTTCGGCATGAAAGAAATGGAAGGGTTTTTTAAGATTATGCTTTTGGAGACATAGTCTTGTGGAAGAGAGTGAATTTTGAAGCATAAGAAGATAAATATTTTGAATCCTCGAGTAAGTAGATGCAGTTGAAAGCTTATCTATAAACTTGAAAGATCAAACTCTACTATGATAATGGTTGTTGTTTTTTTCGGAGTAGGTTACATCAATACTAGTTGTAGTTTGTTTTGATTAGCTTAGTTGACCATTTTTTAAATGTCCTTGAAATTATTTATTAGCTTGCTGTGTTCAGTAAGAGTTTCTCCTGTCAGTATAGGTGTTTTTTGTGGCACCTATAATCACGGGCAATCCCCGTCATTAAATGTGTTTTTGCGGCACCTTTAATGACAGGCATTCCCCGTCATTAAAGGTATTTTTGCGGCAAGTTTAATGACGGAGATTCCTCGTCATCAAAAGTATTTTGACGACATCTTTTGATGACGTTGGTAAAATGAGTTTAGACTACAGCCTGATAGATGACAGTCGCATCACCGTCATTAAAAATTTTTGATGACGGGTATTAACCATCATCTAAGCCTCATTTTATAGTAGTGTAAAAATATAATGAACTTAGTTACGCGTGCATCGTACGTGTATATTGACTGGTACATATAAAAGCAACTCAAGACCATATCTTATATCTTATAGTATATGTCAAATATCAAATAAAAAAATTCTAAACATGTAGGTCATATAGGAGCTAGACATATAATAAGGACCACTTTTTAAAACTGTGTAAGCTATATAAAAAGGGATGTCCAATTTATAATTAAGGTGTATACATATATAAAAGACTGTTTTCGATGCGTTCCAAATCATTCCCATTTGAAGGTGACCGGACTCGCACATAATGTGAATTCTCTTAAGCACTTATATATCGAGTGTCTTCTACTTTGATTAAATTTTGGTTTGTTCAATTAGCTTGGCATTGTTTAGACCGGTGATTAATTCATAAATTAAATTTTAAATAACTAAATGATTTTTCGTTCATTCATACGTTAATTTGATAAATTATTTTTATGAATGATGATAAACGTCAACATCTCAAGGAATAACACAACACTTCACTTTGATCTATAATCACCTCGCTTTACAATTATTCAAAATTATAATCTCTGATTATGTAATATTATCCGTAAAAAAATCTAATTAATTATTGAGGTGGTTCAGAAGTGTTCGGTCAATTGTATTTTATAACCAATTAGAATCTAAACCAAAGACCAACCCACGTTCAACCCAAAAAAAAAAACAAGGCCAATCCCTAAAAAGCAGTAATATTTAATTAGTTGGCATGCTTATACAACCCCTTTTTTATAATTAGTAAATAGTTTTTTCAATGTTTTTTTGTTTTTCTGAAAAAAAATTATATATAAAAGAAGTAAACTAAGAAACGATGATCATATTAATCTTTGTTGAGGTCGATTGATGTATTAAAATAGGAACTGAGTGTATGTTATCATAAATAAACAAAAAAGTATTTTTCTCTTAAATAAAACGGATTTTAAATAGATAAGAATGTAGGAATTAGTATATATAATAAACGAAGGAGAAAGTACGTGTGTGGGAAAAAAAAGTAGCATTAGAAATTTTTTGTATGCATCGATCTTTGGCTGTACATTATCATCTTCAGAAGTGAACTTTAAGAACTTGAAGGGACAGATCTCTCTGCATGGCTTCACTATCAAGTATTTATCTCTTATTATATCGGATACAATCACCTCCTAAGAAACAACAAATTGTTGAAATTCTTTTTTCAAAGAATTAAAAAAGGTTTTGACCCCGGTACCCGGCACATTCGTCTATACTGAGGCTGAAATTCAATTAATGTTTGAAAAAAGAATGAGGGCGATACTTTTATATTGAACGAGAATATTTTTAGTGAATATTTATGTACTCATTCATATCATTTAATATTATGTATGTGTTTTTTTTTAATTTGAAGAGTTTACTCCTCTCTCCTAAAATATATATATGAATTAAATAATATATTAATTCAATTGTCAGTAAATCGACAGAATGAGTACCGAATATTTCAGTACTCAGAATACTAAATATTTTCTTGTCTTAACATACTAGCTCTCCAAAATCCAGTAGAGCGACCTTGGCTAAGAAATTTGATTCAACTTGGATGGCGTTATGTTAATTATTCTTCTTAATGGGTAGCATTTTCCTTTTTGTTGATATTAGAAAGAGATTATGCTCCATACATAAGATTGTTATAAGCCAGCCACCTGAACCTTTATTAGAAGTAGGACATTCATAATCTCAATTTTTTATTAATTAATTTATAGGACTAATTAGGCTACCACCCTCCGACCTTTCAAGCTTATACTAAAATGTTCTTTTATCTTTAAAACCGTACAATAGACCCTCATGTTTTATTTTCTTTTAAGACTAACCCCTCTCTTTACTTCCGTCTAAAACTTAGACAGAAGTGACCACACTGATCATCACATGTAATTCTTATAGGCAACATGATAATTTAACACTTCATTACCACGTGTCATAAATCCAGCCGCTTCTCCCACCAACCGATTGCCCATAAGACAACGGACATTATATTTGCTCTCCATTTTGGCGCCTGTTTTAGGGCTTTGTTTTGCAGGATTTCATTGAAGATAAGCTGAAGAAGAAGCTTCAACCCACGGAAGCTCCATTGTGCTACTGTGGTAGGGCTTCAGACTTGAAGACTTCTTAGACTGATTTAAACTGAAGAAGAAGATTTTATGCATTTTGTAAAAGATGGGTAAGTTTGAGATTTTTTTTGGTTTTGTAACCTACATTGTTACTGAAATTGGAAGCTCCCATTTTTGCTAATTTGGAAGCTCTATTTTCTGAATTTGGAAGTTTCATTTTTGATGCACTGACGAAACTCCATTTTTTCTGAATTTGTAAGCTATTTTTCCTGTTATAAATTCGGAAGCTTCATTTTTGCAATATTTGCTAAGTTATACTGAATTCTCCATTTTTTGCTATTTGAAGATCTTAGAGCTCCACTTTCTTGTTTTGAAAAAGATCCATGTTTGATAGTTCATAACATATTTTTTGTTGAATTTTTTAGTTTGCAGAACAATAGGGGTTTGTAGGATTTTTTTGGTCCAATCCACCTACGTGTGAACGAGTAAGAAATACTATCCCGAGATTATAAAGAGGAATGACCTGACTTGAGCTCAAAAATAGAAACTTAAGATCTAAGATTAATAAGATGATGTGTCTATTGTTGTTGATGTTTGTTTTCATTTATATTTTCATCAGGTTTTAGGGTATTTGTCTTGTAAGTTAAGCTTAATTTAGCTATAGTGTTGTAAGCTATTTTGATAAGTGAATGAGAAATACTTTGATAAAAGAATGATAAGTTAAGCTTAATTTTGCTATTGTAAGCTATTCTCATTTGTATTTTCATCATGTGTTTCGCATATTGTTTTGTAAGTTAAGCTTAATTTTGCTGTGGTGTTGTAAACTATTTTGATAAGTGTCGCAACGTGTGTGCAACGCGGAGTGGAGATTAAAAAATTCATTTTTTAAGGAAAAAGAAATTTAGAGTCGCCACCAATCATTTTAGGGTGTGATTGGTCACCCAATTTTAAGATGAAAATTTTTGGTCTACGAAAACTCAAAGTTAGTTCGGGAGTCGTTTGTGTGTGAGGAAGGTATTAGCACCCCACAACACCCATTATAAAATGGTTACCAAATTTAATCAAATGCTATCCAATTTTTTATTTTAGGGCAAAGGTTAAAGAAATTCATTTTTGAATGTCCCGTTTGATGCATTTTGTATCATAGAAATAAACAAAATAAATTACTTTTAATGGGTGGTTCAAATACCATTAAAAAAATTATTTTTTTGTATTCTTATATCTTTTTAAATCAAAACATAGTTATTCTCGGTATCCCAAGAATAACTCCTCACCTCAGTAGTTCGAGAAGTTTGGTATCCCAAAAATCTCAAAGTCCATCGTCGGCCTTTTTTTTAGTAAAAATTAAATAATAGAAGTAACAAAATCTAAATCTAATTATTAAAATTATAATCCACACATACATGAACATTAATTATAATAATGCAAGAATAGCATTATAAGTATGACGATGCAAGAATGCTAAATAAATAAACATGTAAAGAAAATTAATGTTAATAATTACAACAAAATGGAAGTAAAAGAATAGAGATAAGTTATAGGATGTCAAATTATAGAAAACACAAAATGTTGAGATTATATAAAACATACAAAAAAATGCAAGAATAAAGTAAAAAGGCTATATTATGTAATAAATGAAAGAAAAAAATTTAAAAAAA
>QANY01011424.1:0-110446 GCA_003255025.1 Datisca glomerata | reverse complement strand
ACTCAATTCGGGTTCGATTTAACCACATTAATTGAAAAGGAAATGGACCCGACGCTGACACCGGGCTTCGACCTCAACTCAATTCAGGTTCGATTTAACCACATTAATTGAAAAGGAAATGGTCCCGGCGCTGACACCGGGTTTCGACCTCGACTCAATTCGGTTCGATTTAACCATATTAATTGATGTTGAAGTTGACTTATGCAAGTCTCATGACAACAAAAGGTAGACTAATGCATGCTTTAAATGTTGGAAGGTCATGTGTGAATTTCGAAAGAATATCATTAAGTGATTCATGCACCTGAATTTGTCAGAACAAATAATGTGGTGTATGTCTATGCATTGTAATTCTTGAACATAAATGTAAAGTAGTGATTTTGAATGCGTGCATGCTATGCATGATTTTGAACCTTTATAAGAAAATTATATGATGATTTTTAACCATATCCAACACCCTTTAGAAAAATCACTTGGCCTAGGATCATTGACTCACAATGAGGTATCGAGCATATTTTTAGGAAAATGATACATCCTTATTTATTTGTTTATGCCCCAGTATTTGGCTCCATGTTAGTGGTGAATAATCTCTCTGCTTCTCTTCTGTACTTCTAATTGGGTAATCCTCCAATTTCGCTTTAGCCATTGTCATGCGCATATTGACCTTCCTCGTGATGACTTTTTAGATTTTACTTTACAATCATGTCACCTTTCTTAGTTCCAATTTTTTTTCAATTAGCTTTCAACTAACCAAGTTTATTCTTCTGAGTTATTTCAAGAGTAATTAATGATATCTTAGAACTGAGAGGAATAAGAAATAATGGAAATAAAGAGAAGATGAAGTATATGTATTTGTCAACTGGGAAAGAAAGAAGAAAAAAAGGCTCTTCATTGATGATGAACAGTGTTTACAAACGATGGTTTGGAAAAAGAAAAGAGAAGAAAAAAAAATGTAAGAAGAATTTCTCCAGTATTCGAGACAGATTTAGCATTTTTTTTAACTTCATTTTCCCATACTTAGAGTGGTCAAACGATGTACTTCTTGACTGCATCAGAATTAACCGTGTGCGAATAAATCATCTTCATCCATGTTTGTTAGCATGAGAGCTCCTCCTGAGAAAGCCTTCTTGACAATGAAAGGTCCCTCATAATTTGGGGTCCACTTCCCTCGATGATCCTTTTGATATGAGAGTATCTTTTTTAACACCAAGTCTCCTTCTTGGAAACATCGGGGACGTAATTTTTTGTCATATGCGTGCATCATTTTTCTTTGATATAATTGCCCTATACATAATGCAGTCAATCTTTTTTCCTCGATGAAATTTAATTGCCCATGTCGTGTCTGTACCCACTCTGCTTCTTCTAATTTCGCTTCCATTAAGACTCTGAGGGAGGGAATTTCCACCTCAATTGGAAGGACTGCTTCCATGCCATATACTAAAGAGAATGGCGTTGCCCCAGTTGATGTTCGGACTGATGTGCGGTACCCATGCAGTGCAAACGGGAGCATCTCATGCCAATCTTTATAAACCTCCGTCATCTTCTCTATGATCCTTTTTATGTTCTTATTGGCTTCTTCCACTACTCCGTTCATTTTTGAACGATAAGGAGATGAATTATGATGCTTTATTTTGAATTGCTCACATAAGTCTTTCATCATCTTGTTATTTAAATTTGTCCCATTATCTATGATGATCCTTCCAGTTAGACCATATCGACAAATTATCTCCTTTTTAATAAACTTAACAACCGCACTTCTAGTTACACTTGAATAAGAACTTGCCTCCACCCATTTGATAAAATAATCTATAGATACCAAAATGAAGCGATGCCGTTAGAGGCTTTGGGTGTGATGGGACCAATGAAGTCTATGCCCCACATAGAGAACGGCCAAGGCGCGGCCATTACATGTAAAGGGGATGCGGGTACGTGAATTTTATCCGCATAAATTTGACATTTATGACATCTCCTGGCGTACTTGATGCAGTCAGATTCTAGAGTTAACCAATAATATCCTGCTCTCAAGATTTGTTTGGCCATCATATATCCATTAGCATGAACTCCACAAATTCCTTCATGAATCTCCTCTATGATTTGATTCGCTTCTCTTGCATCAACACATCTTAAGAGTATCATATCATGGTTTCTTTTGTAGAGTATTTCACCATTCAAGAAGAAACTCATAGACAATCTTCTAATAGTACGTTTATCATTCTCAGAAGCCTTAGATGGATATTCTCCATTCTTTATATACTGTTTGATGTCGTAATACCAAGGTCTTGTGTCTGGCTCTTCTTCAATGCTCATACAGTGAGCAAGAAAATCTCGCTTCTCAATTTTTATGGGTTGAACTTCTTCCTTAAAGTCTGCAGCAAACATGGACGCTAGAGTTGCCAGCGCATCTGCGATTTGATTATTCACTCTGGGTATATGGTCAAATGAGATCACTTCAAAAGTTCGACTTAACTTAGTGACATGTTTTTTATAAGGTATTAGCTTAGAGTCTCTAGCTTCCCATTCTCCGTTCTGTTGTCGTATCACCAATAGCGAATCTCCGTACACTCGAAGCTTCTTTATCTTCATATCACAAGCTGCTTGAATTCGCATGGAACATGCCTCATATTCTGCCACATTATTTATACAGTCAAAACATAGTTTTGCCGTGAATGGAAAAAAAATTCCTTTAGGTGATATGAGGATTGCCACAATTCCATGTCCTACATCATTAGATGCACCATCAAATAACATTGTCCACAATTATGGGTCTGTAGATTCTTCTTCATTTTTGAATATGACTGAAATGCTCTCATCAGGGAAATCAAACTTCATAGGTTCATAATCTTGCATTGGTTGATCCGCCAGATAATCAGCAAGTACGCTTCCTTTTATTGACTTCCTCGTGATAGACAATATCATATTCTGTGAGTAACATTTGCCATTTAGCAATCCGTCCAGAAAGTGATGACTTTTCAAGGATATACTTGATAGGGTCCATCTTTAAAATTAACCAAGTGGTGTGGTATAACATGTATTGTCTAAGCCGATGAGCAACCCAGGCCAATGCACAACACGTTTTCTCCAACATCGAATAATTAGCCTCATAATTTGTGAACCTTTTGCTTAAATAGTATATTGCTTGTTCTTTCCTTCCAGAAGCGTCATGCTGACCAAGTACGCAACGCATGGATTTTTCTGTTACTGTAAGATACAAAATGAGTGGACGCCCTGGAGTTGGAGGAACAAGTATGTGTGGATTTTGCAAGTATTGCTTGATCTTCTCAAAAGCAATTTGACATCATCATTCCATCCTTCTGTATCACTTTTGCGGAGAAGCTTAAAGATAGGTTCACAAGTTGTAGTTAGCTGTGAGATGAAACGGGCTATGTAATTTAATCTCCCCAAGAAACCTCTAACTTTCTTTTGAGTTTGAGGTGGTGGCATATCAATGATGGCTCGAACCTTATCAGAGTCAACTTTTATTCCTTCCTTGCTCATGACAAAATCAAGTAGTTACCCTGAAGACGTTGCGAATGTACATTTGGTCGGGTTAAGCTTTAACTGGAACTTTCTCAACCGTCTAAATAGTTTTCGTAGAGTGACTGTATGATCTTCTCCTTGACGTGATTTGGCAATCATATCATCAACGTACAGTTCGATTTCTTTATACATCATATCATGAAACAATGTTACCATTGCCCGCTGGTAAGTTTCCCCTGCATTCTTCAGACCAAATGACATAACCTTATAACAAAATGTACCCCACAAAGTTATAAAAGTCGTCTTTTCACGGTCTTCAGGAGCCATTTTGATTTGGTTATACCCCGAAAAACCATCCATGAAAGAGAAGGTTGAATGTCCCGCAGTGTTATCTACTAAGACATCGATATGGGGTAATGGAAAATTATCCTTGGGGCTTGCCCGATTTAAATCTCTATAATCGACGCACACCCTTACTTTCCCATTTTTCTTCAGCACTGGGACTATGTTAGCAACCCATTCAGGATATTTTGCTACTTCTAGAAAACCCGCATCTACTTGCTTTTTAACTTCTTCTTTGATCTGTACCAGCATGTCTGGTTTCATTTTCCTTAACTTTTGTCGCACTGGTTTACTTTCGGGCATAAGTGGCAAATGATGAACCACGATATCAGTGTCAAGTCCTGGCATATCTTGGTAAGACCATGCAAAGACATCAATATACTCTTTGAGTAAGTCAATTAATTCTCGGCGGCCTTGGCTTGTCATAGAAGTGCCTATTTGGACTTCTTTCGTCTCTCCCTCCAATCCCAAATTTATCACCTCCGTTAACTCTTGATATGGTTGAGTTATTTTTTCATCTGACTCTACCATTTTTAACATTTCCGGAGATGGTTCGAAATTATCCTCATCGCTTTCACCTGACTCTACGCTAAGAATGGGATTGTCAAAGTTGTTGCTTATGCTCTTGTTTTCAAAATCATCGTTCTCGAACCTGAATCGGATTATTGGATGAAAAGAAGGCGAAAGAAAAATAAAATAAAATAAATAAACAAAGCATGAGTATGGACAACATTTCAGAAATGGAAAAAGAAGACATAGAAGGAAGAAACAAAAAGAAACTGGAATTATATTTATCATCAGCAAAAGGAGACGAAACAAGTTTTTTAGATTTTCATTCAAAAAGATGACATGAAATAGACGAGAACATAGGCCCATAACAATGAAATTCCTAAGGCATTGGGTATAATCATTAGAATTTTGGCATGAACACATTACTCTTGAAAATTCTCGAGAAGCATTGGTAGTTCGGTGACGTCCCAATTGTTAAGTTCATGATCTGAATCGTATCGAAAAACCAAGTCCTCTGTACTTGAACTTGATGATTTTCCCAGGATTGCGGATATTGAAAGCTCGGCGATATCATCTTCAAGGTTGTACTGCTCTACCATAACCGGTTCTTCGAATGAAATTCCTCCACTTCTGAAGGATTTAGAAATATGGGGTATGATTGCCATTTCCACATCGAATTCCCTATTTTCAAGCCTAGCAATCCTTTTTTCTTTCTTTTGAGCTTCCACTCTCCCTCTATCAGCCTTGGTCGGTCTATATCCAAGTCCAAACTTTTGCTCATTCTTGTCCCAGTCAATTAACTTTTTTATGCCTTGATGCTCACTCCCGAGTCCCTTACCTGGCTGGTATCCCCCTTTGATCATCAACCTTGCAACCATCTGAGATGCTTTTAATGGGTTTGGCATTGGGGAGGGTTTCCCACTAGCAACAAACGTGGTGTTCGCAATCTCAAATGATCGAAATGAGCACTCCAATGCTTCCTCTGCCGCCTCGACATATGGCATGGTGGCTGGCTTGGATACCAAAAAATCTTCTTCCCCATATATACAAATGAGTTTATGATCCATTATGAATTTCAGCTTCTGATGTAAGGAAGAAGGTACTGCCCCAGCAGAGTGAATCCATGGTCGGTGTACGCTGGATTTATGTCCATCACTTGGAAAAGCAATATTGAATATGCATGGTCCAATTCGGATAGGTATCTCTATGTCTCTGGTTACTTCTCTTCGGGTGCCTCGAATGCTCTTACTATCATCATCCTCGGCCGCATATGTGTCGCGTCCACTAGGAGCTTTGCTAGTGTGGATGTTGGCATTACATTTAGAGATGAGCCGTTATCAATCGATACTTTTGCAATAATATAATCCCTACATTTTATGGATATATGTAAAGCTCTGGTGTGCCCAGTACCATCGGCCGGGATTTCATCATCTGTGAAAGTGATAAAATTTGGTGTGGTAATATTTCCAACAATTCCACTCAACTTATCCATCGTAATGTCATGACAGACATATGCTTGATTCAAAACCTTCAATAATGCTTGGCGATGTGGTTCAGAATTCAGAAAGAGTGACAGTAAGGATATACGAGCAGGTAAGCGATTAAGTTGTTCAATCACCTTATACTCGCTTTGCTTGATGAGCTTAAAAAATTCACATACTTCTTCTTCAGACACTGCTATTTCTTTCTCCGTACCTCTTATTATATCTGGGTCTATCAATTGGCCGCCATTCATTTCTCCTTGGAATTCATGACCATTGTCGCCTTCTTTGGCCTTCCCTTTCCTTTTCCTTTCAAACACATCGCTTTTATCCGTTTCCAAAACTTCTAGCGTGTAGCATCTGCCACTCCTCGTCATCCCACCTACTCTCGAAATATTAGTTATGAGGAGATCGAGGTCAGACAGATTTAGCTCTTGAGTTTTATCGTTACTGCTTGTAATAACCTCATATCCGTACATCTAGGGTACTGCTCTTGAATCTTTGTAAGCGAACGCACCCGATATTTGATTGGTGATAGGCGTCGGAGCATAAGACGTAGTGGTGCGAGTTGACTTTTCCTCGTAATGTATTGTGAGAGGTTTTGGGATATAGGATGACATTTCAACATTAACTTCAGATGATTCTTTAGTTATCATGAGGACTAAAGAGTCATCTTCTTGGTATTCCCTTTCTCCTTTATTACTTATCGTAAGTATCTTTGCGTCCAACAACTTTTGCACTTCCTTTTTAAAATCAGCACACTCCTCAATTGTATGCCCTGTCACCTTCTTATGAAACAAACAATCGAAGTCATGCATAGGCTTCCTAAAAACGCACTCATCCTCTGAGCGTGTTGGGTAGGTGTACCCTGCTCTAGAAAGAAGATGAAAAAGTGTTTCCATTGACGTGCTCACATCTTCCACGTCCCTCTTTCCATATGAAAAATATTCCTCAATTGCATTCACGGCAGGATTCCCATGATTTGGTAGAGGGTTGGAATTGATATCTGGATTCCCGTTTGCCTTTTTGAAATTCAACCATCCAGCCTTGATCAGTGCCTGTACTCTACCTTTTAATGCCGTGCAATTCTCAGTCGAATGTCCCACTGCCCCAGCATGATACTCACAGCGAGCAGTCGGATCATACCACCTTGGGTATGGTGGTTGTAGAGGTTCGTAAGGAATTGGCACCAATTGATTATTCCGTATCAATTGTGGTAAGAGTTCTGTATATGACATGGGGATTGGATCATATTGGATAAAACGTTGATTATTTCTATTTCCCCTCAGAGGCTGATCAGCCTGACCAATATTTTGCTGGTGGGCCGGTGGTCTGAAACCGGGCCTTGGGTTATTTTGAAATGTTGATTGTTGAGAGTGATAATTGTACGGAATTTGTGAGGTATTAGCCACGTATGATGTCGTAGACTTGGGTCCTTCCCCATACTTTGAAAATCCTGATCCCGGGTTCGCAGCTTGTGATGGGTACCCGGAATTGATCATCTGCACATCCCCTTCTTTTCGCTTCAATGGAGGCCCCTTTTTTACTGACGATGTATCTGATATAATTTCCAAAATTCTTCCATTCTTTATCCCATACTCAATCCTTTCACCGATCACTATGATGTCAGAGAAGTTGTTTGAAGCGTTTCCAATCATTCTGTCATAGAATGGAGGTCTCAAGGTGTTAATAAACATTCCAGCCATCTCCTTGTCTGACAATGGGGGGTGTACCTGAGCAGCTAACTCCCTCCACCTTTGTGCATATTCTTTAAAGCCTTCTGTAGGTTTTTTTTCCATCCTTTGTAAGTCCAAACGATCAGGGGCTATGTCTATGTTGTACTTATATTGTCTTAAAAAAGCATCTGCTAGATCTTTCCACCTTCGAATATGTTGGTTATCCAATTGGATATACCAACGAGATGCGGCTCCCATCAGGCTATCTTGAAAGAAATGAATCAGCAGCTTATCATCATTTGCACAAGCAGCCATTTTTCTGCAGTACATAATAAGGTGACTTCTGGGGCACGTACTACCATCATATTTTTCAAACTCAGGTAGTTTGAATTTATGTGGGATGTTCACATCAGGGACCAAACATAATTGGGTGGCATCAATGGTACCGTATACATCAGAACCTTCAATAGCACGTAATCTCTCCTCCAGAAAGTCCAATTTATCTTTCGATCGTGGGTCATCACTTGGCTTGGTAATAGGCTTATGTATCTTTAGGTCATCAACATCGGTTATGATGATTGGCTCGTTAACAAGTTCACCTTGTGGAGTGAAAGTCTGGTTGTGACCACATGCCATCGCGGATGGGTTGTACCCAGTTTTTCCTGTCTGCATTGTTTCCTGGACATTTGGAAATGGATGATGCTGGATATTTATTGGTGGTGAAGCGTGCTGAAACTGGTCAACCTGATGACGTTGATATGTTGGAGTGAACCCAGGAGGGTAAAGTGGAGTATCGTTTGGCAGTTGATTTTGTGATGATTGAGCTCCTTGCGGATTTTCAAAACAGGCCTTTCCCTTACTTGCGGCCAGGAGTTCGAGGACTTTAGCCATTTGCTCTTTTAGCTCCCTAATCTCTTCCTTCATTTCCTCTCGTGATTGCTCTCTTTCCTGCTCGTCCATGACCCTAACTTGAGCTCGAGTTCGATAGGGATGTCGAAGTTGTCGGGCTATCTTTGAAAAATTTCTTTAAAATAAAAATAAAGCAATGAGATGTGGATTTTTGCTAATAAAAAGAAGAAATAATGAGAGTAAACTTATGCATGAGAAATGATACTGCGCAAAGTGAAAGTTCTAAAGTAATCAATTTCATTCAATTAGTAGAGCCATCCACTATATTTGAGTATGTAGAAGTCAATTACATTACTTCATAACATGAGTTCATACAAAACGACCAAAATGACCCAAATCCCGGTTGACCTCTTCCAAAAATTTAGACAAGTTCTCCCCATTAGGATGGATGGGCAAGACATTTGTTTTCAAAAATGAAGCTTGTTCCGCCAAATTGCCCGCTCTCACAGCCATGCCTTTAAGCCATTCCACCGCCTGCCCAGATCGTTGTCGAATCGAGTTATACTCTTGTTGTAGCAACTGATAATCATATCTCAGTATATCAACATTAGCGTCATTGTTTCTTGCCAACCTTTCTGCCACGTTCTGATAAGCTCTAACTTGGTGCTCAAGGCTTGCGATGACTTTCAATAACTCTTCGGAATCATTTGTTGACTCAGTCTTTTTAAGTTTCTGATTCTCTAAATCAACTTGTAAATTATCAACGATTCGTCGTAAGGCGTCATATTGCTCTTCTAACTCGACGATGTACGCATTTTTCTTATCAACAGTTCCCTTCACCTCTTCTAGAATTTCTCGTACCAGTTTATTTTCCCTCTCTAACTTCACAATTTGATCCTCTTGTTCGTAGATTACCCCTCGCAAGTTCTTATTGTCTTCCGCCATCTTTCTAATTTTGTTGCCCAATTGGCGAGTATCAGTTCCCAACTCTGAGTTTTTCCGCTTTAGATACGCCTGATCCTCAACCTTATTTCTTAACTCTTTGAGTCGTTCTTCAGCTTCGATTCTGTGCTTCTCAGACAAATTCGCCTCGACTGCTAGTCGTCTGTTTTCTTCCAAAAGGGCAAGAACTTTTTGACGCTCCTCATATAACTCATCTAGCTCCTCCTTTTTAGCAATCTTTTGATGAACTTCCAGTGATTTGGCTGATGGTACATCCTCAATTGGTAAGGCAATAATTATTTTGTTTCTACTCTCAAGCCATGCTTCATACTCCTTTGTGCAGTTCATGCGATTCTTTTCATTTCGCATCCTTCTTGTTATTTTCCAAGCTCCAATCAGCTGCTGTAGTTTTAGTTCAATTTCTTGAGAATCATAACTAACCTCAATATCCTTCAATGCATGCGTGGTGGGGACAAACTGTCTCATGTATAATTGACGGAGTGCCATTAGCGGAGCATAACTAGTACAACCCCATGGTCCCGGGAGCGGAACCCATTGAAAATCACCACATCTGTAGATCATTGGTGTTAACGGCATCCAATGGGCTTTCCAAATAACATTCTCATCTTTCAACTTGGATAGGTATGAGAGCCAAGCCCCTTTTTTGGGAAACTGCGGATTCCATTTGGCCATTCCAAATTCTGCAATAGGCATCCTCGTCTTCACCCATGGACTTGAGAACTTAACTTGAGGACACTTGAAATCTAGCGGACATCTTAGATGGCTGAGAATCCAAATACACAAAAGAGTTGAGGAGCCGATGAACTTTCCTTTTCCAGACACTCGGATGTGATTCAAAGAACGGATAGTCTCAGCGAGAATTGAGATAACAGGGTTAACCCCATGTTCGACTTGAAGGAACATTTTTATCACTTTATCATCCATATAACCTTGGATCTTTGGAAATAACACGGCGCCATAAATACACAGAGCGTAAAGAGTCATGCCTTTATCCTCCTTCAAGAAATTCTGGGTGAGATCTAGGAGGTAATCCAATGGCACACACTCATTTCCCCCTTTAATTTTCAAACTTTTCTCAATCTCAGAAGCATGGACAGTACCCAAGAGCTTAGACAAAGCTCTCTTCAACGTGAGCTTTTTGTCATAGTTATAAACTTTGTCGGCATTTTGCAACGGGACATTCAGTAGTGCTTGATATTCTTCAATTGTGGGAGTAAGATCAATTATTCCGAAGGTGAAACATCTATAATGAGGGTCCCAGAAATGTATTAAAGCTTCAAGGACGGGAACGTTGACTACAATGTACAATAGATAAGCTATGTGACCATATTTTCCGACAAATAAACTTTTCTGCTCTGATGAAAAATCCTCCCATATCTTCTTCAACCTCTCCAAGTCAATGCGTGAGAACTTTATCTTAGTGATTGATGGTAGAAGAACAACGTCTTCCTTTTTCAGACAATCTCCTTTATGTTTCTGCGATTCCTCTGACCATTGGGCTACCGTAACTTGATCTTCTATCACACTCGAAGTGGGAGTCATGGTCTCTAAAATATGAATGAATTGAATACTTCTTTACAATCCCATTACGTAGCATTATGCATGTATGTAAAACAAAAAGATGAAGTTAGAAGCCTGACAATGAAGAGAAGACATGTTTAAGTGACACAATACATATATACATGCACAAAATTGATCATGATTTTAGCAGAAATCTAACGTTGGTCATGATGTGGGCTCTAAAAACATAATACATGTGTGGTTGGGATCTAAAAATCTCTTAATAGGCTCCCAGGTTGTCCACACTATTATCTAAATAGAGTAACAAGGGCCCCCAAACGGTATCCCGAAAGGGTCGACCAGAGTGAGAACTTTTATGAGCCTGCACGGGAACCTCAATTCCACGAAGGCATTCCACTACTCATTCTCGCTAATCCTAAAGGGAAAGCCCTGGTATAGGGCTAGTGTGTATGTGTGAAAGTAAAAATTATGTAAAAAAATATACTTCGTAAAAAAAAACTTATGTACGACTACGGTTACGAAAAAATTTAATAAATCATATAAACGAAACAAGAACCAATACAAAAGGATAACATAGGATGAAAATTTGGCTTGACTCTCTATTGATCTAAAGATGGTTAGACCAATTGTTAAGGTCCCCGGTGGAGTCGCCAAGCTGTCGCAACGTGCGTGCAACGCGGAGTGGCGATTAAAAAAATTATTTTTTAAGGAAAAAGAAATTTGGAGTCGCCACCAATCATTTTAGGGTGTGATTGGTCACCCAATTTTAAGATGAAAATTTTTGGTCTACAAAACTCAAAGTTGGTTCGGGAGTCGTTTGTGTGTGGGGAATGTATTAGCACCCCACAACACCCATTATAAAATGGTTATCAAATTTAATCAAATGCTATCCAATTTTTTATTTTAGGGAAAGGTTAAAGAGATTCATTTTTGAATGTCCCATTTGATGCATTTTGTATCATAGAAATGAACAAAATAAATTACTTTTAATGGGTGGTTCAAAGACCATTAAAAAAAATATTTTTTTGGTATTCTTATATCTTTTTAAATCAAAGCATTATTAGAGTTATTCTCGGTATTCCAAGAATAACTCCTCACCTCAGTAGTTCGAGAAGTTTGGTATCCCAAAAATCTCAAAGTCCATCGTCGGTCTTTTTTTTAGTGAAAATTAAATACTAGTAGTAACAAAATCTAAATCTAATTATTAAAATTATAATCCACACATACATGAACATTAATTATAATAATGCAAGAATCACATTATAAGCATGACGATGCAAGAATGCTAAATAAATAAACATGTAAAGAAAATAATGTTAATAATTACAACAAAATGGAAGTAAAAAAGTAGAGATAAGTTATAGGATGTCAAATTATAGAAAACATAAAATGTTGATTTAAAAAGAGGAAAAGTTCCTCTGTTACACACCTTTCTTGGTTTTTTTTATAACATTATATATTATAATATAATATAATAGTAATAATAATAATATTATTAAATAAATAAAAAAATGATGAAAAATAAACAATATATTTCTTTAACATAAATATGTCTATTTTTTTGACTACTTAGTCTACTAATTACCATTTTTTCTTTCCTTCCCTCATTAGTCATTGCTAATCAAATAGCAAAAGGGATGATCATGGATGATAATTAGTTCAAACAAGTGTCACAAAATGATGAACATAATATTTAAAAAAAAAAGAAAAGACTTTGTAGGAAAATTGAAAATTTCACAACTTCGATATTTGCATAATCTTGTATAGAGGTTTTACTCTCTATTTTATGTATTGTTATGTGTGAGAAAATTATCCTAGGGGATCTTTGTATCAAATGTACACTTTCAACCCATTAAAAGGGTTGATTCACATTTGGTTAATTTTTTCACCCCTCAAAAGCTTTATCATCATCCTCATTAATTAAGTTGATGACAAATATATCTCAATATCCAACTTGTAAAGAAATCATCAAAGCATGAAATTAAAATGTTAAGATTTAAATGAGAAGAAATGATAAATAATGAACAATCCACTTATGTATAAAAAATACAAAAGATATCAACTACATTCATATGAAGAAGATAAGTGAACAAAATATATTATGAACAAATTTACCAAACAATTAAGCTACCTTGAGAAGAAGAAATGGAAGAAGATGAAGATAATAGAAGTGTAGAACCTCTTCCTCTCTCTAAAATCACCTCTCTTTCTCACTCTAAAAATGACTTCCCCCTTTTTTTGACTCGCCCAAAAGACATTCCCTTAAGTGAAGACTTCATTCCTATTTATAGCAAAATTAGGGTTTGCCTTTTTTACTTTTAGTCTTTTTTCAATTTTTATTTTTTTAGTCCTTTTTTTTCAATTTTTACTTTTTTGTCTTTGGACCACTTTTCTTATTTTAGTATTGGATTAGTTTTCAAATTATACATATAGTCTTGGATTATTATAAGAGCCAAAATATAAAGCATGTATATTTCATGTATTAGGCCGGATAAAATATGATATCTACAATAAGTAAATGAGAAAGATTTTGACAAGTGAATGATAAGTTAAGCTTAATGTTGTCACTGTACATTTAGTCTCATTTAAGGTAACATTGCAAAGGAAATAATTCATTGACAATGTAACATCTCAAAAATGAGCTAGTCAAGTGACACTCGCTAATATTGTCAAAATTCATAATACACATAACATAACATTCTTGTCTACAAAATACATTCTAAGCATCCCTGTCCACAAAATAGATTCTAAACATCCATCCAGTGGCTTGTCCTCAAAATTAAACATTCTAAATATCCATCCACAAAATACATTCTAAACAGTCATAATTGTCCTAAACGTCCTCTCAAGATACTCATAAAGCATGCACAAAATATTATAAAATCTCATCATCATCATAAATATTCACAAAACATCCACAGTCATAAATCAATTTTTGATCCTTCAGTTGGTTGGTCCCCTAGGTGGTTTTGCTGCATCATTGGGAACAATGATCTAGATGACTTTCAAGTCACTTGCTTCCTAAAGCATGTCAATATGATAGGAAACTTCAACCAGGTAGGTGTAAGAAAATGAATAAAAAATGTATTACATAAAATTGTATAGAATATAGAAAATTAAGATTACACAAAAAACTTAGACCGATACTTACAAATTGCGCAATGGGATAAAGCAGTAATGTCCCTGCAGATGGTGTTCACAGTTTTGGACACCTGTCTTCAGGATACAAGGATCTCGTGGGAAGCAGTAAGCAGCACAACAATACTCTCTCTCTTGGTGAACGAAGAAATGTTTGACTTAGATTTTTTTGCTTTTGACTAAATGATTTATTTTTCTTTTCCCTTAATGATGTCCATGAAATTGTTTTATATAGAAGTAGTTGTGACTGTTTAAACAGTCACAAATGTTGGAATTGTGACTCTCTAGAACAGTCACAAGTAACAGTTGTAAAACTGCCACTATAAAGCCACTATAAAAGCACCTCCATAAAGACATCTCTTGAAGATATCTGAAAACTGAAATAAAAAAAAATAGAACAGTCTAGGAAAATCAAGTCCAAGAGACTCAAGAGCCCAATGCCCTAAGGTCCCATCAAATACCCTTAAATATATTATGTCGAGGCTTGGGTTTGAACCCATGACCTCAAGATTTTACACAAAACCTTTCCCATTAGGCTACTGACCAACATATGTCCATTCACTATAAAATAAAAATAACATTCCCCCAAATGAATGGACAACCAAAAAAATTTTCAACTGAGCACAACGTGAATGATACCACATCGGGAGTGGTAGCTTTTGGCTTACTTAGTTGATAAGTGAACTTAATGTCTTGAACTCATCAATCGTTGATGTAATCCTTAACAATATTTATTACACAACTCACTTCTTAACACATTCTGTTCTAGCGGTTGTGTTCTTTTTTGCCATGAACAAATCCTATTTTAATGAGTGCTATAGAGATTTCGCCTTATTAAATCTCATAGAAGTGGCATCACTTCTCACTCATATAGACGGCTACTTATCAAGAGTATTCTGTCATACTCCTACTAGTTACAAGCTATAAGTGCCATTAAAAGCAATGCTTTACCTTTCTATTCTCAACAGGCAGCACCCATTGCGTCTTAGAAATAGGTAGGAGATAATTTCTCCTTAGGTTCTCTTGGTGAGTTAATCACAACTAGTTTTCCAATGGAACCTAATCCATGGGATCTCCAATTGCTAGGTTAGGTTTCCATTGAGTTAACTCATTGATAAACGCCTTAGCCCCATCCCCCTCGACGTTTTCTTTACTTGCTCTCTAGACAATCCTTTAGTGAGCGGATCCGCCAGATTTTCTTTAGTTCTCACAAAGTCAACAGAAATAACTCCTGTAGAGAGCAAATGTTTAATAGTATTATGTCGTCGACCTATATGACGTGACTTACCATTATATTCCTTGTTGTGTGCCTTAGCTATTACAGCTTGGCAATCACAGTGTATACATATGGCTGTTACTGATTTCGGCCATATAGGAATATCCTCTAGAAAATTCTTATATCCATTCAGCTTCTTCTCATGCTTTATCAAAAGCAATGAACTCTGATTCCATAGTCAATCGAGCTATGCAAGTTTGTTTGTACCCATGACCCCACGGCCCCATTAAAGACCCTTACATATAGTATGTCGAGGTTTGGGTTTGAACCCATGAACTCAAGATTTTACACAAAACCTTTACCACTCTCTAAGTTACTAACCAACATATGTCTATTCACTACAAAATAAATATAACAGTAGGTCCATCAGGTGTTACTTGCTATTGTGATGTAGAAGCCATTGGATCAGCATTTGATGCTTGGTGTGATGCTGAAGCCTACAAAAACCAAGTTTAGCGTAAGAACAAAGGGTGCAGATGCATAAACAAACCAATGGAACCCTTTAGTACATGAAACCCTAATTTTATCCATGACATTCTTCACAAATTGCATAACCCTACTACTCTTAATAGAATATTCCCTTACCGCCTACCTAAACTCAACTGCAAACCCAAGCAACATTTCCCATTTGAAGTGTGGGTTTCTCATATATGTTTCAGGATAGAACTCAGGAAATCTAGCTTTATCCCTACCACCTACAACTTCTCCATCTGAGTTTTCAATGTCCATACTCTTTAATTCATTTGAGTTGTCTTCCTCAATATCAACTTGATTAAAATCAGTACAAGTAAAGACATGGTCTACTTTCTGGTTCAATTTATGACTCATATAGCTGATCATCATCAGTTATTTGATCATCATGTGACTTAGCATTTGTATAATCAAGATTATGAGAGTCACCAATCCAGATGTTGGTTGTTCAACCTCAGTCTCATCTTTGACAAAACGTAGACAACAACACCAACATGCAGAGAAAAATAATCAGAATATAAAATACATACAAAACCCTGAACTCGAAACATTATAGACATCATCTAAAAAGCCCTAAATCAGAAAAATAATACAGACAACATCTAAAAACGCCTTAAACCAGGAACATAATATCGAAAACATTTTAAAAAAGCCTTAAACTAGAAATATAATCTACATCTTGAAAACACCCTAAGCATGAACTGCCTTGTTCATTAATTATCTCTGTATGAGTAATCGGTTCCAACCGATTATAATCGAACTATTTATATATTTTTAAATATGTTATACAGATGTACTTAATTAATAAGTATAATAAAAAACCCAACCACTGTTAGATGAAAAAAATAAAAGAAAAACTCTAAGCCTACTTACCCAGCACGTTCTCCCCAAATCAATTACCCTAACCCTAGTGATTCTTTCTCTCCTCTCATTCTCATTTCTCATCTCACCTCGCACAGTAGCCTCCCCTCCGCTATATTTCTCTATCACAAGATCGCTCCTCCCTTCAGGGCAGCTACCGCATCACCTCCCTTCACCCATCAAGGCAGCCACCGTAGCACTTCCCTTCACCCAGTAAGGCAGCCACCGTTCTCCCATCAAGTCAGCCATCGTAACACCTCCTTCTGCGTGCGGAAGCCACCGCAATGCTGGTTGAAGCCTCCCTTGGTCGAAGCACCTCGTCCCAACGTCCATCTCAGTCCATCTTCTCTCTCTCTCTCTCAAGCTTCAATAAAAAGTAATCTAGGAATGTTTATGTTTTAAATGGAAGATTTACCACTTTAGGTTTTGAGATTGTGAGATTTACTGATTTTGGAATTTTCAAAATTTGCATGCAAATTTTGCTAGCTGTGTTGCACTTGAATGAAGATTGTGAGATTGAAATTGATGTTTGTTGGTCATCTCGTTGAAGTTTAACTTTAAAGAGTAGAAAATTTGAGATATTGACTAAAAATTCAGACCGGTTTGGTTTGGTTCGAGATTATAAGTACCTGAACACTTTGGTTCAATTATAAAATTGAAGTATTAACCGACTAAACTAAACCGTGCGCACCTCTATCCTCGACCAAGTACTCTACCGATCCTCTTGCGTGCACCATTGTTTTAGAGATGTAGGGCGAACCCTAAAGAGAACGAACACTAAAGACACCATTGTTTTAAAGATGTAGGGCGAACCCTAAAGAGAACGAACACTAAAGACGAATACTATATTATGCCTAAATCACTCCAGTGTTTTTTGTGATTGTAGATGGTAGCTGTGATAGACTGAAGAGTCCTTTGGCACAAGATAAGAGAAGGAAGAAAGGAGGCAGGTGGGGCAAGCTTTTGGACTGATAACACGTAGCAGTGATGTAAGAAATTACCCTATTACCCATAAGAAAACACACGCGATGATCACGTAATCACTTCCCGTCTAATTTATAGACTGAAGTGATTGTTGGGGATGGCCGTGAAGGAAAATAAAATGTGAGAGGTGTTACTATAAAAATTTAAAGATAATGGTGTATTTTGATAGCGTATTTAACCCTTAATTTTATTTTGTCCTATTTTCAGTTAAATCTGGGATATGTGTCTTATACGTATATAGTTTAGTAATATATACAGAAGAAAAAACATTAAAGCTGCAAAATTTATTCCTTTTTATTGCTATTGTCCAATGAAGATAATTGATACATATTGCCAAAAAGCTAGGTGAACGTATGAATTTTATGTATAGAGCTTAAAAAGCTGCGCAAATGTTTGTTGTTGACACAGAAAGGACGAGGATTATTCTTGTCTCTTGATAAGATTTCTATCAAAATTGCACGTCGTGAGTGGATAGATCATGTGTGAAGATCGCGTTGAATTTGGACTATTGATTTTATTTTTAATTTGTGTAGAAGATTTAAAAAAACAAAATTTGAAAAGAAACAAAAATGATCTAATCAAGCTCTTATGCTGAATTGAAAAAACTAACTCGATTACTCTTTAAATACTACAATAATTTTAGCAAATAAGTTATTTTACATGTTCACTCAGACAAATGGTCCAGTTTAAAGATCATTGACAACATTTTCATCAGAAAAGAAATATTCAGTTGTCAAAGATTTTATAAAAATGATTCCGCATGAAGCAACATGAGTTGAGCTTTGATAGTGAGTGTGGTTTTTTGTATATATATTTGTATGCTGAATCAAAGAATGGATTACAGAAGGAGATTTTTTTTCATTAATAGATATTTGCTCAGCTAACAGCCTAACAAAATTAAAGAATAATTACACTCCGAGCTAACCAAAACTAAATAACTCAGGTAGTGACAAGGGCTAAAGGCTGACTAGGACAGCTATTTACTCAAACACCATGGGAGGATCCAATAATTGAAAGAAATTAAAACATTTTTTCTTGAACCACCGGTAGATCTAGGCATTGGTTATTTCCTTTGAGCTATACTCAGGCCGGTGAAGATGAGCTCTTTCATACTACACACTATTTACATGGTTAAAATTCAATCACTCCATCTCGAGTATGTGCTATAATTGATAACTTTGGGTGGTTGGCCTAGTAGTTGGGCAGGTATTGGGATCATGAGTTTCTGAGTTTGAAACTTAATCTTAGCATCAATTCTTCAGGGTCAACGTCACCATAGATAATTTCAAAATTTTATCTGTGGTGGTAAAAAACTTCTGGACGCGGGCCTGTGCACCCCAAAATTAGTTAGAGCTTAGCTCTGAATGCCTAATGTTAACCTAAAAAAAATTGATCATGTAAACGTATATATGCTTATATGTATTTGGACTCAATTACCCACATTCATATTGTACTGCACGTTGTACTACACATTATGGTTTATACTTCACGTTACTATAAAGCCTATAAATAGCTAGGCTCTTTCCCATGCATATTGTTTATATTGAATATAAATTATCAATTCAAAATATTTAATCTCTTGTCTCTAGTACTCTAACATGGTATCAGAACTTGGTTATGTCCTGCCTCAAGCTCAGTTTCTGTCTGTGCTTATAAATTTATTGGGTCACTCCACCTAGTACCAATTGATTTTGGGTTGGATCTGACATATCTGATATGACCACTCCATGATGCGTCGCTCTGTGGACAATTAATAGGAACTTGTTTATCTAATTGTTACCAGGCTTGATATTGCTCATGTTGTTCATATGGTCAATCAATTTCTCTCAGCTTCGGGCTCTACTCATTATGCTGCAATCCTCTATGTATAACGATATGTAAAAGACATCCTATTTCATGGTCAACATTTTTCAACAAAAAGTTCTCTAAAGTTCATGCCTATGCTGATGCCGATTGAGCATGTGATCCTACTAAAAGATGGTCTACAACAAGATTTTGTTTATTTTTAGGGGATTCTCTGATATCTTGGTGGAATGAGAAGTAGACTGTTAGAGCTAAATCAAGTAATAAGGAAAAATATCAAGCTATAACAGATGCTTCTCAAGAACTTCTCTAGCTTCGTTGGTTGCTTGAGGATATGAGGGTCGTTCACTCTAATGCTACAATTATGCGTTGTAATGACCAGAGTGTAATTCAAATTGTGCCCAATGATGTTTTTCACGAGCACACTAAACATATAGGGATTGATTGTCATTTCATCTGTTAACATGTTTCTTGAGGCACCATTCTGCTTCTTCCAGTTACCTCACATGATTAGACTACTTATATCTTTATCAAGACTCATCCATTTGAACGTTTTCAAGATTTGGTATTCAAACTCAAGTTGGGTTCTGCTTTACCACCTTGAGTTTTAGATGGGGTG
This sequence comes from Datisca glomerata, assembly GCA_003255025.1. Lineage (NCBI taxonomy): Eukaryota > Viridiplantae > Streptophyta > Magnoliopsida > Cucurbitales > Datiscaceae > Datisca > Datisca glomerata. Next base: position 90,478 of record QANY01011424.1, on the reverse strand, counting down.
TTAACATATGTATATGCTTATATGTAACTAAACTCATAATTATCCACATTCACATTGCACTGAACGATGTATTATACATTGTAGCTTATACTACACATTACTATAAGCCTATAAATAGGCTATTTCTTGTATATATGATCTATATTGAATATACATTATCAATTCAAAATATCCCACCTCTCGTCTCTAATATTCTAACAGATCAAATCTATATGTTTTTGAAAAAAATAAAAGGAATCACCCCTAATATGTAATAGTGTTAAATTCATAGAGATTCCTTCAATTTTTATCAAATTTTAACTATACCCTCTCAACGTTAAGCTCTTTAAATAGAGATATATCCTTCAACTTTTACCATTAATAAAAAACACCTCTTACTATCAACTTTCTTGTTAACTGCCGTTAAGTAGACATATACCATTGCACATGACTATTTTCTTGGCTAAAACTCTCAGTGCCTTAAACTAATTCTTTCAACCTCACATTCTTTGATCGAAAACAATTGTTAATGAAAAAAACACTCTTCAACCTTCAACTAAGCCTCTTAATCATGGCCTCTTGAAAGCTTCTCTACCAGATTAGAGGAACAAAAAAAACAATACAAAAACTCGATTAAAAAAAGATTTGGAGGATAAGCAGATGTCACCAACCCGAGGAAGCAAAATGCTAATGATGCAGATGAGTTGAGTAAATCAGATAATGTCGACCATATTTTAGAAACTTAAGATGATGACGATGATTTTGTACGTGAGAGCAATTCTTATGTTGTCTTTTTTTTTTCTAATTTGGCAGATAAGAAGTCTTTAAGACCAATAATATGGTTTTTATCAACAAGATTGAAGGAGTTAGTTGGGGTATTTTAGGGAAGGCAATGGTCATGTGCACTACAGTTGACCATTTAAATGAGATTAGCAATAAAGTTAGTTTAGGGGTTTTCGTGTGATGTATGATTTGAGTAACCTAGTCTATGACAGGTAAGCTTGAAAATGTAAAAGATGTGTGACCGGAAGGGTGAAGGACAAGAACCTTAGGACTACCACCGAACGGTGACAAATGCCTTTACTACCCAGAGGTTGGTGAGAACTCCAAGTGTGAAATATTCTCTGACATTTGGCCTCGAGAGATGTGAAATTTATCCCCCCATAATGATATCGAGGACCTTTTATATAGATGGGGCCAAGTGAGGACTATATATATGTCCTTATGACATAAAAATCACGTGATGACCACGCATAAAATGTGACCATGCTTAAAATGTGATCATGCTCTTAAAACGACTTCACATTCATAACACGTTAGACTTATACTGCAGAAAGGTCCCCACCCGCCACCGGGAAACCCAGCATCGGGTCCATGTCACTCAACCTTCCTTCGATCCTCCCTGGCGGCGGGTCTATGAGACCCATCCGCCGTCACGCCTCCCCGGTGATGGGTGTACTACCTCGCTCACCTTCGATCTTCTTGAAGGTAGCACAACAAGGGTTCTCCAACGAAGCCGCATCACGCCTTTGAACCATTCTTTATCAGAATGGGGCACGTCAAAGATGCCTAAGGAGGCTATACTAAGAAGATTTTCCTCTCTCGGTACAGTGTAACCTCATCCTAATCCTACCAGATCACAATCCGAAGGCTTGTCTAAGCTCGAATGCGGTACACAAGATTAACATATAATCTCAACAATGGGATCGTCACCTTTATAAGTCCAGAGGTGACCCTTACAAGTGTGGTCATTGGGTATGTCGCCTTTATACTAAGGCGACGCCCCTTACAAACATATTTGCTATTTATCCAACTTCGGTCTTGTTGTGCTACGTAGGCGCCACCTAGGCCTGTCTTGAGTGCCAAGTGTATATCTAGACATGTCATTCTTGATGAGATGGTTCACTATTTATATTAGCCCTATGTACAAGTTTAAATGTGTAGCAATTGAATTTGTATGTAGTCTCTGTATGTGTTGTGTCTTTCTTGATGAGCCACATGTTCAACTTTGATAGTAGACGTTTCTTCATTTTTGTAGCCCCTAGCTAGATGTGATTATGTGCTAATTTTCTTTCATTTAGATTCCAATAAGAGATGCAAGAAGTAGGTGGTTATGCGGGTCTCTCTCAATAAAGAGTCTGATGATGATAACATTCATGGAAGAATGACTAGCTATATATATATATATATATATAGACACACACACACACACACACACTAGCAATGCACATCCTCAAGTTCGATATTAGCACGAGAGAGTATACATGGTAATATATGTACCATATTAATGTTCATAATGTGTGTTCAAATACCAAAGTAACATGACAGATGAATAGAGCCAAATAAATATTTCTAACCATATCATACATGTATATGAAAGATACAACTCAATGACGTGTTCATAATCATTATTCGAGATAATTCCTTAGAATCACAAATAGACGTACCATCACTTTCTGATATTAATGATCTGGAAGAACTGAGAAAACTAACTAGGGCGAAGCTCAACAAAAAATGGCTTAACGGGGGATGCACAAGCTGAAGTGTCATCCTTAGATGATTTAGCCTTTGAAAGCGCATATACATAGGAACCTGCATGAAATTTCCTAAGAAGACGCATATATACACGAAAATATAACCAAGTTGCCCAAGGAGGCACGTACATATGTGAGCATTTAAACTACTCGTAATGGTCACGCTTAAAGGGTTATATTTATTCCTACTTCAGACTTTCATTATGCTTCATTATCACGCATCCCTACTTCGCACATTATGTCACCCTTGCACGTGACTTTAGCATAGACATCTTCATAATAAATCTCTAAGTTAAATTTAATCTATACAACATCGGCCATATTTCACAGTAACGAGCTAAGTAGAGAGTTAAGATAATTTATGTATTTCAAACATGTTACGGTGGCCATGTTCTGCTTTGGAGGGATTCGCAACAGCAGCTAAGTCCTACCCAGCTACCTTCGCTAAAATGTCTTTATTGCATTTCAGGAACAAACTTTGCTGAAACGTCTTAAAATAATTCCAGGAACAAGATTTATTGAAACGTCTTAAGTGCGTTCCAGGGATAAACTTTGTTGAAACGTCTAAAATGCGTTCCATGAATAAACTTTGCTGAAACTTCTTAAATGTGCTCTAGAAACAAACTTTGCTAAAACATCTTAAGTGCACTCCAAGAATAAACTTTGCTAAAACATCTTAAGTGCACTCCAAGAATAAACTTTGCTGAAACGTCTAATATGCACTCCAGGAATAAACTTTACTAAAACGTCTTATATGCATTTCAGGATAACGAATCCGTTATAAGTTTTTGGGCCATTTTGATAATCACAAAAGGTGAAGTAAAAATTACAACGCTAAACATAATATTCTCTTATGAACTTAAAGTTGACAGTCGTCAGTATGACTTGATGCGTTTAAGGGTCAATCCATTGATAATGTCCACTACCAGTTATGGTGGCCATCTCATGTGGCCGTCCCCATTTGTACATGCATGCACATAGACAAACAATTATAAGTTTCATAGTAGGCATTTTATGTATAAACAGACGTATCGTGATTTAGGATACATAATCTCTCATCTTTACAACACATGATCGCCTTTATATTAAATACACCTGGCTTTAGACTTTGTAGTGTACCCGCCTTCGGGCTTTGTTAGTTCAACCGTCTTCGGTCTCGTGCCCTCACGCTTTAATCATACAACCTACTTCAGGCTGACGCCTTCGCTCCTTGGTAGTACGAACTACTTCGGACTCACGCCTTCACCTTTGATCATACAACCTACTTCGGTCTCGCGCCTTCACGCTTTGATCATACAACCTATTTCAGGATCGCGCCTTCACACCTTGGCCATACAACCTACTTTAGGCTCATGCCTTCGCGCCTTGGAAGTGTAACCTACTTCGGGCTCGCGCCTTCAGCCTTTGACCATACAACCGACTTCGGGCTTGCACCTTTACGCATTGGCCATACAACCTACTTCGATCTTGGGCCTTCGCGCCTCAGTAATGCAACCTACTTCGGGCTCACTTTCTTCAAATCACAGAAATCAACACACCATCGTACCTAACAGTTCTTTTTTTGTTAGATGGGTCTCTACCCTACCTCCCTGACGTTTTAAGGCAGGTGACATCCACTCTCATATGCACGCCCTTGTCCTTTTCTTCCCCAATATCTGCCACGTCCCACTACAATGTAGAGGGACCTCCAACCACACTGGTTATGTAGCAGGCAATAGGAAAGGCCGGTTCCCCACAGCTTCCATGTCCTCAGTACTGATCTCCCATTTTTGGAGTTTGTCATGGAAAATCCGCCAAAAATTTCTGTAGTCTTTGGTTGCATGGGTGGTATCGCGATGGAAGGGCAACCAGGGTGATTCTTTTTCTTCTCTAGTGGGTAAATTGTCCACCCAAGGTCTCCGCATGACCTTATCATTAATCCAGGTGTCCAATAACGCCTCTCCCTTGTCCATGGAGTAGGGGAAATGTAGTGGATCATCCATATCGTTCATGTCCCGCCTTGCACCTCGCCCTTGTGGTTGTTCCATAGCTACCTGGGGAAGTGCCATAGCTACTTGTGGCGTGTATCTCGTGGGCTTCCATGCAAGTCCCTTGCGCTCACTCTATTCCATGAATTTTGGCCTAGACACCATAGTGTTGGTGTGTTAAGCAGCTACGTGGAGGGGCGAGAACGTGGTGATGTCGAGGTTCTCTGAATGTGCTATATACTCATTTATCATTCCGTATATGCACAACTTCACCAAGTCCTCTTCCTTCCACTCTTCCCAGTAATTTAGTACTTTGTCCTTGAACCGTCTGACTAAGTCATTAGGTCCTCATCTTTCCTTTGAGGCTCACACCCCAACTCGAGAATGCTCACCTTTTCTTCAGACACAAAGAACTTGGTCATGAAGGCAGAAACCATATACGGTCAAGTTAAAACTGATCTTGGCACTAGGTTGATGTACCATGTGTATGCTCGCTTATTCAGTGAATTTGAGAACTCCCTTATCCTCATAGACTCATCGCATTCATGTGGGTCCACGCCATCAATGAAACATATAATGTTCTCCCTAGCATATTCGTCCTTCCCATTATACTTACAGAACTTTTGGGGCACATAGTCGGACGGGTATGGCCTCATTGCCAAGTCAGATGGGTAAGGTGGATGAAAGTCCACTATACTTGCGCTCAAGGTAAACTTGAGCCTCTCCATCTCCAAAATTTTCTACAATGTCTCCTTGGTGATAAAAGATCCATGGTTGGTGACGTTGACCTGGTTATTCATGCAAACGCTTGCGGGAAGGCTGTCGGTGGGATGATGTTTGTAGGGTTGTTTGAATGACCCACATTCTAGTCATTATTTGCCATCCCGGATCTGGATGAGCCCCCAGGTTATGTTGGTGGAACGAGAATGTCAGCACCAACTTCGCTCACCATGTGGGGTGGGATGACATGAACTGCAGGTGGTGGTGGTGGAGGGTTTTAGGCAATTGCGAGGAAGGAAATTAGTGAACCCAAAAGGTTGTGGATTTCGTGAGTTTGTTCCGCCGCAGTCATGGTGGCAGCAGTGACGACGACAATGTTGGACCTCTCATGGGAACTAGTTTCTTCCATCTCCTGATTCTCCATCAACGGGTTAACATTTCCTCATTCCACATGGGGAATAAGCTCTAGTGATTCTACCATGTCCGTCCATACTCAATGAAAATGGTGGTAGACTGGTCACTCCCTAGTGGAGTCACCAAAATGTTTAGGGGTTTTGGGTGATGTGTGATTTAAGTGACCTAGTATATAATAGGTAAGCCTGAGAATGTGAGAGATGTGTGACCTGAAGGATGAAGGACAAGCACCTTAGGACGACCACCGAATGGTGTCAAATGGCTTTACTCTCCAAAGGTTGGTGAGCACTCCAAGTGTGGAATATTCTCTTGTATTTGACCTGAAGGGGTGTGAAATTGATCCCCCCATAATGATATCGAGGACCCTATATATAGATCGGGTCAAGTGGGGACCACAAATATATCCTTAATAACAACATAAAAATCACGTGATGACCACGCTAAAACGTGACCACGCCTAAAACGTGACCACGCTCTTAAAATTATGTCACATTCATAACATGTGAGCACATTTCATGCTCACATCGAGTTAGCTAGATAATAACCTCACAAATGTTAGACTTATACTACACAAAGAACCTTGAAGGACCCCACCCACCGTCGGGCCTCCCCGGCGGTGGACCTAAGGAACCCACCCGCCGCTACTTCCTAGCGGCTGGTGCATGACACTCAACCCGCTATCGGGCCTCCCCGGCAGCGTGCCATGTAGGCCACTTACCACTGGGATTCCCCGACAGTGGGTCATGCCGGCCACCCGCCATCGGGCCTCCCCGGCGACGGGCCATGTAGGCCTCCCCGACATCGAGCCATGTAGGTCTCCTGTCGCCGGGCCTCCCAATCGGTGGGTCCGTGACACTCAACCAGCCGTCAAGCCTCAAAGGCGGCAGGCCATATGGGCCACCTGCCGTCAGGGCTACCTGACGGTAGGAAATGTATGCCATCCGCCATCAGGCCTCCTCAGCAGTGGGCCATGTAAGCCTCTCACTTTCGGGGGTTCCCCGACGGATAAGTTAAGCTTCGATCTTCCTAAAGGCAACATAATGAGGGGGTTCCCTGAAGGATGATCGTCGCACCTTTGAACCCTTCTTTTATCAGAATTGAGCATGTCCAAGGTGCTTAAGGAGGTCATACCTTTCAAGGAGACTTTCCTCTCTTGGTACAACGTAACCTTATCATAATCCTACCAGACCACATCCTTCCCAGGCAAGGAAGAGCCTTCAAGGCTTTGTCACAAAGCTCGAAGGCGGGACACAACACTTAACGTATAATCTTAACAATGAGATTTCCAACTTTATAAGTCCAGGAGTGACCCTTACAAGTGTGGTCATTGGGTATACCACCTTTATACTTAGGTGATGTCCCTTACAAACATATTTTCTATTTATCCAACTTCAGTTTTATCGTGCCACGTAGGCGCCACCTAGGTTTGTATTTGAATGACATGTGCATATCCGAACATATCATTCATGATGAAATTGTTCACTATTTACAAAGTTGATGGTAGAAGATGTTTTTGAAAGACTAGCAGAATACCACGCGCACGTGTTAAATTAATTGTGAATAAGAACTTATTTGATAATTAAAATTGGTAACATTTGCAATCAAAATTTTAAAAACATATAAAATTTATCTGAGTGAAATTTAATCCAGTCGGTGTTTACTTGTGCTAGAAGCTAAATAATTTTTAATTTTCTTGCATTTCCTAAGAAAGAAAAATTTCAATACCAACAACATTAATTTGAGGTATAAAACTATTATACTTCTTAACATGTTAGCTTGAGCTTTCAATAACTTATAGGTCCGGAGGCAAGCAAAAAAAACACACACCTCTAAGTCTCTATCGATTGCAAAATCTCACTGCCCAAAATCTAAGAAAATTGAAGATTCGCTCTCTTTCCTTCCTGATGAAAATTTAAAGTTGAAGAATATATCTCTGTCATCATCTTTCATTGCACTATGACAAATTTCATTGTCATTATCTTACTTACCTTTTAGATAGAATGTGAGTGAAGTTTTTCTTTATTTGTTATTTTTATTATTAATAAATTTGTAAGTAATGATAATATGGTTTATGTAATGTAACGACATAATGGGGTAATTAATGGGTGTCTTACATGTTAGGTTTGTTTCTTTTAGATTGAAAGAATATGTTGTTATATGGTAACCTTCTACAAAATATGAGATTAGAAATCTATGATAAATTGACAAATCATCTTTTCTGTGGAGGACTCACAAACTCAATTTACAAATTTATAGAGTTCAAATTCTAGACTTTTCTCGGCATTCCCATATCATAATTTTATGGTTAATTTTGAAGCTTTATCACTCATTTCGATAATGGTTACTACCTGGATTGATTTCATGATTATATCTTCATGTCTCATCTTCCTCAGAGTCTACCAGTGCCTTGTTTCCTCAATTTCTTATACTCCATAAATTGAACTGTTCTTCAAACCATGAAGACCAGTAAGTTGAATGATTCCACAAATAGTACCTTTTATGCAATTTCTAGATGTGAAAAATGATTTTCGAGGATCAGATTTAGAACGACGAAGAGTTATTCATGTCTTCCTTTCTTGTTGTCCATCTTTCTTACTTGATGATTGATGATAATTATTTCATGATCCAATCCCCTAGAAAAACTTCAAGATTTTGAAGTTTGGAATATGAACTCTTGATATACTACATATATAAGAAATTAGATTGAATATCTTCATTTTCTTCGTGCTATTTGTATAGGAATTGTCATTTCTTTAATTATTTATACACAATGTTTACTGGTATCTAAGAGTTTTAACATAAATGCTAATGCATGCATTCCACTTTATAAGTCTTTCAAAGTTTATAGAACATTGATCGTAGAGATGGAATTGAAATATTTTAGATAAATCCAAATTATTGTTTCTAACTTGTCATATGAATGATTTTCAAGACTTCAATTCGCTGAAATAGAAAAATAATTATAAAATAAATAAAATAAAATATAGGTTCAATGTTACACGTAAATATGGGGAAATGAATTATGTTCAATGGCATATCCATGAAATATTAAATTGGAACTATATATCAAATAAGGGGCAATTTGGGTAATCGAAAGTTTTTCCTCACCATGTCTCTTTTAAGACATAAGATGGTGTAAATTAAAGGGTTTCCATTTGAAGAGTTTGAAGTTAAGGTGATGTAGTTAAAATTTAATAAAAGTTGAGGGTGTCTGGTAGAAATTAACCCTATTTAATAATACTAATGTGCAAAAGATGTGTAGATCTATGCTTCATTAATTCTAATAGGTCATGGATGAAAGTAATTAGGTCATGATGTAGGAGTTTAGGAACCAAACTCGAAACATGTGTGAATAGTCACAACTAATTCCAAGAATATTGTACGCTTTATCTCATAAATAATAATGGGAATTGATTTCCAGCATCTATACTTGTCGCTTGAATCACATCACTCGTCAAATATAATGTTCATTTAACAAGGATATATAAAAGATGTGGCACTACATTTAGCACAAAACCTATCAAGTCTTTTTTTGTCCGAGATAAACCTATCATGATAAGAAGCATAATTTGAATTATTCTTTAAAATATATTTGAATTAAAAAATGTATTCCCATATTTGAGGATAGAACAATTCACTGAAAAGAGAGGACCCTTTTCTATATTCTTCATTATAATCCAAACGTAACATGAAAAATTCCAAGCATGCGCTACTTGTATCCTACAAGAATAATAGGAGTGCATATATTCAAGAGCGAGGTTAGGAATTATTTTAAAGGAGTGCATATATTCATGCACTACTTGTATCGTACAAGAATAATAGGAGTGCATATATTCAGGGACGAGGTTATGAATTATTTTAAAGGAGGGCAAACAAAGATTGAAGGGCTAAAATGAAGATAAAGATGTTAATTGTAAATATTAAGAGGGACAATTTACCTCAATTTTACTAATTTAGTCTTTTATTGATAAATTATCACACAATATAAGAAAGCAAAGGGGGACAATTGCCCTCCTTCTCATGTAAGTAACCTTGCCCCTACATATATTTAATCAAAACAATGACTAAGAATTTCAGAAAATACTACTTAGGTGGTATTAGAAAATATGCTTCAATTTTTTTAGAGATTAAGTTTATTATTTTGTAGACAAATTTTAGGATAAAAAATTATGGTATTTATTTTTTCCGAATGAAATTTCTATTTGAAATAAGAAAGAATTGGGGTTTGAGATATTATAAATATGAGGTTTTAGTTAGAGTTCGACGACTCTGCTTAGAGGTTGAGGGATGTTCTAGACTAAAGTGAGCATTACATGGTGATGAGAGTCTGCTTTTAGAAATATAGATCAGTCTTAAAATGAGAGAGGTGACTCTGTCCTAGGAGGCCTATGATACCCAATTATATTAAAAGACTAGTGGGTTACCTCTTATCTGATCGAGAAGTAACGACTTCGTCTAAACTAGTTATTGTTTGCAAATAATGATTTTTGTGTATTGAGTTTATATTTGAGAATAGTTAGATTTGAGTTAAGGTGATGTGTTGATGTTGAGTATTAAACGTGATCATTATAATGAGATAACCGCACTAAAAATATTAGTTTGTTGATTGTTTATGACACTTCCATTACAAGAGTTGGTATCTCTATTTGTTGTGATAATGTATATAGTCATGTTAAGTAACCAAATGAAGAAACCATTAGTTTCAAATTATGAGTTGAAATTAGTGTCAGATAGTAAGATCAACTCACAACGATATTACATTAATTACTTTATTTTCTTCTCTCCTTTTTGTTTGGGTTAAAGAATCTCGGATAAAATTCATTTTACACCCTCCGACTACCAAAAATAGATAATTTTGACTCTAACTTTAAAATATTACAATATGAACATTTAACTAACATATAAAGTTACAAAATAAATCAGGTATCAACTCCGTTTATATTTTCGCCCATTTTTGTGAAACGACGTGGTTTTGCTACACACAAAACAACGTTTTTCCGTAATTCCCAAACCAAAGAAAAAACCACAACCACCCCTTATCCATTTTTCCTAACCAGAGCAACCTGTTTCTATTTCTTTTCCCCCTTGAACCCAATGCTCATGACAGTAATCAAATCGGGAGATATGGAGGGTTTTTGAAGCCATGACTCCGGCCTGAGCAAACCAGATTTGGTATAGATTGTCTCTGCTCATTGTAAAATTTGTTCGTCCATTAACGTTTAGGTCGTAATGTTCAGAATAAATAAATTGAGGAGTTTAAGCCCTTTAGAATAGAAAACTGACTCCTAAATGGACTCACAAATTAACATGCTTAATGTCATGCTGATGATAACTAATCTTTCTGACGAAAAACTGTTTCCTTGTGTTCTTTTAAGCAAATTGATGATTTTAAGCCCTTTAAGAGCAGAAATTGACTCATAAATGAAGATGAAAGAGACCCTTTAGAAGCAGGACTTTAAGTCAAGTACTAGAGCTTCAAATTTTGGACAAATATGAATAAAATGGACTTCAAATAGTAATACATTAACTCATCAATTAACATGCTTCAGAAGTATGTAAACAACACATATTTACTTAGAGATGGTCATCTACAAGTATGTACTACTTTTATTATTAGATGAGCTCTATCACGAGCTGATAGTTAACTCTTATAGGTACCACAGCTTATGTGACTTTCTTGCTTCTTTGATCAATAATCAACTGTTTATATCTATGGCTTCATCATCCATCTTCTATGAGTACTGGCAGCCAAAATGAGGAGGTTCCATATTGCTTTTGTGGTGCTAGGCTCAAGTTCACAATCTTCAACCGATGTCTATCCAGGATGAAGATTCTATGGTATCGAAAATATGCTATAAAGTTTCTTATTATTTATGATGTTAGTAACATTGATTTGAGAGTGACACTGATTCGATATTGGTTTTTATAGCTAATTGATCCCGGATGTGGATTTTTCCAATGACTTGATTCGTCATTGAGCACAACTGTGAAAAATCTAATTAATGATTTATAAGACGAATGGGAATCAGTAATTAAACGCAATGAACGCATGATTGTGTAAAGTAAACAAGGAGTTGGAAGATAGTTAATCATATGATGCAATGAATGCAAGACTCTGCAAAAGGGAAAAAAATTATTTATTTACCTTATTATTGTGCAACTTGGGCAATCTTCATTTTGTGTTTTGGAAAACAATAGATAGTATAATAGAATAATAACCTTTGATGCAATATACTCTTTGATGTAAATATTATCTTCTCAATTGCAATGGAAGGATAATTGTACATATGATGCATCCTTTGTTGGTGAAAAACATATCATAACAGTTATATTAGATGCTTACTTGTATTTCCTCTCTTTGTTGGTGAATATATAATACATTTTGTCCAAAAGTAATACTGATACAAATAGTAATGAAAGTTCATTACATCTTGTCAATACACAGTGATCTATTTACCCAAAACATTACACCATCGTGAACTATTTACCCAAAAACCATTACTCCATCCTAACGAATTATTTAACCAAAAAACATTACATCCTAATAACCAAAACACTATGATCAACCAAAAAGATCATTCACGACCAAAAATATCTTGTCCAGCTTGACATTCCCGCAAGAGCAAAAGAGTTTGGATTAATTTAGAGTGTCTACTTTATGGGAAATTTTACATAATAGATAATTTCAAGGAGATTGTTTTAAGAAATAATAGTTTTTCGATTGTTTACATAAATAGCAGGTTTCCTTATCTGTCAACAATTTTAGATTAAAATGACCATAATCTAAATATGGTGTGTTTGAGGAATTTTCGGGTATATTAGTAGTATATAGATAATATACTGATTTGATAGATGTTTGATTTAATGAACTAATTAATGCTCAATAAATTGACAATTAAAATATCATAACCGTTCAATCAAAACCACCGAAATATTTGAAAAACACTTCAATCCCTCTTAGAATATTCCTTGGAAACCGCCAATAACCGATTTTCCAAAAAAATGACTTGAGTAAAATACGCTATTAACTCTAGTCAAAACATCTCACATCACCTATCCATCAACGAGTCAACTAAAAACTAAAAAAAACATTGATATAAAAAGGATAATACTTCCCTCCTGACTAGGTCAAGAGGAGTTCATACTGACATTTTTTAATATTTAATTTAAATTATGTTGGGTCCAACGGAATAACATATTTTTAGTGAAAACTCACTACAACTTTAATTAAGCATTAAAAGGGTGATATAACACATGGTATTTTCTTATTGGGGCACGTCGGCGGTCTGGAGGAGCTCCTCCTGAGGTCAGGAGGGAAGTATTGTCCATAAAAAATGGTTGAAGAATAGAGAAGGGTGTCGATAGTTGATGAAGCAAGAGAACAAACAATGGTTGAGGAACACATAAACATCTGGAAAAAAACAAAAAACAAGGCAAAACGATGATGAAAATCTCAGCAAAAAAATTGATCTATATAATGAACATGCAAAAAATAGTGCGTGAAAATAGAATACACGATGTAGTAGAATGATAAATAATAGGATTAACAATTGAGCTTTCCATGCTTGGATCTCTAATGAATAAATCAACAATGGAGCTTCAGAAATTGTCTATGGATAATGAACAATGAAGATAAATGAGCCAATCAAAACTTACTAAATAGTAGTTAATGATGATATCATTAATTTGATATAATCTTACTTAAACTAATTTCTATTTATATTAAGGAAACAAATTCAATAATCAATTACTCCAATGATTTAATTAATAAAAAATCGAGAAAAATAAAATTCGAACTTGAATCATTAATTACCAATGATTTAATTAATAAAAGCCTCATGTAAAATCATATTGAAATCTGTAAAAATAAGGGTAAAATCATCTCATCAAACAATGGTTGATGACATGACAATAAAACTTGTATATTTATCAAAAAATTTTATACAAAAAACTATTATTTTTTAAAATAACTTTCAAAATTTGTCTATATGGTGCAATTACTTCTACTTTAATTGTCATAATAAACCTCATAGGGCCAACTAAGTTCACTCCCCTGTGTAGGACTAGCACCAACTTCACTCATAAATCCCATGAATGTGCTTCTATTTCTCCCATATTGTTCCAAAATAATCCATAATCAAAACTAGAAAAGTAATTCCACAAAATAGATAGCTTTTGAAATTTACTTTAAAAAATAACATTTTTTTAATTTTGGAGAAATAAATAAATTTTTTGTTAAGTTATCAATTCTTGATTGATTGAGATTTGAATAGATGATATTGTCCTTGATTTTATAGATTTTTAAATCTGATTTTATTTTATGTTTTATTAATTATTATAATATATAATTAAGGATTTTAATTTTTTTCATTGTTTATAGCTAATGCCAAAATTTATAGATTATTTGTTATTAATTATATCAACATTTAATTAAGGATGTTAATTTTTTTTTCTGTTTATCGCCAATGTCGATTATAGAAGATATCAAAGTAATTAAATGAGTCAATGAATTAGTTGTTGATTATATCAAAATAAAATAATTTTGGGTCAGTCAATGGGACGATCAATCAATTTGCCCCAATAATAGATTGAGATGAATTGATTGATCATTTAATCAATGATCGATCATTGATTGATTGAAATTTTTTGGGTAAATCAGTGGAATATCAATCCATTCACTTAATAATAGATTGAGACGAATGGATTGATCAATCAATCAATGAAATGATCAATCTATTCCTTCAATCTATTGTAGGAGCGTTTGAAACATCTTCGACTCACCTCATTGATTGACTCAAAATTGTTTCAAACATCCCTACAATAAATTGGGATGAATGGATTGATCAGTCAATCAATATTATATCATTGATTGATAAAAAGTTTTTAAGATTTTTTACTGGTTTCTAACGAATTTTAAAATTTAAATTTTTTATTGATGTCTAACATTAATTGACTTCCTATAATTTATCAAATTTTAAATATTATTGTGAGTTTTAATTACTTTCACAATTTAAGCATATTCTATATTGGTATATCAATTATATTTCACTGATTTACTCAAAAATCTGTCAAACACTTCATGATTAGATCCTGGTCATTTTGGTCTACAATTATTGATAGTTAAGAAAATCTTCTATTTAAGCATCTTCCATATTGATATATCAACCATATACCACTGATTTGCCTGAAAATATGTCGAATACACCATAATTAGATTATGGTCAGTTATAAAAATCTGCTATTAACCTAAAATTTTTAAGAACTGACATTTCTTCAAAAAAAATTATTCTGCAAAATTTTTTAAACTAAAAACAATCCACAACCATAGCTAAAATAATACACAAACATAGCTAAAAGGGAGAACTACACAAATGACCCACTTGGGCTATCCATGTAGCTAAATGTCCAACCTAATTTTTTTTTGTAAAAATAGTCAAAAAAGTTCAGACGAATAAGACGAAATAGGAAAAAATTATCAATCGGTCCCCGATTTATCAGGAGGACACACGCTTTCTGGTGCAGTGCGCCAACGCACAGCACGATTGATTTTTTTTAAATATTTAATTATTTCGAGCAGTGAGTCGCACACTACATGAGTAATTTATTTTTTTAAAATATTTTACTTATACTCATGCAGTATATTGGCGCACTGCACGAGTAAAGTAATAATTAAAGGTGCATTTTATATTTTTAATATATATTTTTAGATATTTGAATATTTTTTAAAATAAAAGTTTATTAACCTAGACAATTACAATAAATATGATCTTGTACAGAGAGTCAAAATACCTGGATATTAATTACCTTTGTGGTCAACGGAATGTAAATAATTAAGAAAACATTATCCTAAAACTTTTAATTACCTATGTGATCAAAACAACTGTGTTTGATCTGTTAAACACACCATAATTATATTAGGCCAATTATGAATATCTACTATTAACCTAAAATTTTAATAAAACTGTCATTTATTAAAACACCACCCTTAAAGTTTTCTATTCTACAAAATTTTTCAAACTAAAAATAATCCACAATCACAGCTAAAATAGTCCACAATCATAGCTAAAGGGAGAACTACACAAATGACCCATTTTGGCTATCCATGTAGCTAATTGTCCAGCCCAATTTTTTTTGTAAAAATGGCCAAAAATATCTAGGTGAATAAGACAAAATAGGACAAAGTTGTCAATTGATCCCCAATTTGTCTCACGGACGCGCACTTTATGGTGCAGTGTGCCTCTGCACTGCACGAGTAATTTTTTTAAGTATTTACTTCTACTCGTGCAGTGAGTCAGCACATTGCATGAGTAATTTATTTATTTTTAAATATTTTACTTCTACTCGTGCAATGTATTGGCGATTGCTCGAGTAAAGTAATAATTAAATGTACATTTTAGATTTTCTTAATATATTTTTTAGATATTTGAATTTTTTTAAAATAAAAATCTATTACCCTAGTCAATTACAATAAATGATGATCTTGGACAGAGAGTCTAAATGATTGGGTATGAATTACCTATGTGGTCAACGAAATGTAAACAATTAAGAAAAAATTAACATAAAATTTTTAAATACCTATGTAGTCAAAACAACTATGTTTGATCTGTCAAACATATAATAATTAAATTAGGGTCAGTTATGAAAATCTGAAACTAACAAATTTTTTTTAAAAAAAATGACATTTCTTAAAGCACCACCACTAATGTTTTCTATCCTGTATAATTTTTAAAACTAAAAACAACCTACAATCATAGCTAAAATAGTCCACAAGTATAGTTAAAAGGAAGAACTACACAAATGACCCATTTATGCTATCCATGTAGCCAAATGATGAGCCAAAAGTTTTTTTTCGTAAAAATGACTTACAAATTTTAGGTGAATAAGATAAAATAGGACAAAATTACCAATCGATCCTTGATTTATCACGGGAACACATGCTTTTTGGTGCAGCGCGCCTGCACGCTGCACGAGTAAATTTTTAAAAAATATTTACTTCTACTCATGCAGTGAGTCAGCACACTGCATGAATAATTTATTTTTTTTAATATTTTACTTCTACTCGTCCACTGTGTTGGCGCACGACATGAATAAAGTAATAATTAAAGGTACATTTTGTTTTTTAATCTATTTTTTAAATATTGAATATTTTTCAAAATAAAAGTTTATTACCCTAGCCGATTAGAATAAATGATGATCTTGGACATAGAGTCAACACAACTTGGTATCAATTATCTATGCGGTCAACGAAATGTAAACAATTAAGAAAAAAATTATCTGTGCGACCAAGGGAAGCGTCCTCGATTTATCACAGGGACACGCGCTTTCGCAAGAGTAAAGTTTTAAAAAATATTTACTTTTACTCGTGCGATGAGTCAGCACACTGCATCAGCAATTTATTTTTTTAAATGTTTTACTTCTACTCGTTCAATGTGTTGGCGCACTACACGAGTAAAGTAATAATTAAAAGTACCTTTTATTTTTTTAATATATTTTGTTAGATATTTGAATATTTTTCAAAATAAAAGTTTATTACCCTAGTCAGTTACAATAAATGATGATCTTGGACATAGAGTCAAAACAGCTTGGTATCAATTACTTATGTGGTCAACGAAATGTAAACAATTAAGAAAAAAATCATCCGTACATGGTAAACAAATTTTTTTACACAATATACATAATTTAAGTACAACACATTAATACATTTTCCATTACCTGCTGGAATATACAAAGAAATTATATGAAAGTATACGCATGAATGACCAATAGAAGAAGATGATCTTGTGGAGATGGTTGAAAGTAAGTACTTGATTTTCTTTCAGTTTATCTAGAAACAATTAACATATGATATTTTATAATAAAAATTTAATCAACGTCATGATAAAAAAGTTAACAAAAATATTTTATTCATATCAAGTACATATTTTACTTAAAATCATGTAACTCATCGTGTAAATAAATTATGTTCAACCCATCTTTATTTACATTGTGTCAATAATTTACATACAATATGATGAAATACTGAGAGCACGACCACACCATTTTCCCGTTCAACAAAACTCAAAATACTAGTAAGAAAGTACACAAAAGAAATACACGAATTACATAGCAAATAAAATAAACTTAATATTCCAAAAAAGATGGATCTAAAAAAGATCTATTGAAACAAAAGAAAAAATGAAAAACTTTATCTATGTTACCAACCTAAATGTACACCTAGCAGGCAGTGCCCACATCCTACTCTAACACTAAGTGAAATTCACACATTCTGATCTTCACAATGAAACTCGATTTGAAAATAACACAACTCAAAAACTTACCTACCACATATTGATCTCACGACGAAAGAGCAGAGTACTCAAACTTGATAGAAAGATGAGGGACATAGGCCACGCTCCTCGAGCTCAAAATGGAGCTATAGTTTTTCGCAAGCTCAGATCGAAGCTTTCAAGATCAGATTGGATCTTTCTTTTTCAACGAGCTTAAATCGAAGCTTTCATCTTCCACAAGCTAAGATCAGAGCTTTGATCTTCCACGAGTTCAGATCGGAGCTTCTAAGCTTGAGCTTGAGATTGATTCGTCCATGATCCTCGGAGTTGGGTGTTAGGCATTTGGTCATTCTTATTCCAAATGCTCCAATGGTTCAAAAATGGTAGATTTATGGTTCAACGTTCTATGGTTTCTTTTCTCTAAAGCTAATTGGAGAGAGAGAGAGAAAAAAATGATGATAGAAAAGGAAAAAGTGGGAAAATAAAAAGGTTTTCAAAAGTCAATTAAAAAATGGCCATCTATGTAAATAAATAAAAAATTGACATTTGTGTAGAATGACCTTAAAAATTGATGAAATGTATAATTTTCACTAGCTAAAAATAGTGTATAAACAGCCCACAAAACAGTCCATGAAAATAATCCGCAAAACTGTCTCCATAAAATAGTCCAGAAAACAGTCTCCGTAAAAAAATAATGATCATAAATAGGCCAAGTTGAAAAACGTCTATAAAAAATAGACATAAGTATGAAAAACATAAAAAATGGCCACTGCATGAGCCCCAAAGTTAAAAAAATCAGTTGAAAAATAAATTCCACGTAACTCACAGAAAACTGATCCAATCGTCCAAAGCTTATATAATATTTACGGTATTATATTATATAAACTTTCAGAACTTTTCAACTAATTTCACTGGACGCACGGGAGTCTGCGTTTTGGTACCGAATTTTTTTTTGAGATTTTAGGGTGGTTATTTTTTATTTTTCTTCCATCCTTGGCTATTTTGTATTTTGTTTTCTTAAAATATCTTGGTATTCTCCCATAAAACAATCCAGCAAACAGCCCAGAATCATAGCTAAGATCAAATACAATGAAGCTTCAACTCTGTTCACTCCCTAGAAAACAATCCACGAAACAGTCTATATCCAAGCAGCATAATATCAAAAATCATAACTTAGTTCACTTCCGTATTGAAGCACCATAATCAGAACTATAACTAAAAGAATAATTCACTTACAATTACGACCTCCAAAGTTTTAATTTGAAATGATGTTCATCTTGCATTAACGATGCATGCAATCTCCATTCAGAACCTTGTCGATAAACCGTTAATCTTGAAGACTCAAAATTCTTGAATTTCATGTCATATCCACATTTCATTGCATAATTAGCCAACACACCTTTTAATGTACATGATTACGATATATATTCCTAGGAAAAATTGGTTGTCAATTTTTTGTGAGTCAACCTTGTATTCATGCCATTTTGGCATTCTCTCCTCATCAGACCCAAGTACAGTGCCCAACTCATCACTTGATTCATATCCGATTGAAACTTGACGTAGTTTTGAAATGAAGACCATTTTCAAAGGAGATAGACAGAAAATAAGGTAGAACTGGTTTTCAACTAATTCATGTGATACCTAATTAAAGAAAGTAGAACAAAAGAAAAAAGAGAAAATGATGAATAAGAGGTTTCAAGCTAATTAAAGAAGGAAATCATATTCTCATTACTCAATTAAAGTTTGCAATGATTAGATATATATACTGAGTTACATAAACGAAGCTCTCTTAATAAAATTAACTAACTTAGTTAACTGATAATTGCATGGCTTTCATGCAGTTATTAAACATGATTAATCTCCACGTGATCAAACTAGCGTGCCTTCATTCTAACAGTTGTTGATCCTCATCATACCCATTCAAGCGAGAGGAAACTGACCCCTTGAAGCTTGGCTCTGAGGTATTGAAAATGTTTAGGAGCTACTGACTTAGTAAGCACATTAATTGTTTGATCGTGTTATGGAACAAAGTGAACTTCAAAAGTCTTGGCCAGTATCTTATCTTGAATGAAATGAAGATTAATCTCCAAACCTTTTGTGTGTGCATGCAGGTTAGGGTTGGAGGCAAGAGATATAGTGCTCATGTTATCACACCAAAGAGTAGGTGGTTGGGGTAGAATGACATGAAGTTCAACAAGTAAAGATTGAATCCAAGTCATTTCAGTAGTGGCATTAGCAAGAGCACGATACTCACTTTTAGTGTTGGAATGAGTAACCACCTGTTGCTTTTTGGAATAACAAGAAATATGTGAAGTTCCCAGAAAAAGATTATAAGCTCAAGTGGATCTATGATCATCCAAGTTACAGGCCCAGTCTGCATCTGTATAACCTTGTAAGAGAAGTGATGTAGTTGGCTGAAGAATTATACCATCATAAATTATACCTTTAGGTATCGGTTAAGTCTCTTACAAGCCTTGCAATGAGTGATGGTTAGCCTCTACACAAACTGGCTTACCTTATTGACCATAAAACCAATGCCAACCCTAGTAAGTAAAAGATATTGTAGAGCTCTCCAAGTGTTGCGATAAAAAGTAACATCTTCAAAAGAGGCAGTATTATCATAATGGAGTTTGTGAGAATCATTGCAAGGAGTGGGGTAGGGTTTGACCGTGAACATGTTGGTCTTTTTAAACTAATATGTTACATAACATGTAAAGCATCCTTCTCATGTGCGTACAACTTCTATTTCAAGGAAGTCATGAACCAATCCTAATGCTTAAGAGCAAATTGCCTGTTACGATCATGTATTAATGTGTGAATCTTATTAATGTTACTCCCTGTTATAAGGATATCATCAACATTTACCAACAAAATCGAGGTGCAATATGTTGCTCTGTAGACAAACAATGATGAATCTGAGACAGTGTTTTTAAAACCCCCCAATGAACTAGAGTAGAACATAGGCTAACATGCCAGGCTCGCAAAGCTTGCTTAAGTCCGTAGGGTAGACTGTTGGGTATAATGTCCTCAAAACACGTGTTTAGATATTTTTAATTTGAAATTAATGAAATTTTTTTTATAATTGTTCTTTTAAATTATTATTGAATAATTTATATAAATGTCTAAAATTTCATATTCATTAATGAGACTATGATCTTATAAAAGTATGGAAGGATTAAGATCATAGATAATGAATAAAATAGTCCTCAACATATTAAAGTATGGAATCTTTAATGAATGGCTGTTAGTACGGTTCTCTAAGCATTTCTTGAATGCATGTGATCTAGATCCGGATCACTGATGTAGATAGATATCTTAATGAATGTACTTTATATAATCAGATTATATAAGGCTGGACCGATGCGGATGCATTTTTTTATTAACTTTTTATTTATCATAAAGATTTAATACACATAATATCTGATGATAATATGTAGATCAGTCTGAATTTTGAGTAGTCATGAACTCTTATGCATGTCTACTGGATCTTTTGATTCACTCGTTAAAGTTTGTTTGTAAAATAAACTAGTGACTTTTCAGTGATATGGATGACTAGAAACATGATCTTATAAAATTTAGAATCCAATCTTTCCTCACGGATCGTATATTTGTTCCCTTAAGTGTTAGTTCTAAAATTGAATGATTATTGAGTTCAAATTTATAATACGATTATAAATTGATCATTCACAAATCAATTAATGGCACTTAAGGATCAAGATGTAATTAAAAGGGTACAATGGTAATTTTGATTAGTTTTAATTTATGAACTAATAATTGGATGACAGAACTACATGAAGTGATTATTATATCAATGGATTACACGAGAATACTCTGTAAATATATTCTATAATTACTAAGAGTGCAATTTCATATTTATAGTGGAGTAATAATAGAATTAATAAATAAGATTAGTTAATTAAAGATTTTATTTAATAATCTGATTTATTAGAGTTTAGAATTATGGGTACATGATCTCCGAGTCACCTCTATACTACACAGTCTAGGGTGTGCATATTTCAGGACATGAGAAAATGATTAACTTGTGATAGGAATTAAATTTCTGGGGTAAGCATATAATTATGAGATAATTATATACAATTAATTAATTAATAATTAATTAGTTAAATTATTTATTGTCATTTTCAGCAATTGCAATTAAATAATTATATCGATTAATTTTTGTGTTAACCGATAAATGAGACAACATATTTGATTTATGAAATTAAATAATGTTAAATCATTATGAGATAATAATTTAAATTTGAATTAACTAAATTAATTATTTGTGAACTAGCAGATAAGTTAGTTGATAAGGGTAATTAGATAAGTTAATTTTAATTTAACTGGTATCTAAATAATTATCTAATTAAAATAAATAATAAAATTAGGAAAATTGCCACGTGGCATGTTAGACTACCACATGCCAATCATTGATTTTTGAATTAGAGATTGACATGAATTACTGTAGTGCAATGAAACACTACAGCTCTGCACTGTGCACTGCATAGATAAATATTATTCTATTGACGCTTGATAGACTACAAGAGGTATAATTCATATATGTGTATGTCTTAGATTGAATGTGTATATACATATAATGGATCTGATGAGAAAAAAGTATTTTTCGTTTAAAGTCTTTTTTAGAAACCGTGGCGACGTGACTGTTTTTTCAATCAATAAAATGTTTAAACTAACCGCCTCCGCTGCGCGCTCCGTGATTCCAACAATTGGCATCATAGCGGTCTTTATATATGTATACATTAAATGCGGTGTGGGTTTTCTTGCATTATTCGATATATATTTTGATATGTACGAATGTATGATTATATTTTTTGAATGTATGGTTAATGATGAATTGTTAATTGTATGGTATTTTTTAGGTGTAGGCTTTGTTCTTGATTTTTTTAAATCTTGTGTAAGCCGTTTGGGGCATAGAAATTTTTGTAATTTTTTTTAATATTACGTTGTAAAATTTCATAAGCACGAAGACTAAGAACGCACGTGACGAACGAGGAGAAGAAAAGGAAAAAAGAACTCCGTCAAGGAGTTCCAATGCAGGCACCGGTAAAGTGGTTGTCGGTACTCTCGTCGTCGACTTTCCAGCAGCAGAATTGCAGCCAAAAAAATTGGCAGTGCCGCCGTGAGGTACGCTGTGGTGGATGGGCAGCTGGCAGCGGTGGTGGAGTGTCCGACTACCACCGCCGATGGCAATCATTGTGAATTCCAGGGTATGTTTCGCAGATGTCCTGATATGGTATTGCACTATCCCTATGATGTTTCACGATAACCATAATCCTATCTTTTATTTTTTAACTTTTAAAAGGATAATTATACATTTTAATTTTTTGAAAGTTCAAATTAATTAATTGATTGGTTTGACCCAAATTTAATGAGTCATCAAATTATTTTTTGACTATAAAATTCAATTAATTTTAGAAGGATACCTAATGGAATTATTTAATTAGAAAACATAGTTTATACTAATTAAAAAAATTTGATCAAAGCTTGAAGATTATAAAGATGGACCTCTACTGGAGAAGGAGATTTTTTGGAAATATGTATTCTTAAAGTTCACTTTGTAATTATTTCTATTTTCAAAGGTTGTAATTTTAAAATACACAATAGTCACTCGGTTCATCATTTATTTATTTAATTGTTTAAGTAAATGTTTATTGATTTGATTGATAACATGATCATGCATTAGTCAATCACATGCCATAAAAAAATTCAACACAGTTTTATTTAATCATGCATCTCATCAGTAGAAAGAGTAAAGTAATTCTCGAAGAACTAGCATCCGATGAGATCAGACTATCTTCATCATTAACTGATAAACGACAAACCATAGAAATCACTGTTCCTGTTCAAGAAACCCTAGTGCAATGTCATAGTGGAGGGTTGTAAGGTAACTTCTTCACTATGAACTCGAGGCACATATCCTAGTGTCATACACCTAATAAGGATGATCCATTAACAGATAAAAAGGAAATGGATGCTCCTAAAAAGGTGAAATGACAAGATATCATGAACCAAGAAATGAAATCGATATATTCCAATTATGTCTGGGATCTTATACATCTACCTAAAGATGTTAGGCTCATTGCCTGTAAATGGATCATCAAGAAGAAATGAGGTGTAGATGGGAAAGTAGAGACTTTCAAGGCACGACTGGTAGCCAAAGGCTATATACAAAGGGAATAAGTCGATTATGAATATATATTCTCTCCCGTTGTCATGCTTAAATCTATTCATATCCTTTTATCCATAGCCGCTAATTTAGACTAAGAAATATGGTAAATGGATGTCATGACAGCTTATGTGAATGACTCTTGAAGAAAGCATCTATATGATGCAACCAGAAGGGTTCATAAAAAATGGGACAAGATTAGAGAGTATGCAAGTAACTTAAATCCATTTATGGGTTAAAGCGTATCAAGATCTTGGAATCTTACCTTTGGCGAAATTATTAAATCGTATGGCTTCGAGCAAAATGCTGACGAAGCTTGTGTTTGTAAATATATCAAAGATAAGATAGTGGTTTTCTTAGTTCTTTACATAGACGATATTCTACTCATTGGAAATGATGTTGAAACTTTGTTCGGAAGTAAACAAGTGAGAAATTCTAAATGAAAGATTTGGTAGATGCCAACTATATTCTAGGCATCCAAATCCTAAGAGATAGAAAGAACAAGCTCTTGACAATTTCTTAGACATCTTATATTGATAAGGTCTGAAGAGATTCTCTATGGAAAATTCTAAGAAAGGTAAACTACCGAACAAACATGGCATTGTCCTTTCCAAGATGCAGTGTCCTAAGACACCTCAAGAGGAAAAGGATAAGAGAGAGGTTCCTTATGCTTCAACTGTTGGTAGTCTCATATATGCAATGTTGTGCACGGGACTAGACATCAATTATGCAGTAGGAATTGCCAGTCGTTATCAATCAAATTCTAGTTTAGAACATTGGATTATAGTAAAACATATTCTCAAGTATCTTCGGAGAATAGAAATTATATGCTTCTTTATTCAGGTGGAGACCTGAACCCCACTGGATATATGGATTGTGATTTTCAATCAAATAGGGACAGTCGAAAGTCGGCGTCTGGATCAGTATACCCTAGGTGGAGGAGCTGTGCTCTGGAGAAGTATTAAACAATCTCGTATTGCATATTCTACTATGGAAGCTAAATATATAGTGGCTTGTAAAGTTGTGAAAGAAGCGATATGTCTCAAAAAGTTTCTATACTGATCTGAAAATAGTTTCATCTTTGGACAAGCCACTGATCATGCATTGTGACAACAATGGAGTGGTAGCTAATTCTAAAGAACTGAGTAGTCACAAGAGGGGAAAGCACATTAAGAGAAAATACCATCTTGTAAGAGAGATCGTGAACTGATGGGATGTGACTGTTATGAAGATAGTGTCAGATAAAAACATGTCTGATCTTTTACCAAGACACTTCCTACGAAGTCATTTGAGGGTCATGTGTGAAATATGGGATTGAGAGAGATGTCACATTTGTTTTAGGACAAGTGAGAGATTGTTGGGTATAGTGCCCTCAAAGCACGTGTTTAGACATTTTAAATTTGAAATTAATGAAATTACATTTTTTCTTATAATTGCTCTTTTGAATTATTGTGAATAATTTATATAAATATCTAAAAATTTCATATTCATTAAAGAGACTATGATCTTATATAAGTACGAGAGAATTAAGATCATAGATAATGAATAAAATAGTTCGTAACATATTTAAATATGGAATCTCTAACGAATGGTCGCTAGTACGGTTCGTAAAATATTTTGAATGCATGTGATATAGATCCGTATCGCTGATGTGGATAGACATCTTAGTGAATGTACTTTGTATAATTAGAGTATATAGGGCATGGCTGATGTGAATTAATTTTTATATTAACTTATCGTTCACCATAAATATTTAATACACATTAATCAGATGATCATGTGCAGATCAGTCAAAATCTTGAGTAGTCATGAACTCTTATACATATCTACTGAATCTTTTGACTCACTCATTAATGTTTATTTTGCAAAACAGACTAGTGACTTTTATTTTAAAGATTTAATGGTATGGGTGGCTGGGAATGTGATCTTACAAAATTTAGAATTCAAGTTTTTCTAACGGATCGTATATTGGTTCTATTAAGTGTTAATTTTAGAATTGAATGGTTATTGAGCTCAAATTTATAATACGATTATAAATTGATCATTCACTAGTGAATTAATGGTATTAAAAATCAAGAGGTAATTAGAAGGGTAAAATGGTAATTTTAACCAACTCTAATTTACTAAACAATAATTGAATGATATAACTACATGAAGTGATTATATCAATGGAATACACGAGAATACTCTATAAATATATTATGTAATTACTAAAAGCGCAATTTCATATTTATAGTGGATTAATAATGGAATTAATAAATAAGATTATTTAATTAATAATCTGATTCATTAGAACTTAGAATTATGGATCTGTAGTCCTCGAGTCACCTTTGTACTGCACAGTTTAGGGTGTGAATATTTCAGAACATGAGAAAATGACTGACTTGTGATAGGAATTAAATTTCTGGGGTAAATATATAATAATGAGATAATTATATATGATTAATTAATTAATTAAGAAATAACTAATTAAACTATTTATTGTAATTTTCTCCAATTACAATTAAATAATTATTTCACTTAAATTTTGTGTTAATCGATAAGTGAGACAACATATTTGATTTATGAAATTAAATAATGTTAAATTGCTATGAGATAGTAATTCAAATTTGAATCAACAAAATCTATTATTTGTGAACTAACAGATAAGTTAATTGATAGGAGTGATCAGATAAGTTAATTTTAAATTAACTAATATTTAGAATTTTTTTTGATTAAAATAAATAATAAACTTAGGAAAATTGTCATGTGGCGTGTTGGACTGCCACATGTCAATCACTGATTTTTGAATAAGAGATTGACATGAATTATTGTAGTATCGTGAAGCACTACAACTCTGCATGGCACACTACATCTATAAATATAGATGAATATTATTATATTGGCCAACACCTAATGAGCCTTGACCTAGACTATATAGATAAATATTATTCTATCGGCCTAATGAAGTGTGTGATTAATTGATGAAGCATTCAATGTGATCAAAAGTTAATCAAAGACTCTGTGTATACTCCAATTCTTTTTCAGAGTTTCTGTCTAACAAAAGTCTTTCTCCAAATCTCTAGATCTCATGTGTTGAGCATATCTAGAGATAGAAAAGTATCTTTGATATATTCTACATGTCCACACACGTCTTAGTATGTTTGACGATTGGTTTGGAAGATCTTCGTGTGGATCTCACAGGCCATTGTTCGTGAAACCTCCAGTTCATTGTTGGCAATGACGCTTGATAGACTACAAAAAGTATAATTCATATATTTATATGTCTTAGATTTAATGTAATATATATATGTCTTAGATTTAATGTAATATATATACATATATATGTCTTAGATTTAATGTAATCTTATATATATATATATATATATATATATAATGGATCCGATGAGAAAAGGTATTTACCGTTAAAACTTTTATTTTTGAAAATCGTGACGGCGCGATTACTTTTTCAATCAATGAAATTTTTAAACTTATCGCATTCGCTGCACGTGTCGCGATTCCAACATAGACATCATTCACATAACCTTCTGATTATTCCATAAACACCGACTCTTCAAAGGACCCGTTCAGAAATGCATTGTTGACATCCAAATGGTGTACTTCCTACCCAAAAGACACTCCCAAGGTGGGCAAAATTCTGGTTGTGGTTAGTTTAATGATTGGGTTGAATGTTTCAGGATAATCAAGGCCAAGAGTTTGGTGAAAACCCTCGGCAACCAACCTTGTTTTATACCTTTGGATGCTTCCATCTGCATTATACTTTAACCTATTTAGCAATTTATTACCTACTAGGTTCACAAAAGGAGAATTGGGCATTAAATCCAAAGTGTGTTGTATTTGGTTAGGGCCTGAAATATTTAAATCCATGGCGTGACTCCAATTTGCATTGGACAAGGCATGTTTAACTGATGTTGATTCTGATTGAGGTGCTACACATATAGTTTTTATGCTTAGAGGTGAGAAACATTTTAGGTTTAATGAGCCAGTTTTTAAGCGTGTAACCGTGGGATGTGTAGGTAGTATTGTATGCAAAGAAGTATTAGATAATGTAGAACTAGATGACAGAAAATGTACATGTAAGAGAGGAACTGTATTAGAATGACATAAACTGTCAAAAGAAGAACTATCATGATCAGGTAAAGCTATTTTTTGAGAAGAGAGATTCATACCGGACTCAATCTTTGCTCAATGAAGACTTGGGAAGTGCTGCTAAACTGATTTGGTGGTGTAAGAGTTTCTGCTGCTTGAGAGATATTTGAGTAAATTGAAAATTAGCACATGAACGACTTAACACATGAGGTATCATCTGTGAGTTGTTGACATGTCAAGGCAACAATTCTCTTTTCCCTGGCACCACTAGCTCATAAAAGCCATTTCTTAAGTCTACCTCTGAGAAGAATCTATTTCGTGGCTTCATTCTTAACAAGGTAAAAGTTAGCATGAAACTCAATAAAATAAAATTATCCCTAGTCAATTGAGATATGCTAATAATATTTTTATTCATTTGAGGGACTCTAAGCATATAGTTTAGCTTGAGAATTATGGAGCTTTTAGGAATTGAGAGAAAAGAAGAGCCTATGTGTTATGTGTAAAACCTTACCATCACCAACCATCAATTTTCACTTGCCATCATAGTCTTGAGCAAGATGGAGATTGTTCAAATCAGTTGCAATATGATTGGTTACTGCGCTATCCATATACCATGATGGATCACTCACTGCATCATATGAGGCAACCATAACAGTAGGAAGAAAGTTGATGTTTTGAGCCTGTGAAGATGAACCTTGTACCGATAGCTTCTATCATACCTATAGTAGCAAGTACGTGCTCCATGACCACTCCTGCCACACACTTGACACATAAGTCTGTTGTTTTTTCTCCTCTCCCTATTCTATCAGGATTTGAACCTCCACGAAACCCTTGAAGTGGAGAAAAGCCCCTTCCTATTTTATTGCCATTTTGTGATCCATCATGTGTCAATTACTGTCATTTCTTTTTCCTATCACACTGCAGCATAGCTTGCAAACATTGAATGTTTAACATTCAACTCAATACTAGCATTTAGTCTCTCAATTCTGCACTCATGATTCATTAAAAGTCCTTGAATCTCCTCAATTGATAAATCTCCAGCCCGAGATATCAAATTCAAACTGTACCGAGAACTGTACCACGAACAACTTGCCATAATTCTTTAGAGTGAGTGTATTGTAGAATTGTACCAAGAACACGCTCGATCATAGAGGACCTTAACCATCTTAAGAGAAGCTGATAATTTCTTATCCAATTCACATAATTCAGATTCTTTCTTCCATCAGTTAGTTTCTGCTGTGGTTTCTCAGAAGTTCCAAATAAGAATTCATCCAACCCATGTCCAATTACAGCGGGTAAAGATTTCCACATATAAAGTTGTCTCTGTCAAGTATAATCAGCAGAGATGAGTTCAGTGCTGAATTCAAGGTTTTTTAGAATGAAATTTCAGAACATGTATTTGCAGAATTTCCATCACAACATACATTTGACCTTCCTGCCATAGCTGTTAATCTTGAAACCCGATAGCTCTGATACCAATAAAGAAAACATGGTAGAACAGAGGAAGAAAGGGAAGAAGATGAAGAAGAGGTTTCGAGTTAATTGAAGAAGGAAATCATATTGTCATTACTCAATTCAAGTTCAAATGATTATATATATATAAGCGAGTCTGCTTGTTGCCAGCCTTGCAATCATTCATCAACTTCAAGGCGAGTTATATATATATATAATATTGAGTTACATAAATGAAGCCCTCTAAACAAAATTAACTAACTTAGTTAACTGATAACTGCATGGCTTTCATGCAGTTATGACATGTCATCAAACTAACCAACGTGCATTCTAACAGTCGTTGATTCTCATCAATACTCTAGTTTTTTTATCCTTCCCTTGCACAAAATGACATCATTCTTCAATATGATTGAGCATAGACAAATTTTCACAACAATAAAATATAGCAATTCAAAACAGATGGTTGCCTTTCGAAACTAAAAAATATTTAACTTTTATATTTCTCTAAATTATATTTTCAAATGAAATCAACAAGACCTTTATATAAACTCTACTCTTGCCAAAAAAACTGAAAAGCAATTAAATCTATCACCCCTTGACTTTTCATCTACAAAGACTCTTAACCTTTTATGTTTCCACTAACTTCTAAATTGTAACTTCTAAATTAAAAAAACCACTAAAAAATAATATTTAATGTTTATTCAACAAAACTCTCCTATAAACTTAAATGATTCTACCATCCGTTATGCCAATCATTTTCTTGCATTTGTCGAGAAGTACTTTCGGTAGCGGTTTTGTGAAGATATCCGCAACTTGATCCTGACTTGCCACATGCACCAATTCCACAATTCCTTCCTTCACATGATCTCGGATAAAGTGAAAACGAACGTCAATGTATTTGCTTCTTTCATGGTTCACTGGATTCTTTGCCAACTCAATTGCTGATTTGTTGTCAACTTGAATCACAGTTGCAGCTAGTTGCTTTAGCTCCATCTTGCTCAACAAATTTCTAAGCTATATCGCATGACATACACACCAAGATGCTGCGACATATTCAGCTTCACACGACGAGAGCGTCACGATCGGTTGCTTCTTTGAAAGCCAAGTAAATGCAGTATCACCCATAAAGAACACATATCCCGATGTATTTTCCGATCGTCTATGTCTCCGCACCAATCACTGTCGGAGTAGCCAACCAACTTGTAATCTTCTGCTTTCGAGTGGAACAACCCAAGTGACACCGTTCCTTGGATAAACCGTAGGATTCGCTTCACCGCCTTCCAATGTGAATAAACCGGCTCCTCCATGAACCGACTTATAATACCGACACTTAATGAAAGATCCGGCCTTGTGCATGTGAGATAGCGAAGGCTTCCTACCAAACTCCGATATCTACTCGCATCGACACGTTCTCCTCCATCGAACTTCGAGAGTTTTGCACCTGGTTCCATTGGTGTTGATACCGAGTTACAATTTGCCATCTTGTACTTCTTCAAAATCTCTTTTGCATATGTCTCCTGTGATACAAAAATACCCGTATCTACTTGTCTAACGTCCAAACCAAGGAAAAACTTCATCAAGCCCAAATCTGTCATCTCAAATTCCCGTTTCATTGTACCCTTAAACTCTTCTATCATCTCATCATTGTTTCCCATAAAAATGAGGTCATCAACATAAAGAGCAACAAATAACACGTTACCTCCATTCTTCTTTGCATAAAGGGCATGCTCGTAGGGACATTGCTTGAACCCGTTCTCCTTGAAATATGTATCGATACGTGTATTCCATGCCCGCGGTGCTTGCTTCAACCCGTAAAGCGCCTTCTTCAATTTTAGCACCTTCTTCTCTTCTCCGATTTTCATGAACCCGGGTGGTTGTTCGATGTAGACATCTTCTTTGAGCACACCATTCAAGAATGCCGACTTGACATCCATTTGAAATATTGGCCATTCGAATTGAGCAGCTTATGAAAAGAGTAATCGGATTGTCTCCATTCTTGCAACAGGAGCAAACACCTCGTCATAGTCGATTCCTATCTTTTGCTTGTATCCCTTCGCAACAAGTCTCGCCTTGTACCGTTCTATCTCACCTTGAGCATTCATCTTTTTTTTGAACACTCACTTCACACCAATAGGCTGACTGCCTTTCGGCAATTCTGCTAGCTCCCATGTGTTGTTGCGGTCAATCGCCTTAATCTCCTCGTTCATGGCAGTTTGCCACTTCTTGTCTCGCACCGCCTCTTCAAAGCTGATATTTTCAGCATCTGCCAAAAGACATACAAGGTGTACCTCATTTGTCACATCATACAAATCTTGCAAGCTTTTCATTTTTGGTTTTTGTGGTTCATCTTCATCATCGGTAGTTTCAGAGTTTGTTGGTATACTTGCTGGTGCAATGACTGATGATTCTCCAACTTCGATGATAACCTCCGTCGAATTGTTCCAGTCCCACTCGCTTGCTTCATTTACTCGCACATCACGACTCACCATCACCTTCTTGCTTATCGGGTCGAGTAGCTTGTCCCCTTTTGTCTTCTCATCATACCCAATAAAAATATAACTTTTGCTTTTGTCTTCGAGCTTCATTCTTCGTTGATCCGGTACGTGTGCATAAGCCACACTACCGAACACTTTGAGATGAGAAACTGTCGGCTTTTGTCCGCTCCATGCCTCTTGTGGTGTTTAATCATCTAACTTCACATGTGGACATCGATTTTGTACATAGATGGAACATTGCACGGCTTCTGCCCAGAATTCCTTCGGCATCTTCTTGCTCTTGAGCATTGATCGAACCATGTCGAGAATAGTCTGGTTCTTCCTCTCAGCCACACCATTTTGTTGAGGAGAGTATGGTGCGGTTAGAAATCTCCTTATGCCTTGCTCATCGCAATACTCCATGAAAGCTGTCGAAGTATACTCGCCACCTCTATCGGATCGTACGGCTTTGATGTGTCTACCAGCTGCCTTCTCCACCATCACTTTAAACTTTTTAAACACCTCGAATGCCTCGTATTTTTCTTTCAGAAAATAAACCCAAGTTTTCCTTGAGAAATCATTGATAAAGGTAATGAAGTACCTTTTACCACTGAAAGATTCAGGGCCGATTGGTCCACATATGTCGGTATGAATCAACTCGAGAGTATGTTTAGCTCGATATTCTGCCTTCTTTTGAAACGAGGTTCTCGCTTGCTTGCCAAGCACACATTCTTCACAAAATTTGCCCTCATAGTCCATGTCCAGCAGCCCGTGCACCATGTTCTTCTTTGCTAACTCTTTTAGACCACCTTGATGTAGGTGACCAAAGCGGAGATGCCACAGCGACGCCTTGTCTTCTACGTTGACTCGTAAATATTTTTCTTGCACGCTTCTCAAATTCAGTTTGTACATTTGATTTCTTCTCATCTCGACTAGAGCAACCGGACGCCCTTGCTTGTCCTTCAAGTGTAGTACTCGGTCTTTTAAAAGTATCGAGTAACCTTTCTCCGTGAGTTGCCCCATACTCAAAATGTTGGTCTTGAGGTCTGGTACGTAATAAACATCTTGGATTGACCCTATTAAGCCATCCTTTTGTAAGTAACAAACCGTCATCGGCCTTTGACCTCCACCTTTGATGCATCTCCAAATGACACATGACCATCTTCAATCTTGCATCTCTTTGAATAGGTACTCATGACTGCACATATGGTTGCTTGCCCCCGAGTCGAGATACCACAGAGTGTCATTATTGATGTTGACTTCATTTTGAGCCATCAAGAGAAGGCATTCATTTTCGTCTTCCAAGACTAGGTTGGTTGTTTCTTCCACCTTTTTATCGGCTCGACAATCTTTTGCAAAATGCCCCACGTTACCACAATTATAACATTTTTCGGAGTTGCAATCCTTCGCATAGTGACCATACTTGTAACACTTGTAGCACTCGATGTTGGAATAGTTCGACCTCTTCCTCGACCGCGTCCTCTTCCACGCCAATTTGGTTGGCTCGACTGTCCCTTCTCCTTATAGTACCTCTCATGATTGCTGCCTTGACCACCACGACCATTTTCATGACTTCCACGGCCACGCCCTCTACCTCAGAAATTTTGAGAATAGAATACTTTTTCGTCTTTGATTGATGCCTTGGTTTGAAGTGCTTGCTCGAGTGTCTCCTCTTTTTTTTTCTTCTTACGTTGTTCGTGTGCCTCGAGAGAACCGGCAAGCTCTTCGACTGTGAGCGTCGCAAGGTCCTTTGACTCTTCTATTGCGCACAGAACATTCTCAAAATTGTCGGTTATTTGTCTCAAAATCTTCTCCACAACTCGCGCATAGGTTAACGCTTCGCCATTACGAATGCGTTGGTTCACCACGGCTTGTACACGCGTGATGTAGTCAGATACACTTTTCGACTCCTTCATCTTCATGCTCTCCAACTCGCCACGAAGAGTTTGGAGACGCACTTGCTTGACTCGGTCGACTCCTTTGAACACTTTTCCTAAAATGTCCCACGCTTCTTTTGAAGTAGTTGCACCTGCAATCTTCTCAAAGCCCGACTCATCAACGGCTCGGAACAACATGTATAACGCCGTCTTATCCTTCACTCGCGCCTCTTTCAACACCTTGTTTTGAGCCACCGTATATCCCGTGGTATTTTTTTTGGTTCTTCGAAACCTTCTTCGACCACCTCCCATGCATCTTGAGAGCCGAGAAGAGCTTTCATTTGAATGCTCCAGTTCTCGTAGTTCACCTTCGTTAGTCGTGGTAGCGGAATTTGACCCGTCACATTCGCCATTGGCTCTGATATCAATTTGTAAACTAAAAACTCACTTGAAATATTTAACTTTTGTATTCCTCTAAGTTATATTTTCAAATAAAATCAACAAGGCCTTTAGATTTACTCTACTCTTGCAAAAAAAAACAATTAAATCTATCACCCCTTGGCCTTTCATTACAAACCTTTCATCTACAAAGACTATTGACCTTTTATGTTTCCACTAACTTCTAAATTGAAAAAACCCACTAAAAATAACATTTAATGTTTATACAACAGTCTAATCAGACATTAGCATGATTTTTGGAAGAATCTGAATGAGTTTCATTATATGACGTTAGTCCGAATGGCTTGAAGCAAGTAGTAAGTCCATCCTTCCTACAAGACTATCCTTATTGGAATTTTACTATGGTGATCATGTGTATGAATTGAGTGGAGAATGACTGGTATACTATAAATTGTAGAAATCATGGCTCAACCAGTATCTGCAGACCCTCTATCCCATCTACTACATTTGTGTGTATATATTGTATAACATATATGTATATGTCACGTTTGACAATAGTGGTATAAAAACACATACTTTGCACGTGATGTAATAAATTTAAAATATGAGTATAGCTGATAAGTAAAATATTTTTTAATGATATGACGTCAATTTCATAACTAGATAAAATCTATTTATAATTTCAAAACCAAAGATGAAATTAATCTACTTGTTATCATTTTTTCTGTTAATTTCTTATTTTAAAATATCACTAACTACGCTTTGTGATTTAACATAACCTAAACCTCATACATTCTAGGTCATTCTTTTTCTTATAATAAGCTCCAATCATTAACATGTAACAAGTGATAAATTTTCTTTTGTTTTCTTTTTAAAATACTTATTTCATTATTAATAAATATTAGCTTTTACACAGTAGAGGAGTAGAAGGGTTTCATAAAAAATAATGAAATTTATTGCATATTTTAATGGTAATAAATACTCAATAAAAACAAATTTTCAATGTATAAAAGAAATAACAAATAAAATAATTACATGTTCTATCTTATATCTAAATATGTTTTAAAGGGTGAAGAATATTAGCATTTACATATGGTAGAGGGGTTTTCACAAAAAATGAATGAAATTTTTTTCTTTCAAACTTTTTACCTCCATAGGACCCTCTTATCTCTTCCTTCTCCGAGCTTGGTTTATGGAAGAAGGAACCGATAAGAAATTATCAGCAAAATTAATTTTATTACGGGACAACTCATGATGTTCCTATCGATCTATTATGGGCCTCTGCATCTAGCATTAGATAGACCTCATACAATAACAGTCATAACTCTACCGTATCTTTTGTTTCATTTCTTCTACAACAATCACAAACACTTTTTTGATTATGGATCTACTACTAGAAACTCTATGTGTAATCTTAGCATTCAATGTATATTTATGAATAATCTCATTTTTTAATTGTTCACCCATTTTATTTTACCAAGTTAAATGTTAGTCAGGTTAGTCAACATTTCTATGTTTCGATCTAACAACAAGATGTTATTTATAACAAGTGGTTTTGTTGGTTGGTTAATCTGTCACATTTTATTCATGATATGGGTTGGCTTGGTATTAGTTTGGATAGAGAAAAATAACTCTATTAGATCTTCAGAGCCATGACTGAACCTGTTGAAAATGTGCTCACGGATACTCAAGACTCTACTCAAATTCAAATTGGTTCTCAGACCAATTCTCAAAACCTAAATCATTCCAACTCTCAATCTGTTTCATCCTCTTCGAATCTTGTTCAAGAAAATCCAAATTCCCAAATCTCCCAATTTGTTCCTTCATCGATGGGTATTGCAGAATACCCTCCTCACTCCCATATATTCCTTCTCTTTAATATCTGCAATCTAATTTCAATTAGATTGGATTCGACCAATTTCGTCCTTTAAAGGAATCAAATTATCCCAATTTTAAAAGCTCATCTTATTTTTGGGTACATTGATGGCACGATCATATGTCCTACAAGATTTCTCAAGGATACAAATGGAGAAGATATCCTTGACAAAGATCCAAGGTATGAACAATGGTATGCGCAAGAACAAGCCCTACTAACCTTGATAAATGTCACTCTTTCTCCTATGGCATTATCATATGTTGTTGGGTGTAAGCTCGAAAGAAGTCTGGGGTTCATTAGAAAGAAGATTCTCTTCCTTCCCGCGCACCAACATCTTGCAATTGAAGTCAGATTTGCAGTCAATCTCCAAGAAGCCCACAAAAAACATCGATGTTTATATTTAGAGAATCAAAGAAGTCAAGGATAAGCTCTCAACTGTATCGGTTAATGTTGAAGACGAAGATGTCCTGATTTACACGTTTAATGGTCTTCCCAGTGAATTCAATAACATTCAGACCTCAATGCAAATAAGGGTTGAACCCTTATAATTAGAAGAATTATATGTTCTTCTAAAATCAGAGGAGCATTTTCTGGAGACCCAACACAAACAACAAAATAAGTAAACCTAGAACACAGACTTTCTTGCTACCTTTAACAATAAAGGATCAAATCGAAAACAAGGCTTTAGAAGGGGAGGAATGACTCAATACTAGAATTCTTCCTCACTTCCATCGGTTCTTGGCGCACCTCCTGCCCAAAACAATCAACCTTTCAAGGGAACAACTAATATCAATCAAGATTACTCAAACTCTCAGTATACTAGAGTCCACTGCCAAATATGCCAAAAAATGGGGCACAACGTAGTAGATTGCTTTCACATAATGAACTTTGCTTATCAAAGGAGGAGCCCTTCTTCCAACCTGACAGCCATGATAGCCTTGAGCCAAGCCACTCACTCTGACGCTCAGGCATGGCTTACAGACACAGGGTGTACACACACCTCACTCTTGACTTGCACAGCTTAAATCCTTCCTCTGAATACATATGTGATGAAGGTGTCTCAGTTGGAAATGGTCACATATTACCAATTACTCACACAAGTTCGAGTTCTCTTAAAACTCCTTCTCAATTTTTTCCTTTGTCAAATGTCTTCTGTGCGCCTCAATTATCTGCTAAATTACTATTGGTTTACCAATTTTGCCTTGAGCATAATTGTATGTTCACTTTTGATGCTTTTGTTTATGGATTCAGGATAAGGAAACGGGCAAGCTTTTGCATAAAGGGCCTTGAATAAAATGGTCTCTACCATATACCTACTACACTGCCTTCTTCTAATTTTACTTTTCTTAGTTCTAAATAGACTGACTCACTTTGGCACTTTCGTTTAGGCCACCCTAGCAACAATGTTGTCAAATAGATCCTTACTAAAGCTAATATTACTTGTATTGATTCTACTTTAAATTATTGTATCTATATTATTTGTGTTTCTAATAAAATGCCAAGGCTTCCTTTCGGTAATTTTGTGACTGTTTATGATTATCCCTTGTCTCTTATACATACTGATATTTGGGGACCATCTCATATTATTTCTATTTTAGGACATAGGTATTATATGCTTTTTATTGATGACATGACTAGATTTACATGGTTCTTCACTATTAGCAATAAATCTGAAGTTTTATCTATTTTCAAGAGGTTTCAAGCCCTTGTTGAAAATATGTTCTCAACTAAAATCAAAACACTAAGAACTGATAGAGGAGGCCAGCATCGCTTTTCAATCTTATCTTGCTGAAAAATGTATTATGCATCAAAAGACTTGTCCTTATACACCTCAGCAAAATGGCATTGCTGAGAGAAAGCATAGGCATTTGGTAGAGATGGGTCTTACTCTTATGCATCATTCATCCGTTCCCTCCCACTTTTAGAATTTTTCCTTTGCTACTGCCTCTTATTTGATAAACAGGATGCCTAGTGCAACTATCGTAAATAAATCTCCTTACGAATTATTATTTGGTAAGGTTCCTGATTACAAAATGCTTAAAATTTTTTTTATGTAGTTATTACCCCAATCTTAGACCTTACATGAAGCATAAGTTTTAACTTAAAAGCTCACAATGTGTGTTTCTTGGGTATGCTCTTAATAAAAAAGGTTATATTTACTATGACCATTCTACCAAACATTTTTACACTTCTAGAGATGTTATGTTTGATGAGAAACAATTTCCTTTTACTGCTACTTCTGATCTACTACCAGTACTAGTCCTACAAGTTCAGCTACTTCAGGTAATCATTTAGCCTATCTTCTCCCTTTTAGTTATACATCTAAATCTGTTTCTGCTGATCAACAATATTGAATGTAGTCTACTGAGGCCATTATTGATACTTCTACTAGTATGAATCTTGTTTTACATACTGATTCTGTTAAAATATTTGTTGATGTGCATATTGGTCTAAATTCTGTGAGCATACTTGTTCACTTTCTAAGTTGTATACTACGTTTACTGATTTAAATCATGGATTAGATTCCATTGGTAATACTGAATGGCACCATGCTTTGCTTCCATTGCTTCTGGTGTTAGTGCTAGTTTCCTTCCTGATATTTCTGCTGGATTGTCTATTGATCTCCTTATTTCTACCTAAATTGTTTCTAGCATTAGACACACTACTTGTCAACCTCACATGCAGGCTCATCAACCCATGCAAACTAGGTCCAAGTCTGGGATTTCTAAAAAGAAAGTCTTTGCTGCCTCTTGCCCTACTGATAGTCCTTTTGAACCTAGCTCTT
Organism: Datisca glomerata; assembly: GCA_003255025.1. NCBI lineage: Eukaryota > Viridiplantae > Streptophyta > Magnoliopsida > Cucurbitales > Datiscaceae > Datisca > Datisca glomerata. The sequence goes on along the minus strand of QANY01011424.1, from coordinate 51,459 downwards.
ACACTGCTGCTTCTACGTACCCAAAGTGGGTTCAAGCTATGCAATTTGAATATGAAGTCCTCATATCCCAAAATATTGGACCCCATGCATTTTCATCCTCATAGGAATCTAGTTGGGTGCAAATGGGTGTACAAAATCAAGTACAACTTGATGGTACTGTAGCCAGGCTAGTGGCCAAAGGTTATCATAAACGACTAGGCCTGAACTATGGTGAAACATTTAGTCTGGTCATTAAAAAGCCCACCTATTAGAATTTTATTCTCTTTGGCTGCTACCTATAATTTGCCTTTAAGGCAACTTGATGCCAATAATGTCTTTCTCAGGCATTGTTATCTTCCTTGGCCAAAATCCAGTTTCTTGGAGTGCAACGAAACAAGCAACAATAGCTCGGTCATCCACTGAAGCTGAGTATAAAGTCTTGGCGAACATGTTAGAATTATGTCCATAAAATAGGGTGCAATGACTATTTAGTTATTTCTCAAATATTTTGTATTACTGAATTTAATGAATGAATGGAAGTTTTTCTATTAATTAAAGTGTGTTTATAATTTACTCAAGGCTTAAAACTATAGTCAACATAAGAAGAGTAAAGGCTGAGGGGTCTTCCAGACAAACTTTTCTAAAATAGTTCAAAATGTTATTCATAGTCTTAGGATCGACTAGGCAATCAAGTCCAATTACGACTATTAGGTTGAACCAAAGGATGTTGGTCTTGAGGCATGTGAGTGTAGACTCCAATGGTTATCCTAGGCATGTTGTGGAACATGTTGAATAGACCAATAACCAATTAGTTTAGAGAAAAATCATTTATCTAGCTCTAAATCTAATTGTTACACTTATAAGGGTATTTTCCTAATTACCTTAATCTTGAGATGAATACTAATCTTGACTTAGTTATTTACAATCTTTGATATGCCAAATGAGTGGGTTCAAATTGTTGAACAATACCTTGTTTGTTGGGATTGTGATTCAACTATATTGGAGTTGCGTGATTCACGGAGATGAAAATTTGTGGCAAGATTGCAAGTTCAAATATCACATTATGCTTTAGTGATGGGTTTGTGAATAAATTAACTTGGCCAAGTATTCAATGAAATGAATCATTGAATAAGACATGGTTAGTTGTACGAGACAATTCACCGTTATGTCTTTCTTATTCACAGTTAATAAATGAGTTAAGGAAATAATAACTAGAGGAGTAAAACAATAATTTTACATGTCGCACTTGTTACTAATATTCACGAAAGGTAATATGTTAAAATATTATATGGGTTGTGAAATAAAAGTGTTTATTTGCACTAACAGGAATTGTAGCGAGCATGAATCGAGAGTTAATTCGGCATCGGACCTATAGTGGAGTCGTACGATGTCAGGATTATATAGGTCGGGATTTTATGGAGATAAATATGCCAAGTATTTGACCCCTATATCTTTATTCATGTGGGTCAGGTCTCAGGAGTAGCTCATAAGAACATGAATGAAAAATAACATCTTTTGGACCAAAAACGTGTTTTGGACCAATGTATATTTCCTAAACCATATGTTATGAGTGTTGTCACTTAATTAGTGACAACCATGTAATTAATGTTCAAATTAATTAATTAGTTATTTTATAATTATTAGATAATTAGAAATAAAAGAAATCAATTCATTAATTGATGGAGATCAATTTAATTTATCAATTTGGATTGATGAATTTGGACACAACATTGACTCTACGGAGATATGCAATTTTTGACAATATTAAAGATTAAGGGGTGAATTTTTTTTAATTTAACATATAGGGGTGTATGTGCAAATTCTGTAATTATTATATGAGGGATGACAATAGGGTCGCATCCATAACTCTAACAAAGTATGTGATTACACAGAGCAAAAAAAGTTTCTCTTCCTCCCCCTACTTGCCGCCGAAATCCATAGAGGAAAAGAAAAAAATTGATTTTTCTTCTCCAGTTGTTTTGAGAACCCACACTCAATTCCTGATCAACATCAAATTGAGATATATTTCTGAATCTCATGAATGGTTGTTGGTGCGAAGATTGATTTGAGTTCTACGAAGAACGAAGAACGCGACACGACTAATAGAATTCCACTAAATCAGAATTTCTCTAATACAAGAAATGTATAAAATTATATCTATTGCTATAGAATACGTTTAACTTATTATGTATAATCATATGTATGATTTTAATATTTAATATGTTGATGTGAAAAATTTTTTATATTCCGTCCACGAACCGTTCGTGATTCAATGATTTTTGCTCAAATTTTAAAATTCGATCCAACACAACATTACTGCTGTGTTAACATGGTTGAGACAATTCTTTGAGATCTTCATGTGTACCACACTCAACTCCTGTCCTTTTTTGTAACAACACTCCTGCTATATCCTTGGCTCTAACGCAATTTTCCATGCCGGCATAAAGCATGTGAAAATTGACTTTCATTTTGTTAGAGAAAGGGTGATCAAGAAAGACTTGATTGTCAAGCATGTGCCCTCTCAACTTCAACTTGCAGACTTGTTTACAAAACCTTTATCCACTCCTTAATTTAGTTTCCTTCGAGACAAAATTATTCTTCCTCCTCGGATGGGTTTGAGGGGGGGTGTTAAGTAAATAGGTTGTTATTTGTTGTTAGTTAAGGGTATATTAGTCTTTTTTGCTAAAATTTCTGTTGGGTATTCTTTCTCTTTCTTTCTCTTTCTGCTTGCTACTGTTTTTTGGTTAATGAAAGTTTAATTTCTTCTCTCCTTCGTCTCTCTCTCTCTCTCTCTCTCTCTCTCTATTCTCCTTCTCCTTCCAGTTTCTTTCATTCTCATTTTTCCACAAGGGTAAGTTGATGGATGGAGAAAATTGGAGGGTCAATTAGGAAGGAAAAATTGTTTAGGGGCGTAAGTTGACATCGGGTAAAGTGTAGGGGATCCTGTGATATTAACCCTATAAATAAATACTATATTAATCATTTGCATGTAGTATATATTGCATGTATTTGGAAGGAGGAAGCTTGTCAAAGCATTCGGGTGAGTTCTAAAAATGTAAAACCATAAGACACAAATGTAAAAGTGTTATTATGTACAAAAATATAAAAGTATAAACTCATGGTATTTGATTATGTACTCATAGTATATACTAATACACTTAGTAGTATAAAAGTACACAGTTTATAATGATATAATAAATAACAATCATGAACTTCAGGCACGAGCTTTGGTTCTTGTTGTGGTCAATGTTCTTATCACGATTATCTTATGAAACTTCTCACTATATTTTCATAAAAAGCTGAAATTTCAAATAACAGTACACATCATGAAACTAAAAACTGAATATAGTACTTTATGTAGCATAAAATCCATCCAAGTAAGGAAATTAGTCCACCATACTTGATGTTATATTTATTTTGTAGTGAATGAATATATGTTGTAGAAGCTTAGTGGTCAAGGTTTTGTGTAAAACCTTGAGGTCATGGGTTCAAACTCAAGTCTTGACATAATATATTTAAATGTCTTTGATGGGATCTTGGGGTTTATTTAACATAATATATTTAAGTCTTTTGGGCTTGATTTGTCTAGATCGTTCTATTTTTTTAATTTCATTTTTCAGAAATCTTCAAGAGGTGTCTAACATGGAGGTGTCTTTCAAGAGGTATCATTTAGACAGTTTTACAACTGCTACTTGTGAGTGTTCTAAACAGTCACAATTACTTCTATATAAAGCAATTTCGTGGGCATCATTAGAGAGGGAATTTTTCATTCAGTCAAAGTAAAAATCTGAGACAAAAACATTTTTCTGGTTCACTCAAAAGAGATAGTATTGTTGTGTTTCTTATTGTCTCCACAAGACCGATGTTTCCTAAAGACAGGCGTCTAAGACTGTGAGCACCATCTGCAGGGACGTTACTGTTTTAGCCCATTGCACAATTTGTAAGCCTCGGTCTAAGTTTTCTGTGTAATCTTAATTTTCTGTATTCTGTACATTTTTATGTAATACATTGTTTATTATTAATAAAGCATATCATTCATTTTCTTACACTTGACACTTAGAGCAAAAGCATCAAACACATCTTGAACGTATGTTCTTCAAAACACCATAATCACTATCTTTCACGGGAATCTTACAAAGACTTCTTTTTATGTTCTAAAACACCACGATTGTTACATCTATTTCGTTAAAAGGTTCCATACATATGTGCTTTTTCACGAAATTTCTTTAGATAAAGACTCTGGTTTTCCTTTTTTTAGGATGGTAAAATATTTCTCAAAACATAGAAAGTAAATCAAACCCATATGTTAATTGAAATTGAGATATTATTGTTTTCACCAATTTCTTTTGGCCAACCCATAGGATGTCTCACACATAGAGGAAAAATCTTATGATGTTTCAGTAAGTTAACAATTTGATATTTAAGATAGAAAATAGAAAACAATGGAAGCGTGAGGAAAGATTGGATTCTAAATCTTGTAAGATCATATTTCCAGTCATCCATATCACTGAATCTTAAATAAAAGTCACTAGTTTGTTTTACAAACAAACTTTAACGAGTGAATTAAAAGATTTAGTAAACATGCATAAGAGTTCATGACTACTCAAAATTCAGACTGATCTACATATTATCAATAGATATTATGTGTATTAAATCTTTATGATAAACAAAAAGTTAATAAAAATATGAATCCACATCGGTCCAGCCTTATATAATCTGATTATATAAAGTACATTCATTAAAATGTCTATCCACATCAGTGATCCGGATCTAGATCACATGCATTCAAAAAAATACTTAGTGAACCGTACTAACAACCATTCATTAAATATTCCATACTTTAATATGTTAAGGACTATTTTATTCATTCTATGATCTTAATCCTTTCATACTTATACAATATCATAGTCTCATTAATGAATATGAAATTTTTAGACATTTATATAAATTATTCAATAATAATTTAAAAGAACAATTATAAAAAAAATGTAATTTCATTAATTTCAAATTAAAAATATCTAAACACATAGGACATTATACCCAACAGTTTACCCTACGGACTTAAGCAAGCTTCGCGAGCTTGGCATGTTAGCCTATGTTCTACTTTAGTTCATTGGGGGGTTTTAAAAACACTATCTCAGATTCATCATTGTTTGTCTACAATGCAACATATTGCACCTTGATTTTGTTGGTATATGTTGATGATATCCTTGTAACAGGGAGTAACATTAATAAGATTCACACATTAATACATGATCGTAACAGGCAATTTGCTCTTAAGCATTAGGATCGGTTCATGACTTCCTTGAAATAGAAGTTGTTATCCGCAATTAATCACAAGATTATTTCTAAAAAGAATTTGTAATATCTAAATCTTTTTGCAAAAAATAAAATAAAAGAATCATCTATATTAATTTACAACATCAAATCATTAAATTCCAATGCATTCTCTAAAAGAACATATAAATCTCCTACAATAACAAAGAAGATGAAATAACCTAAAAATTTTAGCTTCAAAAATTGGCAATTGTGATTTTACATCAAGATTTCTGGATAAAATTTTATGATGACCACATTCGAATCAAAGCAACTAAGAAGCAGCTTCATCTAAAATTGGCCGATTATGCAAATTATGTGCCCCCTATATATACACTCGCACGCATGCACGCGAGCAACACACACGCACTGGACTGGCTATTGTTTTAGTTGAAAACTTAAACAATACAGATATTGGCCTTTCTTGTTAAATGTGTTGGTGCCATACATGATCTTTTCTTTTTATTAAACTTCCTCCTCTTCTTGGGTGGATCTCCTTACAACCTCAACGTCTGCAAAACAAAGACAAAGAACCTTAAAAAAAAGAACCGGGGAAAGTTACCATGCCTGAGGGCCTCCGATGTCTAAGTCAGTAGATGGTCGATATCTCAGCATAAAGTACTGAGGGGAGAATGGGTAAACCTCTTTTGATGATTAGGGAAGTATTTATACCTAAGTCCTCATGTCGTGGATAGCGTGTCAAAGAAGTCTTTGTGGGACACAAAGTATGTCTTACATGGCACTAATTGGATGGAAATGAGGTGAACTTTAACATAAAGCTTGTGGATATTAAATGTTGATGCAATGACCAGACGAAGGCTATTCTAGCCTTCTGTTGCAACGACTAGACTGCTTGGACCCTCGGGCTTAGGTGAAAGTGCCACCTTGGTTGTCACCTTCTGCGGGTAATAATGACTTTTTGCTCGAGGTCGAGGAAGCTTATCCTCATTTTTTCATGAGCTCGGGTCTTGTGCATCCTGAACTCCATAGAGGTTGACCAACCGAGGTCGGTCCCGCTCCTTTCTTGGCATAGGGAGTTTCCTATTATGGCGTGACACGTGTCGTTGTGTCATTGGGGTTGGAAAAATGCCTATAACAATTTCCCCAAGTCATGGACTTGGGTAGCTTCTGATATCCGAAGACTTCATCAACTCGAGTTCTACATCCGAGCTACCTGGGTTTGATAAGCTTCACCCAATCTAGGTAGCCATGCTTGTTTTTCAAGTTTATCTGTGTTTCGAGATTCTTAAATTGTTTGTGAGTAGGGGTATCAATGACGTGTGATTATTATAAAGTATCTAGTATATCTTTTCTTTACATCTTTATTTATGTAACACTCTCATATTATCATGTTTATAATGTGATTCTTCTCTCATTCCCTTATCATTAGGGTTAATATATATATATATATATGTATGTATGTATGTATGTATGTATGTATGTATGTATGTATGTATGTATGTATGTATGTATGTATGTATGTATGTATCACAACCTTAACAATTAAATTTAAATTTGGTTAACTCCATTATTTTGTTTTTTTTCACTAAATAAAATCACTATGACGTACTTTGAGATGTTTAGGATACCAAATTTCTCGAAGTACTGAGGTGAAGAGTTATTTTTGGGATGCCGAGAATGACTACAATAATGCTTTGATTTAAAAATATATAAGAAAATAAAAAAAAATTTCAATGGTCTTTGTACCACCCATTAAAGGTAATTTATTTTGTTCATTTTTATGATACAAAATGTATCAAATGGGCATTCAAAAATGAATTTCTTCAACCTTATTTTAAAAAAAAATATAACTTGGATCGCATTTGATTGAATTTGGTAACCATTTTAATAATGAGTGTTGTTGGGTGCTAATACCTTCCCCCCAAACAAATGACTTTCGAACCAATTTTGAGTTTTCGTAGATCAAAATTTTTATTTTAAAATTGGGTGACCAATCACACCTTAAAATAATTGGTGGCGATTCTGAATTTCTTTTCTTCAAAAATGATTTTTTTTCAATCAATGCTTCGCGTCACAGGCACATTGCGACAACTTGGCGACTCCACTGAGGACGCAATCGTTCTAACCACTTTAGATCGATAGAGAGTCATGCTAAAATTTTATCATATGCTATCCTTTTTGTATGGCTCTTTGTTTGTTTATTTGATTCATTATGTTTTTTTATTCATGCTCATAGTTGTTTGTAGTTTATTTTTATGATGTATATTTCTTTACATAATTTCTAATTCACACACATACATGATCCCAATACCCGGGCTTTCTCTTTTGGATTAGAGAGAATGAGTAGTGGAATGCCTTCATGGAATTGACGTTCCTGAGCAGGCTCATGAAAGTTCTCACTCAGGTCAATCCTTTCAGGATATCATTTGGGGCCTTTGTTACTCCATTTGGATAATAATGTGGATAGCCTAAGAGAATTTTAAGAGTTTTATACCCTAACTACACATATCTTGACAATTTTAAAGCCTCCCTTAATGAGAAATCAATACCAAATCCTAGGGTCTCCCAATTGTGTTAGGTAGGTCATGTTGAACATTTATATGGTACTTGTATTTGCCATAATTTGTTTTCAATTTTATTGAATCATGTTATCATCAACATCATCATCATCATGGTCGTCATCATGTCATCATCCTCATCATCACCCCCATCATCATCCTCGTCTCATCCTCGTTATCATCCTCATCATCATCCTCGACTCATCCTCGTTATCATCCTCATCATCATGATAATTATCACCACCATAAATGTACCACTTTCATCGTTGATTATTGTTGTTATTATTTTGGCATACAAGTAGAATAAAATTTTGAGGGCGAATCTTATTTTCCTTCATCTTTTAGAATTGTCATTAACTCCATCCACAAACATGTTTTCTAAACTCTTGATTTGTATACAATTCTTCATTTCGTGCATCCGAATTTTTATTATTTCTTTTGAGCATTATAAGTTTAACTTTAGTACATGCATCATAGGTTCATCATTTGCTTCATTATTTTATAGGATTTATTAATTCTTTCATGCATTGAATTTTCTTTCATTCTTTCATACATTATAGTTTCTTTCTTTTCGTTTAGAAAAATGAATAAAAATAAAAGAGAGAAAAAACATATTGGGTGCGCATCCATTATCCTTAAATGGCATAATCTCAAGCTAGAATCATGGATGAACAAGAAAAAATAATCACAAGAGATAATGAAACAAGAAATTTGGGAGTTGAAAAAACAAATGGTCAAAGTCCTAGAACTTCTCGCCACCAACAAAGGAAAAGCATGTCTTGAAAATCCGCAAAAGGGCTCCATCACCATGAGATCAACGTCGATACTCCACTTTACCCTCTTGGATTCACTCCATTCTACCAATGCACCAGACAGACCAATTCCATGCTCCATCAATACCAATAAACGTGCAGCACTACATGTTTCCAAGTCCCCAGGAATTGATGCATTCAAGAAAATTTGGGTACGACACCCCAACAGCGGCACCTGATCACAATCAAGTTTTCACCTCACAAAGAGAACATGATGATGAGCGAATCATCATACCTGATCTCGATGACGCAAAAGCACAGATGTTTGTTATCAAACTAAGTGAAATTCCACTTATGAGTGATAAGTTGGATTTTCTAGAAGAGAGGTTGCATGCTATTGAAGGAACATATGCATACGGTACCATTGATGCCACCCAATTATGTCTGGTCCTAGATATAATCATCCCTCACAAATTTAAACTTCAAGAGTTTAAAAGGTATGATGACAGTACATGCCTGAGGAGTCACCTTATTGTGTATTGCAGAAAAATGACTACATGCAAGCATGATGATAAGTTGTTGATCCATTTTTTTCTAAAGATGGTTTGATTGGGAGGATGCATCTCGCTGGCACATCTAGTTAGATGGTCAACATATTCAGAGATGTAAAGACTAAGGTGACGCTTTTCAGAGATAATACAAGTACAATACGGACATGGCTTTTAATTATTTTGATCTGCAAATGTTGAAAAAAAAAAGCATACTGAAAGTTTTAAGGAATATGCTCAAAGGTGGGGATGGGGGGGGGGAATTAGCTGCTCAAGTATAACCCGCCTTATAAAAAAATAGTTGGAACGTTTATGAATACCTTGAGGTCTTCATGATAGAATGATTGGAAATGCTCCATGCGACTTTTCTAATATTACAGTCATTAGTGAAAGAATAGAATGTGGGATAAAAAATGGTAGAATTCCAGGAGCTCTGTCAGAAGCATCCTCTATAGAAAATGGGTTGCCGTCAAAATGAAAAGAATGATAGGTACATACGATCAATTTTGGGTACCCAACACAAGCTGTGAATCCCGAATCGTGCCTTTTAAAGTACATTGAATGACCCAAATCTCGATATCATATGTGGTGAATACCCCCTACGTGCTATGCAATTATCATTCCCAGCAACCAACATCTTGAAATAACCTAAGATCTTATCTGAGACCACCAACTCACTAGTAAAATGTTGGTCGAGTTGACTAGCCTCAAAGGGGAAATAGGAATAACCAACAGTTCATCCAATACGATCAATTCTGATGTTCTATATAGAATTATCACCATAATTAATATAGAATAACTAGTTGGTGTCAGTCCTTTACGAGACTCTCCATCCACCATATCTTAGATGGTCCAATCCAACTACTCGATGTGATTATCATGCAGGGGCGATGGGACATTCAACTAAAAATTGCACAATGTTGAAAGTTAGAGTTCAGATGTTAATCAAAATCGGTTTGCTAAACTTCAAGAAAGCCGATGACAACTAATAACTAGCCTTAACTCTCCACCATAGCATGGGAATGCCATGGCAAATTTCATGGAATGTATCTCTTCATGTGATAATGGAACAACTTTGATGCGGTGAATGTTTTAATGGTTGTAATATATCGATGTTTTCATATATCATTGTTGTCGTGACTATAAGTTCAATAATTGACGTATCACCGAATTGTCATTGCTTCTTAGGGACCTTCAAGAGTGACGAACTAATGTCAAATTCCTCAAAGCTCTACTCAATATCTAAGAAACTTTTGTAATACATCTTCTTATCGTGTTTCATTTATTTTTAGTTGCCTCCTACTTTTAATTCTAGCTTTTTGTCATATTTGTGTTTCTGCTCATTTCAAAGTTAATAAATGCATTTCCAGTTCTTCATTCATTAACATCATGCTCTTGCATCTCTCTCATTTCTTTCCTTTCACCCAACAAACCAACCCAGATTAGGGATGATGATTTTGAGAATAAACGCATAAGCAGTACCAAATATAGCTTTGACGATCTTATTTTCAGTGAAGAGACAACAAAAAGTGAAAATAGTATTTTTTTTGTGAATAAAGACATTGCAAAATGTTTTTATCCTTATTTGAGGTCATGTTGTTGCTGAATTTACTTTTGATTTAAAATGATGGAGAGGCATTCTTCCTGCAATCCCAAACACTTTTATCCATTGCAAGTCCAATTGAGCCTAAAACGAATCTTCATTTCACGACACCTAGCCAATGATCACTCCCTACATTGGGGAAATTAATATTTTTGTCAATATATATGTCTCAAAAGGTGAAAATTTCTCAAACTGGCGCAATAGAAAAAGACAAAGGCAAAAAAATCAACAAAAAATATAGTAGATACAAAAAAGGAAATTTGAAATAAGGAAAGGTTTATCACTATAAGTGAGCAAAATAGTATGTGGAATGTTTTAATTCTCAAAAGAGTCACTCCGAAACTAGAAAAATCTTATTCCACAATTTATTTTCTCATAATCTCTTTAAACATTGTTGATCATCTTTTTTGTCAATAAAAAGCTTTTATTCACAATATTCACTCTATCATTTTTACTTTCTCCATTTCTTTCTTCCAACATCTAGAGCATGTAGATGTCATTGTAAATTACTTTTGAAATTACTTAAGAGCATGACTTTTGGCACAAAAAGGAGTTTGGGGGTATGGTGAAAACCACACCATGGAAAAAAGAGTTCTAGGTCATGGTGAAAACTTGAACGACATCATTGGTCAAAGAAAATAGGACAGACATGTCAACATGTACATATATAAGAGGGTTTGAAGTTATCTGAAAAGGCGTCATGAATAAGAATGGGAATGTAGCTACAAAATAATACGATACGTACAAGTGAAGAGAATCAGATGAAAAAAAGGGAAATCATTTATTTTTCAACCGTTGGCAAAAATCTAACTACTGGGGCATGATCCAGTACAAAGGACACACCATTTTCTCTATCATATGATCAATTACTCATGTCAATCTATGATCCTAGTCCAAACGACTGTTCAAAAGGATGATGGAGGTGACAATAATGCATATTTTTAACATTATAATGATCATCCCACTTCTAATATAAGTCGAGAATTTCATAAACATGCGTCATACTAGTTGCTTCGGTTTCATACCATTAGAGCATCCATTTAAAATCAAAGGCCACGTTAGTCAACTTTCAAAAATCTTTAAATAATTTTCTTATAAATGTTCACAATCATGCATAGCATACATTCAAAATCATTATCTTACAATGCATAAACATGCATCACATTAGTTGTTTTGATACAATTCAAGTGCATGAATCATTTAGTGATATTCTTTCAAAATCCACGCATGAATTTTCACATTTAAAGCTTGCATTAATAAGCTTTTGTTGTTATATGAGACTTGCATAAGTCAACTTCAACATCTATTAATTCGGTTAAATTGAATCTGAATTGAGTCGAGGTCGAAGCCTGTTCCAAGTCTGTTCGCTTTCAAATATCTTTGGTTAAATCAAACCTAATTTTATCGCGGTCGAAGCCCGGTGTCAGCGCCTGGTCCATTTCAAAATATTTGGTTCAATTGAACCCGAATTGAGTCGAGGTCGAAGCCTGTTCCAGGTCCATTTTCCTTTCAAATATATTTAGTTAAATCAAACCCACCTTTGTCGAGGTAGAAGCCTAGTGTCAGCGCCTAGTCCATTTTAAAATATTTAGTTAAATCGAACCAGAATTGAGTCGAGGTCAAAGCCTATTCCAGGTTCGTTTCCCTTTCAAATATCTTTAGTTAAATCAAACCTGACTTTGTCAAGGTCAAAACCCGATGTCAGCACTTGGTACATTTCAAAATATCTGATGAAATCGAACCTAAATTAAGTCGAGGTTGAAGCTTGTTCCAGGTCTATTTCCCTTTCAAATATCTTTGATTAAATCAAACCCAACTTTGTCGCGGTTGAAGCCTGGTGTTTGTGCCTGGTCCATTTCAAAATATTCGATTAAATCAAACCTGAATTGAGTCGAGGTCGAAGCCTATTCAGGTTCATTTTCCTTTCAAATATCTTTGGTTAAATCAAACCTAATTTTGTTACGGTCCAAGCCTGGTGTCAGCGCCTGGTCCATTTCAATTATTTTGGTTTAATCAAACCTGAATTGAGTCGAGGTCGAAGCGTGTTCCAGGTCAGTTTCCCTTTGAAATATCTTCAATTAAATCGAACTCGAAGTTGTCACGGTCGAAGCCTGGTGTCAGCGCCTGGTCCATTTCAATCTGGTTAAATCAAACCCGAATTGAGTCGAGGTCGAAGCTTGTTCCAGGTCAATTTTTCCTATCAAACATCTTTGGTTAAATCAAACCCAGTTGCGGTCGAAGCTCAGTGTCAGCGTCTGATTCATCTCAATTACTCTGGTTAAATCGAATCGCATCAAGTCGAGGTCGAAACCTGAGTCTATCCAGGTTCGTTTCCCTCTTAAATATCTTTGGTTAAATCGAACCCGACTTTGTCGCGATTGAAGCCCGGTGTCAACACCTGGTCCATTTCAATTATTCTGATTTAATCAAACCCGAATTGAGTCAAAGTCGAAGCCTATTCTAGGTCCGTTTTCCTTTCTAATATCTTCGGTTAAATTGAACCCGGCTTTATCGCGGTCAAAGCCCGGTGTCAGTGCCTGGTTCGTTTCAATTACTCTGGTTAAATAGTACCCGCATCAAGTCGAGGTCAAAGCTATCTAGGTCCTTTCATTTTCAAATATCTTTGTTTTAAACCGAACCCGACTTTGTCACGGTCGAAGCCCGGTCCAAGCGCCTGGTCCATTTCAATATATTTGATTAAATCGAACCCAAATTGAGTTGAGGTCGAAGTCTATCTCTATCAAGGTCTATTTCATAAAGCCTTAATCAGACGAGGTTTCTATTCTCCTATTCTATATAGTGTTTTCTCATACCGCTCAAAAACACGTATCTAACCTTTGTCCACCTTGTAAGATTAGAAGTGTGAACAAATGAGGGCAACTATAGATATCGTATTTTGTTCGGTTCAATAATTTAAATATACACATTTTATTTATTAGCCTATTTACTAGTCTAAGATAATGTGTGATTTTTGAAAAAATAAAAAAGCCCATTGTCTAAAATAGATAAATAGACAAGGGACTAAAAATATAAGAAAAAGTTCAAGGACTAAAAAAATAAAAAATGGAGCATAAGGACTAAAAGAAAAAAAGTGAAACCCTAATTTTCCTATAAATAGGGAGGGGGTGTTCACTTGAAGAGGGACACTTGGAGTGAGAAAGATGAGAGGCTTTTGAAAGAATGAGAGTGATATTTTTAGATAGAGTGTGTGAAAAATAAGAGATATTTTCTTAGAGAGGGAAAAGGAGTTTACATTTTTATTCATCTATTCATTTTCTCTCATTTTTTTTCTTAATGTAGTCTAAATTTCTTGCACCTCTACTAATAAGATATATTGTTCATTGTTCTTCATCATTTCTCCTTCATACCCATATAATTTATATAATTTTTTTTCCTTCTTCTTTATTTTTTACTTTTAATCTTGAGTTTGATTTTAATGCATTGATGATCTTCCTATAAATTTGGTAATGAGATGCATTTGTCATCAACTTAATCAATGAGGATGATGATAAAGCCTTTGATGAGTGCAAAATTAACTCAATGTGAATCAACCATTTAATCAATTGAAAGTGTACATTTGTTGCAAAATCCCCTATAATAATTTCTCATACATAAAAATGCATAAAATAGAGAGTTAGATTACGTAAATATTTAAACTTTAAGATTTTTTTAATGTTCTCACAAGTCTTTTCTTTTTTAGATCTTGTTGAGATTTTAGTGACACTTGTTTGAACTAATTACCACCTATGATCATTCTTTTTCTATTTGATTAGCAATGAAGGAAAAAAGAAAATAATGGTAATTAGTGAACTAAGTAGTCCAAAATAAAAAATTATATATTAAACCCCAAAAATATTTATACTTTTGAGATTTCTAATATTAATTTATTTATAATATTGTAGTTATATTATATTAAAATAGAAAAAATTATTTATAGTTATATTATATACAAATAGAAAATTAAACTAAAAAATAAAAACAAAGTAAAAGAAGGGCGATATATCACCCTCTGTTGCCGAAAAAGGAGGTGACATCCTCTGTTACTAGAGGGCAATGCACCATTTGTATCCCCCTCCCTCTTTTTTTTGTTTTGTATTTTTTCCATTTTATCTTAATTTCCTCTCTTTTTTTTAATATATGTTTATTTTAATATTCACCACTCACATCTTTTACAAGTTTTGCATATTCATTTTCTGCTTTACATATTTTTCTCCACTTTGTCATTCTACAATTTACATATGACCCTAACTTTTCATCCATTTATTTTTTATATAATATTTAGCATATCTTTTGTTTACATCTCTATTTATGTAGCACTCTCATATTGTCATATTTATAATGTGATTCTTCTCTCATTCCCTTATCATTAGGGTTAATATTTATATATGTATGGATCACAACTTTAGAAATTAAATTTAAATTTGGTTAACTCCATTATTTAGTTATTTCATTAAAGAAAATCACTATAACGGACTTTGGGATTTTTGGGATATCAAATTTTTTGAAATACTGAAGTGAAGAGTTATTTTTGTTATACCGAGAATGACTCCAATAATGCTTTGATTTAAAAAAATATAAAAAAAACAAAAAATAGTAATTTTTTTCAATGGTCTTTATACTACCCATTAAAAGTAATTTATTTTATTCATTTTTATGATACAAATGTACCGAACGGGACATTCCAAAATGAATTTCTTCAACCTTATTTGTTTTAAAAAATAGAACTTAGATAGCATTTGGTTGAATTTGGTAGCTATTTTAACAATAAGTGTTGTGGGGTGCTAATACATTCCTCACACACAAATGACTCTCGAACCAACTTTGAGTTTTTGTAAACCAAACTTTTTTTTAAATTGGGTGACTAATCACACCCTAAAATGATTGGTGGAGACTGCGAATTTCTTTTCTTCAAAAATAATTTTTTTTTCAATAGTCGCTCCGCGTTGCAGGCATGTTGCAACAATGTATTTATATGTAAAATATTGTGTGGGCTTTCTTGCATTATTCATATAATATGTATGAATGAATGAATTGTTATGTTTTTTAATGTATGAAAAATAATGGATCGCTAATTGTATGGTGATTATTGTGTTAGGCTATGTTCTTTAATTTTTCCTTAGATCTTGTGTAAGCCGTTTTGGGGCGTATGAGTTTCTGTAATTTTATTTTGAATATTTATTGTAATTATTTTGATCTCGAAAAGATGAAATATGCACAAGATGAATGACGAATGGAAAAGAAAAGAAATAGGAATTCTTTTAGAATTCTGATGCTAGCGCCGCCGATTAAAGCTGAACAGGAATGTCGCCAAAATTTACTGTTTCATCGACGTAGACAAAAAATTGGCGCCGGCGCCGGTGGTAGATGGTGGCCGGCGCCGGATCCGCCGGTGATGGTAGTCGTTGGCAGTTGTTGTCACATTTAGGAAAGTTTCGTACAAACTCTGATACCAACCAATCCTATCATTATAGGTTTTGATGATAACCCTAAATCTATCAATTATCTTTTTAAAACTCGAAATTAATGTAATTTTAAAATTAATTATTATTTTTTCATTTGTATGAAAATTAGAAATTAATAGGTTGATTGGGTTTAACCCAAATTTGACCAAATCATATAAAGTGTTTATTGACTAAGTCAAAGTCAACTATTTTAAAAAGATAATTATAAAAATTAATTTTAATTAAGTAAAATTGTATTTCTTAATTAAATAGAATTTTGTTGAAAACTTAATGATTATGAAGATAGAAATCATGAGGAGAAAACAATAAACACTTTATTTGACTTTGACTTACGGGCTCCATAAAAAATGCTCAATAGTCACTCGGTCTATTATTTTTTATTTAATTATTAAATAATTATTTAATTATTATGTTTGATAACATGTCCATCCATTATTCGATCACATGCTAGACATAAAAAATCACACAGTTTCATTTGATCATGCATCTCATCAGTAAAAACATGATTTATCAAAATTGTCCTAATATGTTTATACGTATTATTTTATGAAATCAATTGTATTTACACTACTAGATTTAATTAGTTAAAACTTGGTCATCACACCACACTAAGGGCTACAATAATTTTTAGGATAACCGACTTTAGTAAAATAGTTTATTAAAGTTTGATGAATATAATTAATTAGTTAATCTAAGTTCATGTAATTATGATTTAGTCGATTTAGAAGGTTGAATGAGCTTAGACCAATGAGATTGACATAACTGATTATTAAATATTCATAGGTTTATTATTTTAATGAATGATTAATTTAGAATTAATTAATTAATTAAAATAGAAACACATAATCCTAAAATAGCAAGTGGGAGTAAGGGCCTCGAGATGGCTTTGTTTTCATCCTCTTAATGAAGGTTTCGAGTTGTATCAATACCAAAGTTGGACTTCTTAACAAGATAGGAGGAAGTGATGTAGTTTAGTTTTGACCGACCCTAATGCGACATATTCTAAATAAAGTCACGGAATCTGAAATGATGGGTTACACTCAAAGTCACAATTATATTTTCATGTGGATAGTTGTGACTTGACCAAACAAGCGATATTTTATTGTTAAAAGAGTAAATATGAGATATTTTAAGTTTTAATTAATAAGGGGGAGAATGTATCATAGACAATCTAAGGTTAATCTGACTGGCCTTAAGACATCACATTAACCGTAGGGTTGTTTTATCGTGATTAGTAAATGTTAAATTTTTGTATTTATTATGTTGCATTCATGCATCACGTTTACTTCCCGAATTCTAGATATTTATCAATTATATTGGATTTGTATTTTTTAAATTTAAGTTATCATTATTATGTCTATCATGGGCAACCCTGATACTGTTTTACTCGCGCTTGAAAAATTGAATGGTGATAATTTTATTTGTTGAAAATCAAATATGAACTTTTAGAACCATACGTTCGTTCTTACTGAGTAATGTCTTGAGCAGCCTGCTGCTAATGCCGCTAAGAATGTTAGGCACAAGTGTGATGCTTGGATCATATCAAATAATAGGGCAAAGTGCTACATGCTTGTGAGCATGAAATGATGTTCTGAGAACCAAGCATGAAAGCATAGAGTCTGCTTATGAGATTATGGAATCTCTACAATTGATGTTTGGGCAGCAGTCTGATCAAAGTCATCATGAAGCATGAAATCATGGAGCTATATGACAACTAAAATGAGAAATGGTACTTCAATACGAGAACATGTTTTGAATATGATCAACATAATGCACGAGGGAGAAGTACATGAGATGATCATTGATGATCGTACTCAAGTTAGCATTATACTTGAGTCGCGCACACTAATTTTTTTGCATTCACGGCCAACTAGGTTATGAACAAGTTGTGATTCAGCATGACTTAATTATTGAGTGAAATGTAGACTTTTGAGTCAATCAACTTTAGAATGAGCAAAGAGGGCGAGGTAAATGTTGTCGAGTAAAAACCTTATTCCACTGATGTTAAAAGTAACAAGAGGAAGAAGATTAATGTGACTGTTATGAAGTTAGCGTCAGAACAGAACATGGCTGATCCTTTTACAAAGACACTCCCTGCGAATGCATTTGAGGGTCACATGCGTAACATGGGATTGAGAGAGATGCCACATTTACTTTAGGGCATGTGGGAGATTGTTGGGGTTTATGCCCTCAAAGCATTTGTATTGGCATTTGATATGAAATTTAATGAGGATTACATTGTTCTTTTAAATTATTGTTGAATGGTTTATATAAATATCTGAAATTTTTATATTCATTAATGAGACTATGATTTTGTATAAGTACGAGAGGATTAATATCATAGATAATAAACATATTAAAGTATGAAATTTTTAATGAATGGTTGCTATTACGGTTCACTAAGAATTATGAATACATATGATCTATATCCGGATCATTGATGTGGATAGACATTTTAGTGAAAGTACTTTATATAATGAGATTATATATGACTGGTTTGATGTGAATTAATATCTTTATCAATGTGTCATTTATCATAAAGATTATATTAGTAGACTACATGGGAATATTCTGTAAATATAATCTATAATCTATAAAAGTACAATTCCATATTTATAGCGGAGTGATAATGAAATTAATAAACAAGATTATTTAACTAAAAAATTTAATTAATAATCTGATTTATTGGAGCTTAGGATTATGGGTTTATGGTCCCCAAGTCAGCTCTATACTACGCAGTCTAGGATGTGAATGTTTCAGGACATGAGAAAATGACTAACTTATAAAAAAAATTTTATTCTGAGACAAGTACATAATTATCATAATTATGTGTGATTCATTAATTGAATTATTTATATGTGTGTGTGTGTAATTCTCGATTATTTTTCTTTTTATTGATTAGTGAGATAGAATATCTAATTTGTGGAATTAGGTAATTAAATTATTATTATATAATAATTTGAATCAACTAAATATGTTATTTGTGAAATAAAAGATAATTTAGTTGATAGAGATAATCATATATGTTAATTTTGAATTAACTCACATCTAGATATTTATCTTATTAAAGTAAATATTTAATTTACAGTAATTATCACATGCCAATTACTAATTGGGTATTAGAGATTGACATGGACTATTATAGTGCCATGTGACACTACAGTAGTATGAGTGCAATACTGTATTGCCATTATCAACAAAGATATACATATATTATTCTGATGGCATCAATCAGATCAGTTCAAGAGAATCATTTCATCAATCAAGAGTTGAGAGAAGAACACAATTTCTCAAAAAGTATTTTTCTACGGTTAAAAGTTAATCAAAATCTCTAAAAGAATCATCCTCACATTATTTTAGAAAATTGTATCACAAAAGTCATTCTCAGTAAAATCTCTAGATCTCATGTGTTGAGTACATCTAAAGATAGAAAAGTGTCTTCGTTATATTCTACGTGCTCACATACGTCCTAGTACGTTGAGGATTGACTTGGAAATTCTTGGTGTGAATCTCAGAGTCTGCTGATCGTTGGAACGATTTCGTGAGAATGGAGAATCGATCGGTTTCATGAGCATGCTTGATTTAGACTACAAGAGGTATATGATTCCTAACCTTGTATGTTGTAGATTTAACTTATAAGTATATAATGGATCCTGACTGATTGAAAATAGTTTTCAATAAAAGAAAAAGATTTTTCTATTATCGTAGTGATGCGCAATTTTGTTTTTTTTATTAAGAGATTCAATTTATTAATTTTTTTAAAACATTTTCGCCGCGCTTATTGCGATCACCAACAGGCCCAAACTAGAATCTTACGAAGGGGGATCTCGGCCTCTCGAGCTCGGGCTTTAGTGTGGCCCTGACTTCCCTAGGGGCGACAATTTTCATGCAAGATACCGTCATGACTTGAGAGGTGGCTAATACTCCTTTCCTCTTTTTCTGGGTTATATCAAAGTTACAACCACTGTATCCTTCTTCCTTTGTTGGGTATTCGTGAGAATGGTAATTAATGAGTGTCTTGCCCGATAGAGGGAACGATGAATCTTCCCTTTCCTCCCGTACTTCCTCGGCGTTGAATATCAGATCCATTTTCTCTGTGTAATATATTATTACAGTCATTCTCCACAGATGGCTTTACAGTCATTCCCCACAGATGGCGCCAACTATTGTAGCTGAAAACTTTAACAGTACAGATATTGGAATTTCTTGTTAAATTTGGTGGTCATACATCAACTTTTCTTTTTATTGAATGTCCTCATATTCGTGTGTGAATCTCATTGTGACCTCAACGTCTGCAAAACACAGACAAAGAACCTAAAAGGCGAGGAACCGGGGGGTGGTTGCCCCGCCTAAGGACCTGTGATGCCTAAGTTAGTAAATGATCGTTATCTCGGCATAAAGTACTTATGGGACAATGCACATACCTCTTTTGACGATTAGGGTTAGTATTTATACATGAGTCCTCTATGTCATGGTTAGCAAAGCCTTTGTAGGACACAAAATATGTCTTGCCTGGCACTTATTGGATGGAAAGAAGATGACATTTGACATAAAGTTGGTGGTACGGAGGCTATCCTACCATTTGATCACAACGATTAGAGCGGTTTGGCGCTCAGGCTTAGGAGGGAGTACCACCTTGTTCGTCATCTTTGACGGGTAATGATGACTTTGCGCTCGAGGTCGACAGAGCTTTCCTTGCGCTCTTATTCCTATTTTCCATGAGCTCGGGCCTTGTACGTCCCGAGCTCCATAAGGGCCTACCACCTGAGGTCGATTTCGCTCTTTTGTTGCCGTAGGGAGTTTCCTATTGTGGCGCAACACGTGTCGCTGTGTCATTGGGGGTTGGGAAAATGCCTTTAAGAGTTGTGATGTAACCTGACCATGCTTGTGTTTTTAAGGATTTGTTCGACGGGCTGCGTCAGGCTTACATGCTTCTTCGTCGAACCAATCCGTGGTCGACCTGTTATTCCTGCTTCATAAAGTCTGGAAACCAAACCATAGACTGTCCAGGCCTTTTACCTCCATCTCAGGCTCAACCCAAAGTGGTCTAGTTAGCAATTATTTCCAATTTACCATCGTTCAATAAGATAGTAATGATAGATAGAATGATTCCGATGATTGATACTAATTTTATGAGGATAGATATAGTAGTTCGTAAAAATTTCGGGGTGATGTATATATTATGAGATCTTCTTTATACTTGAATTATGTTTCTATAGGTATACATATATTGCTACAAGTATATAAAGAAATACTATAAATCATATGCTTGTAGTTTATATTGCATGTATTTGGAAGCAGGCTTTTCAAAGGATTCAGGTGAGTTGTAAAAACGTAAAAATATAACAAAAACGTAAAAATGTTATTATGTGCAAACAATATAAAATTATAAACTCATGGTATTTGATTATTTACTTGTAATATATTATTATTACTCCGCAGTATATAAGTAAACAATATATAATTATATAACAAATAACAATCATGAACTTCTAGCACAAGCTTTGGTTCTTGCTGTTATCAATGTTCTTGTTACGATCACCTTATGAACTTCTCACTATATTTTTCATTCAAACTTGAAATTTCAAAAAATGATAAACATCATGAATAATTAAAATATATGGTGATTTATATAGCATAAAATCCATATCCAAGTAAACACATACTTAAGGTATATTCTTCAAATCACCACAACCGTTATCTTTCACGAGAATCTTGCAAAGATTTCTTATTATGCTCTAAAAAAGACCATGATTGTTAATTTTATCTCGTTGAAAGATTTCATACATTTGCGCTTCTCATGACATTTCTTTAGAGAAAGACTCGGATTTTCTTTTTTTTAGGATGAATATTTCTCAAAACGTGGAATGTTAATCAAACTTATATTTGAATTGAAAATTGAGATATTATTAGTTTCACCAATACAAAATACCTATTATTCTTTGGCCAACACATAGGACGTCTTGCACATAGAGGTAAAATCTTTCGATGTTTCAGTAAGTTCACAATATGATATTTAAGATAGAAAAATAAAAAAGTAATGGACCTTGTAAGTTCATTATTATATAATAACCTAAATCAAAATAAGAGGATCAAACTAACATAACACTTTGTTTCGACACAATAAAACATAGTATTAACCTCAATTAAATAAAAAAACTATCACATATTCCATTAAAATTTAACATACAAATTTAAAAAAAAACTGAATATACAAAATTTACAGTCATAAAATGAATGGTATCAATAAGCGGTTAATCACAAGATTATTCCTAAAAAGAATCTGTAATATCTAAGATCTTTTTCGAGAAAAAAAATAAAAGAATCATCTATATTAATTTACAACATCGAATCATTAAATTCCAATGCATTCTCTATAAGGACATATAATTTCTTGCAATCACAAAGAAGATGAAATAACCTGAAAATTTTAGCTTCAAAATTTATCAATTGTGATTCTACATCAAGATTTCAGGAAGAAATTTTTTTATTACCACATCTGAATCAAAACAATTGAGAAACAGCTTCATATGAAATTGGTCGATTGTGAACATTTTGTACAAGAAAGGGGGAGAGGGAGAGGCAGTTTCATTATGAGAGAGGGGGCGGCTTCTCTTTTCTAAAAACAGCAGATATAAACCTAATCAATATTATCCGATAATAAGAGCATAATAGTAAAAGCATTATATAAATTAACTTAAGCCAATTAAAACCTTTCATTCTCGTAAACAATTAAAGAATAGGCACTTTAACAAAAGTATTTATAATATATTAAAAGGCATGTTTATGAGAATAATTTTTAGATAACTTTCCTCATGTAATTTTTTTACTAATACTATAACACCATTTAGAAATACATGTGTCAGACTCTTATTAATTGTATTAGTCTTAAATAAAATAATTAGTTAAATTCTCATTTATATATAACCTCCCACTAATTGTGAAAAAAAAATACCCCACAAACAATTAATTGTGGAAATAGTTATATTGTTTCGTAATTTTTCATATTCAAGTAACTACAACGACGACAACAATAATAATAATCATGATAATTACAACAATAACTAAAGACAATAAAAATATTTTATTTTTAAATACAAATATATTCTATGTAAAGTACAATCTATTTATAATTCGTATTATTCATAATATATAATATATCGACAGTATATAAATCGCGAATCTGTGTATAAACAACTATGGCCAATTGTCCATGTATTATTCGTACAGTCTCTAAAATGATAATCTAAATGTGTAGTTATCTATTTGATATTTTTTTGTTATAATTTTTATCAGTTAATATATATTTGAATATATATGTTTAAGTTATATATCAAAGATTGATAAATATACATTAAAAAAATAATCACATATAAATTTAATAATACATTATAATTGTAAAATATAGTACATTTCATAAATTAGATTTATAATCAGTTCACATGCACATGTGCTGTTACAAGTATTAAAAAATGACTCAAATGCCTAAATTTCCCTTGCAAGAACGGGCGGCCCGGGGATAGAAATATGAATTGGTCTTCATGAAGCCCGGCCAGGCTCTTGTTTTCCAGGATTCGTTCGGAGGGCACTGTCGGGCTCACATGTTTCTTCGTTAGGCCAGTCTAGTGTCAGCCTGTTATTCCTGCCTCACAGAGTCCAGAAACCAAACCATGGACCGTCCAGGCCTGTTGCCTCCCAACTGATCAGGCCCAGACTAAAGTGGTCCGGTTAACACCTCTTTCCAATTTATCATCTCGGATATCCACATTCAATAAGTGATTGTCCTTCTCCATGGTAAAGAACATTTATCAGCAATCTTTTTGATAATTTATCATAAAACACCAATCAATTCAAAATTGTAGTACATCAACCAAACATAATATTATAAATAATAATTCTAGAGTGATCAAGTAATTGATTAAATTTTAAGTACCAAGTGATATGATAATAATTTATAGGTTGATGTTTTATGATTTATTAAAATGATTTGACAAAATAACTTATAAATGGTTATCACGTCATTTGATCACTTAAAATTTAGTTAATTACTTGATCGGCGTAGAATTATTCTATTATAAATTGGGTAATTAATGATTTAAAATTAACACATGCTAGTTAGACATATTCGCTATAAGGCATGTGCCTCCCCCACCCCGTTTAATTTTTTTTTCATTTTCAATCCTCTGCCTCTATTTCTACTTTGAGAAGAAATGTGACTATCAGTCAGCCCATCATATTTCAAACAATACTAGTAGCTTGTTCATCTTAAATCCCCTTAACGGAATAGGCCATTTGGTATACGGTTATAAAAAATCACTCTCTGAAATAAATGATAGGAAAGTAATCGTGACAAGGACAAAATATCTGAAATTATAGATCAATTTGTGCCTGATAATAAATGGAGTGTATAGTGTATATGTTGTAAATTTATACAACATTATCATCTTGCCCTTAGAAACAAAGATTAAGAGTAGACAATTACATAAGTGGGTCTATTGGGGACAATTTTAGTAACCATTTTTTTCCTTCATCATTTTCAGGAATCGGGATAACGTCCAAATTTGGAGAGTTTCTAATACTCATAAAAAATTTGTATTGTTGAGATTACTGAAGTTCTCGTTAGTTCCCTACTTTTATATTTGTTAGGTAATTCAATGATATCTCCAAGGAATCTGAAAACTTACCCATATACCAAACCACCCTAGTTCATAATCATATCCACGTAAGATTTTACTAAAATGCTAATATCAAGAGCTCTTCTTGCTGTGAGAAACGCAGCTGTGAAGCATATGATATCACAATTTAAACAATAATTGGAGCATACCAATTTGGGAGGCTTTAAAGAAAGGTTGAGTATGTACAAATGAATTGGATTTATTCAAAAATAGAACTATTTGGAAAATTTATATTCATTTGAACCCTTTTAAGCTTACTTTGATTAAGAAATAAGAATGGGGTTTCTTTATTACGCTGATATGGGATTTGTATTCCCTGATCTCATCACTCATTCATGTATATGAAAATCTAAAAAATCTCCATAATTGAGTTGATGTAGGATTTGGATTCTTTATGTCATGTAGATTCTGTTAATTGCATTATAATCCTTAAATGAGTGTTGGAGTGAAGTCATATAAGCTACCAATAATTGTTGTTACTTCTAATTTTTAACATCTAACTAACGCGTTAATAATTTGATTTATGAAAAGAAAAAGATACATAAATATATAACGTATATCTCCTGAATAGTCATCCATGAAGCATATCCTCCTATATATCCATGTGATGTCAATCAAATGGTCAGACTATAGAGTAGGACTAACTGTATTTTAAGTTTCAGTTGAAGTAGCCAACTCTTTTGACCATGGCTATTAGTCTAATTTATCATATATGATAATGTTTTGCCTTCATGTAATTCGAGATTTGATCTTTACAACTCGTTTTTCATGACGAAAGAGTAACTTTTTAAGCATAATTTTATACATTAGCTGATTAAACAAACTAAGATAAGATAGATTAGAGGGAAAAAGACATGAAGCTTCATGCATAATTTCTTCCAACTAATCTGCTAGAGTAATTGGAGGAATGTGGGTTTTTAGTTTATGCCCTTCTCCCCTTATACAATTAGCTGATTACAAGTGTTAAGTTAATAGATTGGGAATAAATTTGAAACTTTACCAAAAGAAAGCGAATATGGTAAAGGTAAAAAGAAGGTCATTGTGGATTTTGGGCCACATTTCATATATATATTTTCTTTTTTGCTTGAAAAAAAGAAACAATAATCTCTAGAGATCTGTTTTTTCTTCACATTTTAAAATTGACAAAAGAGAGATGGATATGGGTTGAAATTTTTATTCATATTTAGAAAATTTAAAATTAGATAACTAAGATCTTTCAAATTGTACTCTCTAGTCTCTGCTAGCTACTTGGAGTGGACAAATTCATTGCTCAAATAATAAGATGTGATGTAAGTGAATAACAGAAAGTGAATGTGGTGACAGTGTGGGGGATACAATTACCAACTCAAGCAAGTGTATGAAAGAGTCCTCTATCTGTACTTCAAAAAAAAAAACAAAAAAAAAAAAGAGATATTCAAATATAATCAGACCATAGAAAGTTGAAAAATGTTGAATTACATAGGTACTTTCCCTGATAGTGACAAGTTATTCTAAGGGAATAAAATAAAGGGGGGGAAACTGATGTACTCCAATCTTCCTATGTGACTGAATGTATCTTTTGGTATAGATTAAAGTGGTCAGTTTCATATGGGTTTTCTGCATTATAATCTCCCATGACTCAGTATTGCTAGCTTTCCTTTTATTTTCTTGCTTAATTTTCTCTGCAGATTCTCTCCAAAGATCATATGGGTTTTCTGCATTATAATCTCCCATGACTCAGTATACTCTCTATGTTTTTCAACTTTAATCATCATTCAAAATCATCTCTCTATTATTTTTTATGTTACCTCCACGTTAAAATGATCATGTACAATGACCGTGATCATTAAAGTCTCCAAAATATCCTGCTTTTTAATCATAAATTTACGGTTGAATGTTCGGATTTTCTAAGGTTTTATGTGACAAAATATATAAAGGGTATCTTAATCCCTGTAAATTAGATCTAAGCATTTTAATGTAAATTTATGATTCTGAAATGGGGTATTTAAAGAAGGATATAATTGTGATCACATATACATAACTACTTTAACGTTAGTTAATAAGAAATTTGACAGAGAAGTACATTTTTATTGACGATAAAAGTTAAGTGACATTTTTGAAACATTTTTTAAATTAATGAACGTCTTTAATTTAAAGATGAAATTGAGAGGTTATAAGTGAAATTTAAAAAAAAATTGAAGGTTGTAAATTTTTTGAGAAATTTTGTTCAAATAAATCTCTTTCATCACCAATAAAGCAGATAAAATGTCTTATCTCATAGAAAATGTGCAAGTTTAATTATGGGGTTACGTTGGAGAAATCACGATGCGTCCGTTGCCGAGTTAATAGTAGATGTTAAATGAGGCATCAGAAAAAAATTTCATTCTTCTATTTTGTTTTTCTGTTTCTTTTTTATTTTTTATAATTGAATCATGATCATCTTTTTAAAAAATAGACAGTTCAGATTTAACATAAATTTCTCATGTTCTAATTAAGAAGTCCAAGAAATGATTTCTTTTCTTAAGCAAACAGTCAACACTAACAAGCTAATCTCACTAAGCATTATAAAAAAAGAACAAATAAATAAATAAACATCAACTTTCATTACTATAAATATAATTAGTCAGTTTTTTTTGTAAATATCATACATCGCTTTTATCTGTTATATAGTCAATTCTATATTATTATTAATTTCCGTAACAATCATCTTGGATTGGATTTGGATTTGGATTGATGAGTAGAGTAGAAATTGAATTTTATCTAAAGATCATCAGGATGGATTTGGATTGATGAATAGTGTTAGATTTTAGATTTTTTATATTTCATTCTTAATTAATTCTTAATGACTTCTATTTTCTTGCTGCCAATCTTTCTTTGCTCAAGTCTACCATAAAAACTCTACTTTTATGCTATAGCTTGATATTTTATAATTATTGGATTGGAGTTGGTTGGATGAGACTTGGATAGATATCGAGACCAAACTCATGATTTAGATCAAACGCAAAATGTAAAATTTGCAAAGATATGATGATTAATTTCAATGCTTACCATGCAATGCTATTTTAATTTATTTTGATCAAATTTTTATTCACCTATTTTTTTGTCTTTGACTATATATGATGGTTATATCAAAAATAAAAAAACTTAGATGATGTCTTGTTATTATTATATATTATATTTGTGGTATAAACATTAATGTTATTGCAAGCAATAAGCATAATTGGAATATCCTTATGCATATGTATGAATTCATAACACCAATAACTTTGTCTAAAAAATTGAAGTTAAGAAATATGTTTTAAAAATAAACAAATGATTAAATTTTTATGTGCCCAATAGTTTAAATTTTATGATTGTGTGGATGATTTAACATATTATCAGAGGATGATCTTATTATTTTAGAGAAAAATATAAAAACTATAGGGAAATGTTAAACATGAAGATTAACTCATTATTTTTTATTATTTTGTAATCCTCGTTGACTATAAGGAAATCAATGTATGACGGTGGTTTTACGGCGACAGAAGGGGAAATCGCCTCAAAAAATGGTTCAATTTTACTGGTGGTTTTAGGTTAACCGCCGTAAAAATTCTTTTAAATCCCTAATCCTCCATAAACCCTTGAAGTTACGTTTTCCCCCTAATCACCTCTTAGGAGACTCGGTGCTGCAATCAACCATGGTACTCATGGTCGCTCCTCGCCATTATTGGTCATATCTATGAAAAAGAGTAGAAATTTTTAAGATCTGATTTCTATAATTTTTGGGTGTTTTCCCTTTAAGCCCGGATGAATCTGTGTAATGGTTCTACTGACGGCACTAATGGTCCTATTGAATCTGTGTAATGAGTGTTAAATTGTTTTGTGTACTGGTTATATCGAATCTATTAATGGGTATTAAGTTGTTTTGTGTAATGGCCGAGAATTCATACTGTAATGCTGAGAATTCACACCGAATTCATACACAAAACGTTTTGCTTATTTTAATCTACATTTTGACCATGATGATGAGAATTAGTTTAAAAACAGAGCTTGAAAACATGATAGAGATAAAAAAAACAAGTGCCACAACAATGCGCATTTGGTATATTTTGTATTTTGTTCTCTGGAGCAGCAAACATACATTTTTGCTGCTACAACTCTCAATTTTTTTTAAATGTGTGAACATAGTAGCGGTTTAAAACCGCCACTATATTTTTCTTATATTTTCTCACATTTGTCAACGGTTTATAACCGATGGTATAGATCAGAAAAAATCACCATTATTGGTCGCAATTTAACGGCGGTCTTCCGACATTTAACGACAATATTCATTGCGGTTGTTGAACCGCCGCATAAGTTTTTTGTGGCAGTTAAAACCACCGTCGTAACTTTTTAAAAGCCACCGCAATAGGTGATTTTTCCAATAGTGATAATATATAATTTTTTCTTCAAATTTCGTATTTACACTTGATTTTTTTTTTCTTCTTTTGCAATTAGACTGAGAGGTGGAGCTGTGTTGGGACCAGAAGAGGCACATGCCCCCTGGTTGCTCCGGCCGTTTGTATTAGATTAGTAATTTTTTTAGGTAGGTTGGCTTAATTAAATTTCCCTATATATTGTCCCCTAATTGGTTTCATTAATTTTTTTATATGTCACGGATGTGCTTGCTCTCTTGACCTCAAAGAAGGACGGTACTTGGTGAATGTGCGTTGATAGTCGGGCCATCAACAAAAATTATCAAAATATCTTGATTCCCCTTAGATATGTTATCTGGATCGTGTGTGTTTTCAAAGATTGATTTGAGAAGTGATAATCTAGTCCCTAATTCCGTATTTAAACAAGAGATTGTTATCCTCCAAGGATGCACTCATTGATAATTTTGTATAGGTTATTTTTGGAAGGAGCACTTCAATATTAAGTATTATAATAATAAAGTAAAGTTACGTATTATAATAATAAAGTAAAGTTCATATATATGCCTTCTGTGTTATTAGTATATAATATATATTACAAACAAAGATTTTCAATTTTGAAAAATTAATTCCACATTAATTTTTATTTTTATCATTATAATCATAAAGCAACTCTGGAAAAAAAATCATGTATTAGTTATATTTTGTTCATTAGTGGAAAGTTTTTTTACATTTACTGAAAGCAAATATGAAGTGCAATTAGGTGTACTTTGTAAAATTTTTTTCAAGTTATTATTACCTTTTATGAGATTATGTAGAACAATAAATGTTTCTTCACATAAAATTAAAACTTTTATTTTTTTCCGTAAAGATCAATTAGCCCATAAAACTTCTTTTTTCTAAACCCGTCACGATTTTGTGCCCCTCCTGAACTTAATTTTTGGACGTTCCTGATTAGGCTCCCTAATAAATAAAATGTATGCGAGTTTTAGTGTCTATGCACACAATATCTGCTTTTGTTTTCATATTAAATTCATTTGTGGTCTTTGAATGAGTTCTTTATTATCTAAATTTGAGGTGACATGTCAATTAAATTAAGTCCTAAATTTGTCAACATGGCATTTATCATTTTCTAAGAATACGAGTTTTTTCAGAACCGGCAGATTCGTGTAAGCTTGGTAAACTACAAACATCTTAGGAAACTTTACGAATTAGACAAGTTTAAAAATTGTGTTTTGATAAACGTCAAATTTCCTAGAGTTTTAAATAAATAGCGAGTTATTATAATTGTTAATAATTATTATCTAAAATGTCCTTAATCTATTTAACGAGTGTTTCAAATTTAGAGTAATTCAAAATTAGTGAATAAGTATAAGAATAGAATATATACTATCAGTGATTGACTATATACTATCAGTGATGATTATATAATATTAGTGATTGATTACGTATCTTCAATATTTTTCAAAAAAATAGCATAAAGAAGATAATGATCTAATGGAGTAAAAATAAGCTATAATTAGTTTCATTATCTGAATATTGACTTCTCATAATTAAGAGATATGATGATTCTATTATTTCACATTAGCTGAATTTTAGGATACCATTAAATTCATTAAATAAAGTATATTAAAATTAAACAAAAACTACAAATAAAATCAAACTGAATTCTATAAAATCAAGAGTATTAATGTTTATTCATTTTTTCATATTTAAATGATTTACATTGTGGTATTAAAAGTTGTCTATTGTTCCAAAGTAAAAAAAATGTTATATTTTAAATTGAGGTTTAAAAATTGACTATTTGGTGAAACATCATAAGGTACAACTAAATTCATTTCAAATTTTGTACTTCTATATTAATCAAGATTTTTATACTAAATTCTAACATGTAATGTGTCAAATCATTAATTAAGCTAAAATTAATAAATTATTTTAATAAATTACTAAATTTCAATTATGAATATTTTTATGTAAAAAATTTATAAATGATTGACACATCATCTTATTAGTTAAAATTATAGCTTTAATATCAGTTCCCCTAAAATTACTCTTAAAATCGAGAATTTTAGTCAATAAAAAAAATAATAAAATTCAAGTTTACATAATTTCCAAAACTTTGGGATTCAAAGTCGTCTGAATTTGAATAATAGATACAAACACAAGCAAACAAAATACACTTATATACAGACACTACAAAGAGCTTATAAAAATTTAAATAATTAATATTCAAATCTGAATTTGACATGAGAGACTTAAATTAAAAGTTCTTTAATTTTAAAACTAATAAGCTAAATTAAAAACATACAATATCAAATGAGGACGATTTTCTAATATAAATTCTCTTTCTACCAGATACATATTCAAGTATTTTATACACCTCGGACTTGTAATTAAGGCGAAGCTTAAGCCTTAATCCCCGTTCTATTAGTTCCCTTTCAATTAATTAATTTTTAAATTGAAAGTTCACTCACTTTGGCGCCAGCAGTATACGTCACTGCGAGATTGCGTAGCAAATCCCTGTTCTTGCAACCAAAATAACCCTGTTTTTGACCTTTATTACAAAATAACCTCAATTTCGAAAATTGGAACCGCGGCTTTAGCATAGAAGAGAGACAAAGAAAGTTATAAAGGCTGATAAAACCGCGAGTCCAAAAGGTGAATAAAGCCCAACTTCACAATTCGACAAAGTAAATGGCATTCCTTTATTAATTATAAAAAAGTAGAGGGGCAAATATGTAATCAAGACCCTTTATAAATCCACATACCAACACATACATATACACATAAAATCACTCCAAAAATAAACAATCAAATAAAATGGTGAGTCCATCTACACCAAAAACTCTCCACCCTCTCCAAATTTTCTCCATCAAATTACCAACTTCGATCCAAACCTCCATGAAAATCAAGACCATAATCCAAACCGTCCTCTTCTCCTACATCCGTCGTCTCACCCGGTCGCTATCGAGGGTGAAATCGGTACTCTTTCGAATCGTTACCAAAAACCAACCCATGAACAAATTAATGTACCCACAAAAGAATAAGAGGATCAAGAACAAGATCTTCTTTGGGTCATTTAGGCTGCACTATAACTGGTGCTCTTCATCACATGTGATGCCAGTTCCAGCTCCGGTGTTTGAGGGGCATTTGTATTATGATTCGACGTGGGATTCTTATATTTCGACTGATCAGGAGTTACAGTGCGGTGACGGAGAGGATGGGTCACAGCTTTCTGGGTACCTGAAATGGCTGGAGGAAAGAAAAGGTAATGAGAATGAGAATTCATTGGTGGGTGAAGTGGAAGTCAACGAGATTGATAAGCTGGCTGAGATGTTCATTCAAAACTGTCATGAAAAGTTCTTGTTGGAAAAACAGGAGTCTTATAGGTTATTCCAGGAAATGCTTGCTAGAAGCATGTAAATTGGACAAATTTGTCCTTTTTTTTAACATTGTGAATTTAGTTGGGATATGAGGGAAGTGTAGTGATTTGCTGGATTGAGTTCTAATTAATTTTCTGGTAAATTTCAAATTTGTCCTTTTTTTTGTCTGTTCTTTTTCTTTTTTTAAGGTTTTTGAAATTGAAGGGTATGGACTATGGGGTGTTGGGTTTTGTGCCGTTCTTCATTTGAAATGGTGATATATAATGGGTGCAAAATTGGAAATTATGGTTAATATTATTATATGTGGAGGAAAAGGCAATTTGATTGAATTTGTGAGGAAATTTTCATTTAGTTTTATTTTATTATTTCTCATGTTAGGTATGGATTTGTACTGTTTCTTATATCTAACCCACACAACCCCTCCATTTGCATGAGCTACTTACCACTTCCAAAATAATTGAATGATGGCTGAATATTTCTTCCTTCGGATGTGGTTTAATCATTCTTTGGTTTGGTTTATGAAAACTAAATAGTATATCCCTCTAGTAAAATGAATATATAGCATATCCATCTTATTCGTGGTTTGAAAATGAACTATTAAAGAAGAAAATTAATATAATGAAATAATGTCATTTTTTGAAAATTTCCCATATCGAAAGTTAGTAGTTCGATTAAATATATTTTTCAAAAGGTCAGTTAAAAATCTAAAATTAAACTACGGAATAAATTTGTTTTTGAGTATACTTTTTAGTTTAAAAATAGAAAGCAAGCCAAAATTTCTTGAGCAACTTGTTGCTTCTATGATTTGTGTATATCCATATGGTTGGTGCACAAATGGGATTCCATTTTCTCTAGGAGTCATTCTTTTGAAGCAGTTGTGGTAAAGCTTGGGATAGAAGTTGGAAATAACATTATGAAGGAGACCAAACTTTCAAGGCTTTCACAATTTCAATCTGCAAATGACTTGTGTTCTAAATCACGTAATTAATCAATAATATATAATTAAACTAATCAAGTTTTATATATAAAATTTTCATCTTAATCTAAACTTAGAAGAGTCCAAAAATTTTCTGGTTCCAACTGTTTTGGTCCGGAAGACAATGTCAACAACTTTCGTATACACATGTTAATTGCTTCTACGTTCATCTTTATTACGCCAGTAATAATTATATTTATGAAGACTTTCGTTGTCTAAATATTGTCTTTTGTGTTCATTTTTTTAATTAAAATTTATGACAGCTCTTAATTTTTTTTTCCTGTGTGAAAATGTTACGACAACTTTTGATATTTGGTAATTGCGGTAATCATTTTGTAATTTTGACTAGTAGTATATGCCAATAATTCAGTGTACGTGGACTAGGTCAATCAATTCGCATATTTCACCTTTCCCACCTTTCTGTTTTGGATTGGATTTTTCTCCCGTTGGTCATCAACAAGAAGATAGTCCGGAGTTCTTAAATCCTCTAATTATATTTGAATGATTCAGATCGTTAAAAAATTATTTGAAAAAAATAATAAAAATTATTTTTTTTGCTTTTTAACCTTTGATCCTAATCGTCTAGATCTTTTTGGATGACTTAGATCAAACTTACCATCTGCAGTGTCAAGCAATTACAGAGAAAGCCAGACTTTTTATTGGCTCCCAACACTTATGACAATATGGTTAAAAAAATATTTAGGTAAATTACACTAATTTTTTCTCATAGTTTATCTTAATTTTAAAATTTACACGAACTTGTCCTCTAGTTTTATTTTACCTGTAATAGGTGATGACCTCAGGTGTCAGGACAACCTGTCCTTATACCCCCACAATGTACTTCATCAGCCCCCATTGAACCAGCTGCGTTAAATGCTTAGGACGACATTTTGCTAGATGCAGGTCGACCGATTCCTTGGGTATAGGGCTTCAAGCTTTTTTCTTCTACCCTCATTCATGATTGGTCTGGGAGTATTTAATTTATATGATGACACCATGCAAGCTTCCACCTTGACCCAAGAGCCATATTTGAATTGAGGAGGGAGATTTCCCGCCTTTGAGTTCCTCTCAAAGCGAAAGTTCTCTTCTGAGACTTAGTCAAAATATGAGTTAGCTTACATGAATACCATCTGTGACCCTCGAAGATCTCGAAATGCTTAGCTTGAGGCCATGTCCCGTCAAGACCCCTTATCAAGCGCTGTGCCCCAGCCTTAGGAGCATCCCTGCGCCGGGCCTCGGGGAGCATCCTCGCGCCTAGGCCTAAGAGAGCATCCTCGCGCCTAGGCATCAGGGAGCATCGCTGCACTGAGGCCACAATGATGGGTGCCTTGGGGATCCCCAAGGCGCTAGGCCTCATGCTCCCCCGGGGGTGGCCTCAGGGTGCCCCCGAGGGAGTGGCCTTGGGACTTACTGAGAGATTCAGCCTCGGATATGGGGGAATCAAGGCACTCGATCTTGAGACTATTTCAATATGTTCTAGAATCCTAAAAAATATGACTCGAGAATCTGGAAAGTCTCAGGTTGCATGATTGCGTCTTTAAACGTCTTTTACATATGCCCAAATAATGGGTATAACAAAAACGATTATTGAGCTAATTGGAAATCAACTATTATATTCCCCTGCTAGCTTTGAAGACCTTATGACACATGAAATGTCTCAATATAACAGACGACCCCATTCGACTGAATGAAAAGCACCAGATCTCATATGATGGTGATCCATCTCCAAGAATATTATAAAAGGGTATTCTCCAAATCAACATATATCTAAAAGATATGTGTTTGGGTTATGCCCTTAAAGTATGTGTATTGACATTTTGATATGAAATTTAAAGAGGATTACATTTTTTATTTAATTATTCTTTTAAATTATTGTTAAATAATTTACATAAATATCTGAGAATTTTATATTTATTAATGAGATTATGATCTTGTATTAGTACGAGAAAATTAAGATCATAGATAATGAATAAAATTGTTAGCAACATATTAAAGTATGTAATCTTTAATGATTGAGTTCTAGTACGGTTCACTAAGCATTATGAATGTGTGTGATCTAGATCCGGATCATTGATGTGGATAAATATCTTAGTGAAGTTACTTTATATAATAAGTTTATACATGACAGAACCGATGTGAGTTAATATCTTTATTAACGTATCGTTTATCATAAAGATTTAATACACATCAATTTGATGATCATATGTAGATCAGTCTGAATCCTGAGTAGTCCTGAACTCTTATGCATGAGTTACTGGATCTTTTGATTCACTCGTTAAGGTCTGTTTGTTAATTAGACTAGTAACTTTTATTTTGGAGGTTCAGTGATGTGGATGGCTGGGGACATGATCTTACAAGATTTAGAATCTAAGCTTTTCTAATGGATCATATATTGATTCCCTTAAGTGTTAAGATTGAATGGTTATTGAGCTTAAATTTATAATAAGATTATAAATTAGTCATTCACTACTGGGTTAATGGTACTTAAGGATCAACAGGTAATTAGAAGGGTAAAATGGTAATTTGATCATTTTTAATTTACGAACCAATAATTGGAGAACAGAACTACATGAAATGATTATGTCAGTGGACTATACGAGAATACTCTGTAAATACATTCTATAATCTCTAAGAGTGCAATTTCATATTTATGGTGGAGTAATGATGAATTAATAAATAAGATTATTTAATTAAAGAGTTTAATTAATAATTTAGTTTATGGGAGCTTAAGATTATAGGTCCACGCCACAAGTCACTTCTATGTCACGTTGTCTCTGTAAATATATTCTATAATCTCTAAGAGTGTAATTTCATATTTATAGTGGAGTAATAATAGAATTAATAAATAAGATTATTTAATTAAAAAGTTTAATTAATAATTTAGTTTATTGGAGCTTATGATTATATGTCCATACCTTAAGTCACCTCTATACCATGCTGTCTAAGGTGTAAATATTTCATGACAAATGACTGACTCGCAAAAATAATTTTATTCTGGGGCAAGTACATAATTATGAGATAATTAATTAAGAATTAATAAATTGAATTATTTATATATTTAAATATAATTTTGGAAATTACACACACATATATATATATATATATGATAATCATTTTTTTAATTATCGATAAGTGAATAGAATATCTAATTTGTGAAATTAGATAATTAAAAAATTATTAGATAATAATTTAAATAAACTATATATGTTATTTGTGAAATAAGAATAATCAGATATGTTAATTTTGAATTAACTAATATCTAGATAATTATTTGATTAAATAATCATTTAATTCACAGTAATTGACGCGTTTCAATCACTGATAGGGTTATAAACTATTGTGTTACCACATGAACTACAGTAGTGAGTGTGCGATAGTGTAGTGCCATATGACACTGCAGTAGTGCTGTGAGGCATTGTGCTGGCTCACAGCACACTGCAGTGCCACATGACACTACAGTTGTTCATAATTGCAGGGGTCCAACTATAATTGGTAATTTTATAATTAAATATTATTTCAGTTTATCCCTAAAAATCTAATACGCCATTATCTAGAATATATACACATATTATTCTAATGGCCTAGGTTATTGAAAAAAGATGAGAGAATCAGTCGATTAGATCATCAGTTCGTCAATCAAGAGTTTGAGAACGCGATTGGTGTTAGAGAGATTTTCTTCTGTGATACAAATATCTAAAAGAATAATCATCACTTTCTTTTAGAGAATCGTCTCACAAAAGTCATTCTCAATAATCTCTAGATCTCATGTGTTGAGAACATCTAGAAACAAAAAAAATATCTAGTAATATTTATGTGCATGCACATGTCCTAGTGCGTTAAGGATTAACTTCGAATAGCTTGTTTAGTGGAATATGATTTGACATCCTAGATACTTGATTCAGGAGTCACTAACCATGTATGCTCTTCTTTGTAGTTGCTTGATTCGTCATGAGAGCTAGCTAATGGCGAGGTCATTTTGAGAGTTGGCAGTTGTGCGCTCATGTCAGCTAAAGCATTATGGATAGTTCGTTTACGTTTTGGATATAATTATGTAATTTTAAACGATGCTTATTATATTCCTGATTTTTTGAGGAATTTGATTTCTCTTTCATTTTTGCAAAAATAGTTATTCAAAGTTTCTTTCATTAATACATAGCTTATTATTTCTAATAATGGATTCTATATTTATCATGCTAAAATTATAAACGGACTATATATGCTTAAATCAACTGAACGCTCGTTGAATAATTTTGAATTATTTAAAGTAGCAAAACCTAAAAATAACAAATGACAAAGAGTTTCTCATGATGATAACACATATTTATGCCATCTTATGTTGGGACATATTAATCTATATAGGTTAAATATGTCAACAAAGCATGGTGATTTGAGAGAGCTAAAAGTGTGAACTCTTCTTGTTTGTGACTCTTGTCTAGAAGATAAAATGACCAAGATACTTTTCACAGAAAAATACTAAAGGGCCAAAAAACCACTTGAGTTAGTATATAGTGATGTCTGTGGATCGATTAATATACAAGCTAGAGATGGATATGAATATTTTGTCACTTTCATTTACGACTACTCAAGATATGGTTTATAGTTACCTA
This sequence comes from Datisca glomerata, assembly GCA_003255025.1. Classification (NCBI taxonomy): domain Eukaryota; kingdom Viridiplantae; phylum Streptophyta; class Magnoliopsida; order Cucurbitales; family Datiscaceae; genus Datisca; species Datisca glomerata. Next base: position 13,269 of record QANY01011424.1, on the reverse strand, counting down.
ATGTATCGAAAGTCTAAAACTTTTGAAAAATTTAAAGACTTTAAGGCTGAAACTGAAAAGCAATTAGATAAATTATTGAAAATCCTTCAATCCGATCGAGGTAATGAATACTTGAATTTAGAATTCAAGGATTATTTGCTAGAGTGTGGAGAAACCAAACCTTATTGGATATGGTTAGGTCGATGTTAAGCTACTCATAATTGTCACTGACATTTTGGGGATATGCACTACACACGACAAGAGACGTTTAGAGTTATGGAATGACTTTAAACCTAGTTTGCGTCATTTCCGTATATGGGGGTGTCCAACTCACGTTCTTAGACCCAAGACCAAAAATTTAGACTCAAGGTATGAGGTATGTATATTCGTTGGCTATTCTCTATAGACTAAAGGTGTGTACTTTTATAGTCACAATGATAAAAAAAAGTGTTTGTGTCGATAAATGCAACCTTTCTTGAGCATGACTATATGCAAAATTAAAAATCTCGTAGCAAAGTAGTTCTCCAGGAATTAGCGACTGATGAGATCATACCATCTTCAATTTCTACTGATAAACGACAAACCAGAGAAACCACAGTTCCTGCAAAGTAAACCCCGGTGCAACGCCGTAGTGAGAGGATTGTGAGATAACCACTTTGCTATGAACTAGAGGCCCATGTCCTAGTGTCAGACACTAATAAGCACGATTCATTATCTTATAAAGAAGAAATGGATGATCCTGAAAAGGAGAAATGACAAGATGTCATGAACTAAGAAATGGAATCTATGTATTCCAATTTCGTATAGGAACTTGTAGATCAACCTGAAGATGTCATGCCCATTAGATATAAATGGATCTTCAAGAAGAAAAGAGGTGTAGATGGGAAAGTAGAGACTTTCAAGGCGCAGTTAGTAGCCAATGACTATACAGAAAGGGAGGGAGTCAATTATGAAGAGACATTCTCCCCTAAGGCATCTGTACATAGCCACTAGTTTTGACTGTGATTTATGACAAATGGACGTCAAGACAGCTTTTCTGAATGACTCTTTTGAAGAAATCATCTATATGATGCAACCAGAAGGATTCGTATAAAATGGGCAAGATCAGAAAGAATGCAAGTTGCTTAAATCTATTTATAGATTAAAACAAGCATCTAGATCTTATCATGTTTGATGAGATTATAAAGTCTTATGACTTTTAGAAAAATGTTGATGAAGTATTTGTTTATAAATACACCAAAGATAAGAGTGATTTTCTTAGTTCTTTATGTTGCTGATATTCTACTCATTGGGAATAATGTTGAAACTTTGTCAAAAGTAAGAAGTCATTAGCTGAGAAATTTTAAATGAAAGATTTAGGAGAAACGAGCTATGTTCTAGGCATCCAAATCATAAGAGATAGAGAGAACAAATTCTTGGCACTTTTTCAAGCATCTTATATGGATAAGGTGCTGTAGTGGTTCTCTATGGAGAATTTCAATAAAGGTCAACAACTGACCAGACATGAAATTGTCCTCTCCAAGGAACAATGTCCTAAGACACCTTAGGAGGAAGAGGATATGAGAAAGTTTCCCTATACTTCAGCAGTTGGAAGTCCAATGTATACCATGTTGTACGAGATTGGACATCTATTATGCAGTTCAAATTGTCAGTCGTTATCAACCGAATCCAGGTTTGGAACACTGAATTGCAGTAAAGCACATTCTCAAGTATCATAGGAGAACGAAAAACTATATGCTTGTTTATTCAGGTAGAGACCTGAACCCTACTAGATATACTGATTCTGATTTTCAACCAGACAGGTCCAAAGTCGACATCTGGATTTGTATTCACCCTATGTGGAGGAGTTGTAGTCTGGAGAAGTATTAAGCAATCCAGCATTACAGAAAGTTCTATTCTGATCTGGAAGTATTTCTAAATATGGACAAACCACTGATCCTGTACTGTGATAACAGTGGGGCGGTAGCAAATTGCAAGGAACCGATGAGTCATAAGAGGGGCAAGCGCATAGAGAGGAAATATCATCTTGTAAGAGAGATCGTGCATCGATGGGCTGTGATTGTTATAAAGATAGCATCAAAATAGAACTTGGCTGATCCTTTTACAAAGACACTTCCTACGAAGTCATTTGAGGGTCACGTGCATAGTATGAGATTAAGAAAGATGTCACAATTGCTTTAGGACAAGTGGGAGACTGTTGGAGTTAAGCCCTCAAAATATGTGTATTTACATTTTGATTTGAAATTAAAGAGATTACATTTTTCTTGTAATTGTTCTTTTAAATTATTGTTGAAGAATTTATATAAATATCTAAAAATTCCATACTTATTAATGAGACTATGATCTTGTATTAGTAGACGAGGATTAAGATCATAGATGAATAAAATTGACAGCAACATATTAAAGTATGAAATCTTTAATGAGTGGTTGCTAGTACGATTCACTAAGCATTATGAATGTGTGTGGTCTATATCCAGATCATTGATGTGGATAGGCATCTTAGTGAATGTAATTTACATAATAAGATGATATATGACAAGACCGATATGAATTAATATCTTTATTAACGTGCCATTTATCATAAAGATTTAATACTCATCAATTCGATGATCATATGCAGATTAGCCTGAATCTTGAATAGTCATGAACTCCTATGCATGTCTACTAGATCTTTTGATTCACTCGTTAAGATCTGTTTGTTAATCAAGCTAGTGACTTTTCTTTTTGAGAATCGTTTCATTAAAATCATTATCAGTAAATCTCTAGATCTCATGTGTTGAGAACATCTAGAGACAAAAAAACTGTCTTATAATATTCTACGTGCCCACACACATCCTACTAATCATTGGAAAGATTTCGTGAGAATGGATGATCGATCGGTTTTTGCAAGGATACTTGATATAGAGTATAAGAAGTATATGATTCCTAATCTTGTATGTTGTAGATTTAACTTATAAATATAAAATGGATCCTGATTGATTTAAAAAGAGTTTTCAATAAAAAATTTTATTTAATTATCGTGGCGTTGTGCAAGTTTTGTTTTATTAAAAGATTCGATTTTTATTAAAAGTTTAATTTTTTAAAAGGTCACGCGCCTCCACGCTTCCGCCACGCACGTGCCACGACACCCAACAATATGAGAATATTTTAAGATATGCTCATCGATCATAAATGATCCAAGTCATAGGGAAATACATATCTCGGGGAGTTCTTTCTAGATCACATCCCTCCAACTCTATAAAGACGTGAAAACAATTCACATTGACGTAGTATCTCTTCTATATCCATAAACTTCTATATCAATAAACTACCTATTATCCTATTACCATAAACTGCCTATAGCTGTTCAATACTCCAATTATCACTACAAGAAATAGGGGTTTTAGCAACCAAACTTTTGGTCATTAGTGAAAGCCGTTCACGATGAAAAATGAACTTTGTCGCGTTACACCTCTTGCAACGAAGGATCTTTGATCGCAAAAATTTTTTTACGATGAATAAAATAGTTGGTCGCAAAAGGTTTTTTAGGACAAAAATAAGTTTCATCGCAAAAATTTTTTTTGCCACCAAAACTATTCTCATCGCCTAAAGTCTTTTACTTGGTCGTAAAATATATTTTGTGACCAATTTTATTAGGTCGCGAAATGTTTTTGGCGATCAAAGTTTATTTTCTAGAATGTAAATAAAAAATACTGAATTTTTAGCTTTCTTATACACCTGTGATAGTGATAATATCATCAGAAAATTTATCAAGCCCGATATTTTTCTAAGAAATACATATATTAATCATTAATATATGTAATGTAACAAAGTAGTAGTAGCTCATTACAAAATCTCTGAAACATAATTCACTACAAATTTGGTTCACAAATATATCCAAAAAAAGATAAAGCAGAAAGATAGTATTTAAAGCTTGATTGTTACAACTACAAAGCTTAACAAATATTCTGAACTTCACGCTTATGTTGTTGAGTCATCGTCAGGAGGTGGAAACCCGTTTTGACGAGCCCAAACAAGCACAAACGAGCACACATTTTTTTCTTTAATTCTATATTTTCATTATATAGACTCTTTTTCTTGGAAGATGCGGGTGGAGCTCCATATCCAAAACTTTTGTTTTGCCCGATGACTTCTTTAATTATCTATTCTTTGGTGCGAGGTGTGGCATCCTCAGTGATATGCTTATCCCCTAAAGCACACATGCGCTCTTGTAACATCACAATGAGCCAAATTCAAGATAAATCTAACACTATGATCTTTGGACAAGGAACATCAATCAGAAAGTATTCAAATAATACCTAGTACGCTCAGATACAAAGTGATAAGCTCTCCCCCAACACACACACACACAAACTAACAATATTATTAGACAATAAGAATCAATAAGAAACTATTCAAAAAACATCTACCTATTGGAATCGGCGGCGTCGCGCAGTAGAGGCATGGTGGTTTTAAAAAAAAATAAAACTTTAACGATTGAAGACAAAAATAATTGCAACGTCATGATTTCCAAAAAATGATGACTGGACGTTACTACCTCAACGAGCTTGTTGAGGTTTCATTATATTACATAGGGTTCACTTCCATTATACAAGTGAATAATTGGAGTGGATCCCACTTGGAAGTTTCTCTATAAATAGAGACATTCATTTCATTGTAAAGGACTTTTGATACTTTTGACACTTAGGAGAATTCTCTCTCAATTCCTCCTCTTGAGAGCATTTTGCCATTTATTGTGATTAGATCATACCTGTAACTGTACCCATGTGACGTCACGGTCACACTCTCTTAGATCTTGAACAAACTCTTAGATCTTGAACAAAGTGAATGAAAGAAGGAAACATTAAACAATGAAGTGGACAAGACAATATTGAAATTGTGGACAAAAGAGTAGAGTAAAGGTTTGTTCCTCAAAACGATATTAAAGTCAAATACTTGTCTGGTATCCTTTCTTTACCCACTTCTTAATGTTGTTTTATGGTCGTTGGTGACTCAAAAGGTGGATTTTGCATCAGATTTTTCATTAGTTTGTTTATATTTACATTTACTTCTATGTAACGGATCATCACTTTGCTAATTTTGGAGGAGTTTACTTCAGTTGATTGGTTAGGAACTTGGGAACGGCAGTAGAAATCGTAAGCGTGGGTTGTAATATGATTTTAAACTATAAGAATTGTATTTTACAATCATTACAACAACTGCTTAGAAAACCTGAAGGAAATGAACCCCTTTAAGAAAAAAATTTCATTTCAGCAAAATTGTTTATCAATCCATTTCAGCAATCGATTAAGCACTTCAAGAAAGAAAAACATGAAATTGGTATAACTACCTGCAGATTTAGCACTTTAAGAATAAAATATCTGAAAAATCCAGACCACAAGAATGGATTTTTCAAAACCCTAGATTTTTTATTCGGTAGAAAGAAACTGTGAAAAAGAAGAAGAAAGAAGACATTTTCTTACCTAAACCTTAGCGACCAACGAAAGAGAAGATGAGAAAGGAGGCTTGGTGACAAAAATTAGGGACAATCGGCAATGGAGAATAAGAGAAATGAGGCTTAGCTCTGTCGCGGGTGTGGGGAGGGGGGAATCGATTCTGCGTGCAACGAGGAGAGCTGAGGGAAGTGAGAGGCTTTTATTATTTTGATTAAACGACTAGTTTTAGGTTTCCATCTAATGTCGACCAACATATAATATGGTCACGAAAAGTCTCACTTTTAACGACAAACATATAATTTCATCACAAAAATTATGACTTTTACTGATAAAATTTGAATTTCATTAGCAAAAGCTTGAGAAAAAATCTGCACACCCTCTCTTCATTTCCAGGTAAAATATCTGGTTCTTTTACGACCAACAAAAGTTTTGGTTGCCAAAGGTGGCTTTTACCCACGAAATTAATTTTGTGACTAAAACTTTGGTCGCTAAAATTGATTTTTCTTGGAGTGTATATATTGACTTAATCGTCGGAGTCCAATTGATTAGGTACCACACTAGTGACATATATTCTTTCAATTATATGTTCTTATTCTCAGGTTCATCTCGAATCCACCGAGCGATGCGTGATAATCCTCAACAGTAGAGTTTCTATATCCACATTACTTAAAAATAAGTCCTTATAATTTTTTCCCAAAATCTACTGAGAGCTTCAATTTTTATAAAAATTATACTGATAGATAATTAATTATCTGTCATGTTTTCAATTTTTTTTACTTATGTACTACAACTTATTTATATTGATGTTTGATAATATCTCTAAAATGTTTCTTTTTATTTTTAGCTAAACTCTATAATGATTAATATTGCCTATATTAAAATGAGCTTAAGTGGAAGAATTTTTTTATTCTCCTTTTTGCCCTTTAAAATCTATTAATATATAGCACAAATTAGGTACTTCACCTCATTTCTCATTTAATTCATTGATAATATTTTATTTTTATCCAATAATAATTTACTTAAAGTTAGTAAAATAAAATATTTTGATAATATTACATAATTAGAGATATGAATATCCATAGATTGATTTCAAGATCTTCTATAACTAATATTTAATTAAAAGTCAATAATTATTATTAGTAACATGAAAATTCATATACATGAATTTATAAAAAGAGACATTAATATATTTTGAAAGAAAGCATATCTTAATATGATATAATATTTCTTAAGAATATGACAAATTGGTAATATAAAACTATTTTATGTACTATTTAAATAACACTAAAATTTTAATATTATAAACAAACTATNTATATATTTTTTTTTTTAAAATTAGTTGAATATGTGTGAAGTAAGACTAGTTTAAACAAAATGAAATATCAATAGGCTAAGCAAATTTTATAAGATCATCCATTTCATACGGAACGATCAGTTCTCATCGTAATTTGATCTCACAGTTTAAGTAAGTCAACTTAGTTTTTTGCGATCTCTTTCACTTTTCTGTTGCGTTCTATAATCTGTAGATCCTCACAATTTGTGGATAATCCTAATTAATAGTATGTCTTCGCAGAATTTCTCCGGACAATGAAGTTGATCTTTCGGCTCTTTTTAAACGAAACCCAATAAATCCATCCTTATCTAGTGTGTGCTAAAAAAACCCAATTGCCTATCTGGCCTAGAAAGTGTTAAATTGGCCGATTCTTTTACTTTTTTATATTCCATTGCATATCAGTATTCTATTCATTTTTCACACATATCCATATATAGAAATGTAATCAATGTACTATCAAGGACCATTTCTCCATAAGAAGCTTAGAGTAAACATGTTCGGTTATCTAACATATCTATTGATGCAGTAGTTAATCTCTCACATTCGTATGGATGGTAATGAGACACATTCGTATGGATGGTAATGAGACAGGGCGGGGTAGCCTAATCCCTAATTCTCATCTTCATCTTTATATGTCAACTCTATCTCCGCCCATTAATCATCTACGGAAACACGGGGTGAAGATGATGAATTCTCATTAGGATGGGTTATTCACAGGGTGTTCCCCATTTACTCTCTTGGCTTGATTTATATATAGAACTTCTCAGAGATGTCTTAAGATGGTGTCAGACGTAAAAAGTACAATAATTGATGAAGTGACAATGTTGATAATGAAGATAATTTAAGAGAAAATAAAATATGAATCTTCTTGTTTAATGGCTGAAATAGTTAGAGCAGTGGGGATCTACAAAAAAGTGAGCGTTAGAGTTGGGTTGTGACATAGAGTTATAGTTTCAGTATTATATAATATATTTAAAATTATATAGACATAAATGGGAGGTGGATAAGAAGTGTAATGGATGACGACTATTATATTCTTTCTCGTCTCATATATATGCACGAGTTTATTTACAATTGTAATATAACCACCCCGTAATTCATTTATTCACAACCCCTCCCAATAGTTTGAGACAAGTGATTTTGACATCCCTACGCATCCATATTATGAGATCATCAATTCAAATTATAATATAATAATCTTTTATAACGTATATTCACAAAAAATTGAGAATTATCATCTTTTTATGGATAAAATCTACTTAAGTAATCAACCAGGTAGTTTAAGAAAATCAGCAAGGCACATGGACATGACAAACGAATAGAATCATTAATGTTGTACATCACAGATGCACGAAATCAAAAGCATTCTCTTTTCCGGATCTCCATGATTAATTAATCAACTACTCTAAATATATTTCATATGTCAGCCCCCCAAATATGGCATCTACATATACAAGTATTTCTTTTACTTTGGGTGAAGTGTATCTGTGTTACTATATACTTCCATTCTGTCCCCACATGGTAATTCACACATACGTGTTTTACTATCAAAAGATAATATTATTGAGTGTTCAACATTTTAAGATGTCAAAATAGTAGTTTAGAATTCAGAATGATAATTACTATGAGAAAACACTAAAGTACTAGGCTACTAGCTATTTGCAAATTGCAACCCATGTTCCAAACGAGAATTTATACAATCCAAACTAAATTTGCAACTACTAATTAATTAATCGGTGATAGGGTTATAGCTTTACTTATATGTTTGTAATACATACCAAAATATTTGTTAGTTTAATTTGGTTTGTTGTTTGCATTTTCTTAATCTGCAATCAGCATCAAATACGAATTTCAAATATTTGTCATTTGCTTAATACATGTAAGATGTATGAATAAATCTACCCTCACTGTATCACTGTTAGAAAACTCAGATCCGAGCGTCCATGCTGGATCGATCCGACCCAATTTTGTAAAGGGATGATTGAAAAACTATCAATGGTGGTTAATATAAATAACCACCATTAATTTCTATGAAAGCATGAACTTCTTTTTTTATTTGAGAGAAGTAAAAATTCGGACATATTACATAAACAAAGAAAAATCATTCCTCCAACATCAAAATCAAGATTTCACATACAAAATCAAGGGCTCATGGGTTGTGAAACAAGTGGGGAGTTTGTTTTCGTGATTTCCTACAAGATCTGGCACGTAATTCATCATTTCGATTTATTTCGCTAAGTAATCAAGTAAATGTTCTTGACTCGATTGTTTTCTACATTAATATCAGAGCGTGTTTGTAGTGTTTTCGTGCCTATGTAATTGTCAAAATCGTTAACTATATGTTTCATAGTGTTTAGTTTTACACTATTCTATGTCAATTCCATTCTTATTTTTATCTTGGAATTGCCTCTTCATATTTTTCTAGTAATCATTGTCCAATTAAATTGGGCTTGTTTTTTCACGTCTTGAAACCTTGTTTAATTTAAACCAAATCGTGATGAGATTAAACTGCAATATAGTATCCACTTGTTCTTGGTAATTCGGATGAATTCCAAAATTTATCATCCATGACGGTTACACTGAATTTGAAACTGTAATCAACTTTCCGATAGGCGTATTTTGATTGAAATTTTCTGAAGAGTATGTGAATCGGTAGAATTTACAAAGATGGCTTAGTAAGAAATTTTTATTCTATAATTGATTTGAACTTGTGCAATTCTGGTATTGGGCATGGAAAAATATATATTTACATGCTAATTTTTTGGATAAAATAAGTTCACGTTTCTAATTTATTATCGTGATTAAATGATATATCATATACTTTGTATTATAAACTTTATGAGTATAAAATAAATTCACATCACAACATGGTTGAACATATAATACATTTGAGTAAAATATATAATGAACTGTGAAAAATGAACATTGAGGTTAAGATAGATATATATAAAATTCTTCTTAATTTCTTGTGGAGTCATGGAATGGAGATGGGGAGGGAGCGGCATAACCTACTTAAGGTTATACTAATCCACTAATTTAATGACATTGGACAGGGGAGGGGCACGTGCCCGCTCAGGACTCTAGATATATCCAATCAGTTTTAAATTTAAGACCTCAAAGTTTATTTGTTTATCATTCTCTTTCTTTATATATGTGTGATCTAATTAATTATTTTTGAAAATTACGTTGATTGGTCTAATTATCTTGTAAAGCAATTTTCGTGACTAAATTTTTGGAGTCGAAAGGTAAAATGTCTATATATTAGCGGAGCTTCATAATTGTTTTTTAATTGAACATATAATATATATACACTGCTTAATTATTAAAAGAAACTAATAAATACGTGCTCTTTTCTGTTCAAAATAATAAATACATGCTCTTTGAGTTAATAAGGAATAATTCCTCAGCCGACAATATCAACTACGTACTGGAATAGTCGTTAATAGCTAAAATTAGGCAAACTTCCAAGGATTAGATCCAAGAATACAGCCTAATCTTATATATGTGAGTCAAACATTATGGCATATTGTGCTTCTTTAATAATTTTTCATAGCACTGAAATATCATTCAACATTTGATTGCACCTTGAATCTTGTCCTCCTAACAAAAATCAAAATCATAAAATTTTAAGTTAATATTTTGTTAGTTAATATATAAGACATATAGCATCTACGTACATAGCTTAAGCTGACAAGAAACCATGGTCCCATTATCCCATGACTAGGGATCGCATCAATTCAACGATGTAATTTCCTAGGAAATTAATTAAACAATTGCAACTGATCGAATCCTTCTGACTATCTACAATTAACTATTCAAGGAATCTTCTATATACTAATTAGGCTATGCTAACACGAGAACTGAAATGTAACAGGTTATCTGTGGGTGAGGATTTGATTTTGATTTATATAATTGTTGAGTCACTCCACTTAACACTAATAAATTTTAGATTAGAATCTAACATGATATTAAAGCTTAGTTCTGCCCTGCCTTAGACATGGTCTATGTCTGTACCTCCCCAGCTCACGAGACGCTCTGCGTGGAGAGATGGTGTTAAGAGATATTATCATGCATCGACTATGAGTGAAGATCTGACTTACTTATATACTTGTTGAGTCACTTTACTTAACAAAATTGGTTTTGGTGTTACTTAACTCAAGTCATATTCTTAGTCGATGTTAGATTATTTTATGAATTATTGTGAAAAGTGATTGTAGAAAACAATCGAGTCAAGAGCACTTACTTGATTACGCAACGAAATAGATTGAAATAATGAATTATGAGCCGAATCTTGTAGGAAATCATGAAAATGAATTCTTCACTTGTTCCATAACTCAAGAGCTATTGATTTTGCATGTTAAATCTTGATTTTGATGTTAGATGATGATTTTTTCTTTGTCTATGCAATAGGTCCGGATTTTTACTTCTCTCAAATAAAAAATGAAGTTCCTACTTTCATAGAAGTTAATGGTGGTTATTTATATGAACCACCACATGAAAAACTACAGATCATCTCTTTTCAAAATCGGGTCGGGTCGACCCATCATGGGCGCCCGGATATGAGTTTTTCAACATCTCTCACTCGCACATGATGGGATAGAATAAAGTTAACTAAAACGATTAAATATCCACTGTTGTAACGTGCGTGCGACGCGGAGCGGCGATTAAAAAAATTTATTTTTGTTTTAGGAAAAAGAAATTTAGAGTCGCCACCAATCATTTTAGGGTGTGATTGGTCACCCAATTTTAAGATGAAATTTTTTTTTTTTTGGTCTACGAAAACTCAAAGTTGGTTCGGGAGTCGTTTGTATGTGGGGAAGGTATTAGCACCCCACAACACCCATTGTAAAATAAGTACCAAATTTGATCAAATGCTATCCATTTTTTTATTTTAATGCAAATATTAAAGAGATTTATTTTTTGAATGTCCCATTTGAGGAATTTTGTATCATAGAAATGAACAAAATAAATTACTTTTTAATGGGTGGCTCAAAGACCATTAAAAAAATACCTTTTTCATATTCTCATATCTTTTAAAATCAAAACATTATTAGAGTTATTTTCGGTATCCCAAGAATAACTCCTCACCTCAGTAGTTCGAGAAGTTTGGTATCCCAAAAATCTCAAAGTCCATCGTCGGCCTTTTTAGTGAAAATTAAATAATAGAAGTAACAAAATCTAAATTTAATTATTAAAATTATAATCCACGCATACGTAAACATTAATCATGATGATAAATGAATAATGCAAGAATCGTATTATGAGCATGATGATGCAAAATGCTAAATAAATAAACATGTAAAGGAAATTAATGTTAATAATTACAACAAAATGGAAGTAAAAGAATAGAGATAAGTCAATAGGATGTCAAATTATAGAAAACATACAATGTTGAGATTAAAAATGCAAGAATAAAATAAAGAAAACTAAATTATAAAAAAAAAATAAAACAAAAAAAAGACGAAACAAAAAAAAAAAATTTAAAAGATGGTGCAACAGAGTAACTTTCCTCTGTTGCACCATGCAACAGAGGAAAGCTCCTCTGTTGCTTGCCATATATATATATATATATATGTAATTTTTTTTATTTTATAATATTATATATTATAATATAATATAATAGTAATGATAATAATATTATTAAATAAATAAATAAGTAAATAAAATGATAAAAAATAAACAATATATTTCTTTAACATAAATATGTCTTTTTTCTTTTTTTTTACTACTTAGTCCACTAATTGCCATTTTCCTTTCCTTCCCTCATTAGTCATTGCTAATCAAATAGCAAAGGGAATGATCATGGATGATAATTAGTCCAAACAAGTGTCATAAAATGATGAACATAATATTAAAAAAAAAACCTCGTAGGAAAATTGAAAGTTTCACAACTTAAATATTTGCATAATCTTGTATAGAGGTTCTACTCTCTATTTTATGCATTGTTATGTGTGAGAAAATTATCCTAGGGGATCTTTGCATCAAATGTACACTTTCAACCCATTAAAAGGGTTGATTCACATTTGGTTAATTTTTCCACCCCTCAAGACTTTATCATCATCCTCATTAATTAAGTTGATGACAAAGACAATCTCAACATCCAATTTGTAAAAACAAACATCAAAGCATAAGATTAAAATGTTAAGATTTAAATGAGGAGAAATGATAGGGAATGAACAATCCACTTATGTATATAAAAAAAATATAAAAGATATCAACTACATTCATATGAAGAAAAGAGATGAATAAAATATACTATGAACAAATGTACCAAACAAATAAGCTACCTTGAGGAGAAGAAATGGAAAGAAGATGAAGATAATAGAAGTATGAAACTTCTTCCTCTCTCTAAAATCACCTCTCTTTCCAACCCCTCTCTTTCTCACTCAAAAAAATGACTTCCCCCATTTTTTTTACTCTCATCCAAGACCTCCCCTCAAGTGAAGACCTCATTCCTATTTATAGGCAAAATTAGGGTTTGCCTTATTTTTACTTTTAGTCTTTTTTTTAAGTTTTATTTTT